>CP137675.1:16934373-17121873 GCA_037976565.1 Mesocentrotus franciscanus | reverse complement strand
CCCTCTCTCTCTATTTGTTATCGTCTTGAGATAAGTGATTATTTGCCCTTTTATTTTATTTCCCCCTTTTTTTTAGTTTTCATAAATTGTCTTTATGCATCCCAAAATTAATGATTAGGACAGTGTATTTCCAAAAATGTAATAAAACATGCTATTGAGTATAATGACAATTTTTGTCACGTAACAAGCATACCAAAGCGTGTTACTAACTTGTAATAATGAGGCACTGTCGAACCACTTTGTGTAATGAGTTAAAGTGGTTGAAATGTGGACAATAAAAAAATGTTAAGGTTCCGAAATGGCCTTGCATTCGCTGTATTTTGTCATGGTGATTGCCATAAAGATTGCATGGATTTTATCATCATCATCAACCCCCACCCCCCTCCCCCACACACACAAAATAAGTCGTACCTTTCTTTTGACTCTCCATTTGTGAGTAGAAAGTATCAAATTATTGATTGATTTTTTCTTCTTCTTCTTGGTACTTTCACTGCTGGGCAAATGGCAATGCTTATTGGAAATCGAACTTTCGTGTGCACAAGAACAACGAATGTTTATAATGTATACGATAGAAATGCAAAGAGAAAATTGCAAAATGAATGAAACGTTCCCGAGGACAATGCATTATTTAGAATTCACTACGAGAAACTGGTTTTAATTGTTATGGCATGAATTGTTCAAATTAAGTTATAAACATTTAAAACAAATTAAAAGGGGAAAAACATGCAAGCCTTAGTATCAAAGACCGTGCCACTATAATGCTACAAAACCTTGATATGGAATCTCTATCCATTAGCATCCATAAACATTTATCATAGGAGGATGAATAATTGATCATTCATTTAGAGACCCATTATAGACTCATTATAAAGAACCAATATAGAATCGAATCAAGCTAAAAGGCATGATGAAACTCCCATAAAAAAATACCAATTAGGAAACCATTCGACCATTCAGTTTCAAAACCCTGGGAATGGGCATGAAATCATGACTTCTCGACGGCAAAGAAAAAAAAAAGAAATACAGTCAAACCTGCTTTAGTGACCACCTGTCTACAAAGACCACCTGTCTACAAAGACCACATTTTTTGTTTCCCTTGAAAATGGTTTCTCATTGAAACATGTACTAAAGGAACCTGTCTACAAAGACCACCTGTCTACAAAGACCACTTTTTGTGTTTCCCTTGGGTGGTCGCTATAGACAGGTTTGACTGTAGTTAGAGGGCTCCATGTTAAAGTGGTCATGTTATTCATAAAACTTGAGTAAATGGCATTTTAAGCCTCACTCAGTGAGTTTGGCCTTGTATGTGTGTGTGTGGGTGTGTATGTGTATGGGCGGGGGGGGGGTTAAATATCCATGTTGAGCATAACATTTTACTAAAGTTTGGTAGGATAATAACTGCCTTCACGCGCGTTTTATAGTTTCCAACCAGTATTCATAAGAATGTATACTCACAGTTGATAAAGATGATAACAAACATTCCAGGTATTACAATGAAAGTAATATTGTCATCTGTCCACTTTCGACCCACTGTTTGGGGGCGATTGTCGAAGTAAAAAATTGTCAATTTTTTAAATTAATAAAATAATGGGTTTGTTTGGGCTAAATAATGGGCGCCAGCACATATCTTTTGCAATGAATAAATAGGGTTTATTTTTGTCTTTGCACTTGGAGCCCACACCAGGTCACAATATGAAATGTATGGCTGGATGAGCAAGTTATATAGCATTAAAGGGCTCTTTTTAGGAAGATAACTTTTTGTCTTATAAAGTATACCTAGATTCCTAGAAATGCATGTAATTATATGTCGTATGTGTAATTTCTTTCAATAAGGATACCTAAAAATGTTGAACATTTCTTACGTTATAAGGGTATGTTATCTATTATTATATCATAAGGAAAATCTTGGGTATTTGCATTTGTATTTTGAAAATGTATGAAGCTCGGCTTATTAATATTAAGAGATAGTTTATTACTTTTAAACAAGTATGGTACTTTAAGTAATTCTAAATTAGGAGTATGAATAAGGACATCCAAATTCTCATGAGAATAAAACATGTTCGTGTCGTCAGCAAATAGTATAAACGATAAAAGGGATGATGCATTAGTTGTAGCATCAATATACAAGTAGAAAAGATTATGCACCACATACTGTTGCCGGAATGATAAATAATCTCTAAACCACGAGAAAGCGACTCCTCGAATTCCATAAATTTGAAGCTTCATTATTTTAAGCAAAATAATAATAATAATAATAATGATAATAATAATAATAATAATAATCTATAAGTTATTAAAAGGGGAAGGGGCACTTCTTACAAAGGAAAAGTGGCACTTGTCAAAGTAAAAGGGGCACCTCTCAGATTTGAATAGGGAAATTTTAGAGGTGAAGGGGGCACTTCTCGTACCTGAAAAGGGGCACTTACTAGAGATTAAAAAGGGCACTTATGAGAATGGAAAATGGACACTTATTGCAAAGGAAAATGGGTACTTTTCGAAGGAAAAGGGGCACGTGTCAAAATAAAAGGGGCATTTATCAGAGGTGAAAAGGGGAAGGGGCTCTTTTATGAAGTAATAGGGGCACTTGTCAAAGTTAAAGCGGCACTTTTCCTATGTAAAAAAGGGGGAACTTTGGGGGTTCTTGAAAAAGTGTGTGTGTGTGGGGGCACTGTGCCCCCCTCCCGGAGCACCGCCTCTGCTGCAACATAAGCAAATTTTTTAACCGTTGTCATGATTCGTTTACATTATATTTGTAGTAGTAGTAGCAGTAGTTGTAGTAGTAGTAGCTCTATACAGAGCGAATTTATTTTTCATTTCTTTTCACATAATATAAACAATGACAAACAATTATAAACGTAATGATATAACAGTATTTTTAGTCACTGTTAATCGATTCGTGGTGCATTAAATTGATTCCTTTAGATCTCCATCATTTTGCCTCTTAATTTGAACGTTTATTGTGTAAAGGTATGCCATGTATGTGCGAAGCCATCCTCGTTCAGTTAATGCTAGCCTAAATGTCAATTTTAAGTCACGTTTACAAAAAAATCAGATCATGATCCAGAATGCTATGAATTACTATAATGCTATAATACGTAAACAGAGAGAGAGAGAGAGAGAGAGAGCACTTTTTAAAGATTAGTTATGAGTCTACCTGCGCTGAAGTACATCGTGCTATTCATGAATAACAGGGATTTGATTGAAAATATATATTGCAGGATCAAGGCTGGCAACGAAAAGTCGAATTTATAACTATTTTCGTGTACAAGTCGAATTTTTAAAGGGCATCCTGTAATTTTTGATTACATAGTTTTATTCAATATACAATGTAATTTCTATGAAACTATGAAATATATGAAAGATTGGTCACAATCTAATTTATTTACTATTATCAGGAAAATGTATTTTAAACTTTGAGAAATTGATATTTCAGAAATCTTATATACAAAACGACAGGAGATGTAATCCATTTATGACACTACGAAATCATAAATAAAACTGACAATTGATGGTTCTCATAATGATATATATATATATATATATATATATATATATATATATATATTTGTTTCATCTGATATTAAACGAACCTTGTTTGTTTCCTTATTTGTTTTCTTTCTCTTTTTCTTTTATTGCTTCAGTTCAGGCACCTTGCATAAGGTTCAGGCTTATTTCCCCCTTAAAATGAAGTGAATGTCCTCATTAATTTGAATACATTACTCAATACTTTTTAGTATATATAAAGAATATCAAGGAGGCCAAGTTGAATCATTCAGACCTTCATGTCACCCGTGATATATCAGGAAAATATATTTTGAAGTCTGAGAAATACATTTTTTTTTTAAATTTCAGTTCACAGCGAACGAAATTGTCAATAAATGGTTTCATAATGATCATGATGATATCAACATTTAACATTAATATTCATATAGTACTAAAGTGTGTTTCTCTCTCTCTCCCTCCCTCCCTCTCTCTCTCTCTTTATGCTTCAGTTCAGGCAACTTGCATAAACTGTATTTCCTTCTTAAAATGAAGAGATTGTTTTCTCTAAATTGAATGTTATAATTGGGAACATAAATAATAAGTAATCATAAACCAAACTTAATATATCAGTCAGAGAATTTTAAAAAAAAATATTGAGATACTCACCATAACATGAATAGACCAAGCAAAGTATTGATGGGACTACTCTGTACCGGTCTTTCTGCTATCTCTCCGAACCGTCCATGTCTAGGACCCAGCATGAGGGTAGCTACCAGCCCTGTTACCCCTCCTAACAGGTGCACTGGTCCTGCTCCTGAGATATCGACCACACCCATCTCATGAAGCCATCCGTTAGGTGCCCATATCCAATGAGCTGGTAGTGCGTACACGAAGGTGTTGACGAAAGAAAAGATGATGTAGGCTTCGAGTTTTGTTCTCTCCGCCATCGCCCCACTGACGATGGTGGTGGCCGTAGTCGCGAAGGAGGCATGAAAGAAGAAATGGGCAAAGAGATGCCCCATCTCAGCATCCATCCTCGTGCTATCAACGAAGAAATCCCCAAAGCCGATGAAGGCGTTGGATCCTTCGTTGACGCCGAAGCTCAACCCGTAACCGAACATCCAGAATGAGATTCCGCCGAACAGGACGTCGACGGCGTTTTTGACCATGATGTTGACTTCATTCTTGAGAGTGACGCTGCCCGATTCGAGGAGACCGAAGCCTGATTGCATGGTGAATATCAGGAAGGCACTTGTCAGAATCCATGTTGCATCATCCCAAGTCGTTGCCCTGTACGCCGTCGGGCTCTCCGTGGTCGTGTTTCCCTCTTCCCAAATCACTGTCGTGTTCATGGTCGAACTTATCGTCGACACTCGACCTCGACGCGATCAAAGAATCTAAACGTTGAATGAATGGATGTACGATGATAAACTAGGGCGAAGTCATTCTTGACTGCACTCGGGATGAAAACGGAAATCTTAAGAGATGTGTCGATGCCGAATAATTACGTGAGTGTACGACCACTGTCTCACCTCCCTGGTACGACCCAACTTATATGAATAGCCTGGCAAGGAGCAAGACATACATTGATAATCGAATAACTCTCGCGCTATGCACGGAATCGCCGCTGAAACGATCAGATATTTGTTAATCATTGTGTTGCACAGCCATTGTGGTCCAATAAACTCTGTCATTCTTAGCAAGCGTGAAAAACATGAAAAAGTTGGTTGAAGTTATCCGTTCACTTGCTTATGACCTTATGTTCTGACAATATGAATAGAAGAGCCATGAAACATTTTAATCAAGTATTAATTTCAGTTACCACTGGGCCTATCATATTATGTAATCGAAAAGAAAACTACAATTGTTATGCAAACATTCTTATTCATTATTTAGCGGCATACATTTCCAAAGTGTAAATATTTAATGAAATATTATACATCAGAGAAATACATATTCAAAATTGGAAAAGGATAAAACACTGTGTTAGCCAAGGTCATGTATTTGGTGAGCATAACATATTCTTTTTCATCTCTTTCTTTCTTTCTTTCTTCTTCTTCTTCTTATTTTCTTCTTCTTCTTCTTCTTCTTCTTCTTCTTCTTCTTCTTCTTCTTCTTCTTTTAATTCTTCTTGTTCTTCCACTTCATCTTCTTCTTTTTGTTCTTGTTCTTTTTTCCTTTTTCATCTACTTCTTCTTCTTCTTCTTCTTCTTCTTCTTCTTCTTCTTCTTCTTCTTCTTCTTATTTTTCTTCTTCTTCTTATTCTTCTTCTTGTTCTTCCACTTCATCTTCTTCTTTTTGTTCTTGTCCTTTTTTCCCTTTTCTTCTTCTTCTTCTTCTTCTTCTTCTTCTTGTTCTTCCACTTCATCTTCTTCTTTTTTTTGTTCTTGTTCTTGTTCTTGTTCTTCTTCTTCTTCTACTTTCTTCTTCTTCTTCTTCTTCTTCTTTTAATTCTTCTTCTTCTTTTTCTTCTTCTTCTTCTTCTCCTTCCTTTTTCTCCTTCTTCTTCTTGTGTTGAATAGAGATAAAAGCGAGATAGTGGGAGAAGACACAGAGAGATAGACAGCATAAGAGAATGAGAGAGGAAGGAGAGTAATGAAATTAAATGATATCAATGAAAACATGGAAGGAATTACGATAAACCCCTTGGAAATAGAGACATCTGGGAGAATCAATTGAGTCGAAGATAGAAATATGAAATATGGATTTCAGGCAAAAGGTCTTACAATGAATTTGAAATATCTTATCCAAAAGGTAAAAAATACTCATTTTCATTCCTAATTTATACTTTATGAAGAATATTTTTATTTTAGATTACACATGTGCTCATAGCTTGTAAACAATTAAAAAAAAACTTATATCGCTATTCAAGAATTTCCTCCAAAATCGCCAGATTTGTAATATAATTAAGACAAAATGAACAAAACAAGACGCTTAATTTATCTTCAGACCGGAAAAAGTTTACCAGAATTTATAATGAATTAGAAATAGTCAGAATTCTTTTGAATATAATTTGATTGTCCTTTGAGTCCAATTCTTATGTACTGACTTTCGTCAACCAATGCCAGAACTGAAGAATTAATCAAGAAATTGTAATTTGAAAGTGCTTTTATGCAATTACAGCATCGAAAAGCATTTAAATCTAATTAGGAAAACCCTTGATCAGGCCTAAGATTGCTTGTTATTTTATCTAAGACTAAACGCTAGTGCGTGATGTAAACAATAAAAGTGCCTGTCACGTACCAGCTCTGACCAGTGTCAAGTATTATGAGCAAGGTGAGTTTAATAAAAAGAACATAGGTATATCCTAGACCAGGGAGTCGAGATATTTATACCTCTAAATTTTAATTAGTTAATTTGTTAATTTCACTGGTAAAGCACGAACAGGACGAAAAACATACCAACGCCAAAGTTCAACGTAATCATGGCATTTTCTCTCTCTCTCTCTCTTCACTTTTGTATTTGTTCGGGGAATAATTAGAGTTTCGGAGGGACGTGCTCCTATGAATCATACTGGTTCAGGGGAAGATTTGATTACGCAACTGAAGTATCTGAAGTTCTGATCCATTTACATGTTATGAAATAATATAATTAGGGAAACTTCATTGGAGGAACTGAACTCGATTGTGTAATTTGTTTGGTTTAGGTCGATTACTTGTTCAACTATCAGGGGAGAATTCATCAAATTAGAAAATGTTCCTGCTTGATTCTACGCAGTATACAATGTTTTAGTTTATTGGATTTCAATGTATTTTTTATCTGTCAGAAGAATGTTAGGTGTTATGTGAGACTCCGATTCTCTTTTCTTCCTATTCTGTACTTCTCTCTCTTCATTGCTTCAAATAAAATCCACCATTCTCTCTCTTCCTCTCTTCAATATCTAATATCACATCTTCTTTGCTTACAGTACTTACCTTTCCAGAAACTATTTACTGTCGTGCAATATTTTTTTATTGAGAATAGTGAGGTGATTGCATGCAATGATAAGGTTTTTAACAACAGTCTTTTATATGCTTTATGAATACGATTTTATCAATGTAATCTAATTTATGTATCTTTTACATTCAATTTGTATATTGTATTTTTTATTTATTGTGGTACCTATTGTTTTTGTTATGAATGTACTATTTTTAATGACTCTACAGTACCTAGTCGTACATCAGCGTTAAAGCTAATGGGTGGTATTCCGATAGCGCGTACTAAGTTAAGCCTGGCTTAACTAGTTCACACTTTTATGGAGTGCCTGTTGCCAACTCATTTACCCTGTACAGATTATTTTAATCCTGCAATGAAAAGTGTCAAAAATATTAATTTTGCAATGAAATGGGAAGAAAAAGATAATATGAGTATGAACCTATTTTTTATTAAAGTCTTTGGTAGATTATCTTTATCATGAATATTGAAGGAGGAAGATGAAACCTAGCATTCCATAGAAGTGTGAACTAAAATTATTGTTTAGTCTGGACTTAGTCCCGGCTTAACTTATGAGAATACCACCCAATAGTTTTAAAAAGTCATTAAAAATAGTACATTCATAACAAAAACAATAGGAACACCTTATTGAAAAATATTGATGGTGGGATAACGGAAGTGGGTAATGGATGTGAAAAAATAAAGGTTTTATGATATGACTTAAGCAAATTCATAGGAAGAATATATTGTTGAATAAAGTATGATCAGTGCTAAAAGAAATAATCTATTTTGCATGCTTCAAAGTAGGCCTATTCTCATATGGGTCCAAGGTACATGTATATGGAGAACAAAAGGGGCATATAATTCACCTAAGTTGAATGGAGAGTGAAATTATAGTTTCACTTTCCATTATTGGCAGATAGGGATGATTGTTAATGCAATATTGAGATTAATATAATCCATTAAAAAACCCATGTACCTTCAGTATACAATTAAATTTTTCATTTAAGCACATCTATAAGCTAGCAATTTAATTTAATTTACTTTTATGCTTAGCATTTAAGAACGAGAGATCTGTTTAGCAATCAATTTGTCATTACTTTATTCCATTTGCTCTTTCTGTAGCGCTCATTTTTGCATTTGATTTTTGAATAGTCATTAGCGTTGCGCAAGTTACGGGGAGTATCCTTCAACCAAGAGCTTGCCGCCATCTTCTGGCCATAGTAGAGGTATCATCAAAGAACATTTTTAAGAATAATTGAACAAACAAACAAACAAAATTAAAAGAACATATGAATTAATCCAGACGCGATAACTACATCATCCGGAATTTTATTCTTTATTAGAGAACGTCAAATCAGCATTGACGTGATACCCCACAAAAAGCCATAGGGTAATAACTCATTGGTTTGATCGTCATGAAGTAGCGTGCTTGGCATAGCCATTGACTGGGCGAGGGCGTCAATGCATGGGGAACCGAGGCTTATCAGGTGGATGCAGTGTGAATCAACAAAGTAACCGATTAAGGAGAAGATGCGGGAGGGGAGGGGTCCTGTCATCTTCTTAATTCCCCCTTCTCTCCTTATCTCTCTCTTTCTTACTTTCCCTCTTTCTCCCCGTCTTTCGTTTGGATGGAGAGAGAGAGAGAGAGAGAGAGAGGGGCACTCCCTTGCCCCTGTAGCTACACCAATGTTTGCTTGTAGCCGTGTATTCCAATCTGTTATGATTCATGATAATCAAAAATCAATACACGGGATGAAAACTGGGAGCTTGAACGCTGTAATATTGACGGTTATACATGTAACTTGATATCCCACATGCCATGTTTGCCCTGTCCACACCTGCGTTTATGGATACGTTGCAAATGTGTTACTCTATAATCACTTGGTATTTAGTGTTCTAGCTCCATGGTATTTGAAATCACTGTATACATAATACATATACATTTATAAGTTATAACGATGCAATGATATCGGATTGACATCTTTATCAATGAAAATGCGTAACGCGATAAAGGGAGAATTCACGCCATCTCGTGACTGTGTAGATACAGTTGGCGCTCTTTGTATAATTAAGAAAACTACGCAGAGGCAGTTTATAGGGCTAAATGCTCAAGAGAGAGAGAGAGAGAGAGAGAGAAGGGGGTTTGTGAGTGAGTGAGAGGGAGGGAGAGTGGGAGGGAGAGAGGGAGAGAGGGAGAGAGGGGAGAGAGAGAGAGAGAGAGAGAGAGAGAGTGGGAGAGAGAGAGAGAGAGAGGGACAGAGAAAGCGAGAGAGAGAGAGAGAGAGAGAGATGGGAGGAAGGAGGGAGGGGAGGGAGAGGGGGAGCTGTAACAAGGGAGGGAGAGAGAGAGAGAGACAGACAGACAGACATACAGTCAGACAGATATGACTGTATTGTACTCTTAGAAATAGTGACAGTAGTCAGGTATAAACATTAAATATCATGAAAAATATGGATAATTATTGAAAATCATATTTCATTATAATTATTGACATATTTTTCACGAGTATCATTATCATTCAAAATGAAGAAAAAAAATGCTTGATCCAATTATTTAATTCGTCTTGTAGAAGTTTACGTCGGTCTACATGATCTCCGTATCGTGAAGGCTTTCAAAAGTAAAATATATCATTATTCAAACACATGCACCAAGAAGTTTTCTACATCATAAACAAAATGGAACAATTCCTCACACAGACTGACAATTCCTCAGAGCGAGTAAGGGCGGGTACCCCACCCACTCCGTTCCACCCACTTTCTATGATGTCACCCAGCAATCCCTTGAGTTACACGTCAATAAGTCGTCCTTCTGACATTATACACGAAGCTTATGATAAATTACTTCGCTTATGTAAGCAAGTCAAAATGAGAGTGTGCGCACGTTTTCAGAGCTGTTTCAACATTGGTAATCTAGTATAAGATGATCGAGGGTTGAAATTTGATCTGCCGTGCAACCAAAAAGATATTTGTATAACATTGCTATATGTGATGTATCATTAAGTTATGTGTGTTTACACGAAGTTAAATGAGCTTTCTGACTTGTGATTTTCTTGACGAATATCCAGCGATTAATTAGTCTTAAACTCGCTACTTTCTAGTTTGAATTCGGTCGCAATTTGCCCTGAGGAACGCTGCACTCCGAAATATTATTTCATTATCGGAATAGTAATGGGATATCGCACAAGCTCGTCATATCAATACCAAAGACGTATAACCGCATAAATACGCCTACACCTACAAAATACATTTATTATCGCATTTGACTGAGAGCGAAATGGAGAATGTCACTTTAGTGCCCAACCAGGGCAATTATACGAATCAATCTTGTGATGGATACGAGAATGCTACCGGTTGCTACAGGAACTTGACGGGGGTTGCAGGCCTGTCGGCTCCCGGAGCAGCTGGGATGATGCTACTTGGATTCTCACCAGTGCGTTCGTTATCTTCACCATGCAGTCCGGTGAGTGAGATATAAGTTTCAACAATCTACTTGTTTGCATGTTTGCTTGGTTGTTGTATTCTTGTCATGCATAATGACAAGATGTTTCGTCGGGCAAGCGTACAACAGAATGATAATCATGCTTTAATATGCTGCCCTCGAGTGGCACCCCTGCAACTAGAATAACTGTGAGGGCACGTTGTCTGATCAATATAAAGCAGGTTCGAAGATACAATCTGCACATCAGCAGACAAAGTTCATTTTGTACCAAGTTTGTACATTCCACAGAATTGAAAACTGGATAGGTGCTCATGAAAGTTATGTAATTATTATTTATTCATACACCAACTGTGTAATTCATGCTACACAGGAGGAAGTCAGTATTCTTTGTAAAAGGGTAAACAAAAATTTAATGACGGTCTCCTGCATTTTTCAATTTTGAAATGATTTGTCTTTTGAAAGGTATAATCATTTAATTTATTTATATAATGATATGATTATATAAATGCATGTATTTCAACTTTTGTTAATAATATATATGCATGTACCTAGTTTGTACATTACTTTTTATTATGTGGACAAAAGCAGAAATAAAATCAAACAAACAAGCAAAAATATTTATGATGCATCTCCGTCTCTTCGGGAGTGATTTTCTAAATGCGCAAAGTGGCACATCGCCATGTTCACATCACAAGACCTGTGTATATATCTAGGACCATTTTGTACCACGTGATATCTACTGCTATAATTGGACTATATACAATCATAAGCATTGTACCGGTAGAATATCAATGGGGATTAGGAGTCAGATTAAAAATACATTATACCTAACAGTTGATTTGAGAGGCGAAGGTGGTGAGTTTGAGCTGCAGCACGGCGCTAATGTCATTTAGCAAAACATTTATTAGATTAACATGAATAAAGAGAGAGAGAGAGAGAAAAAAAAAAACGAGGGGTGGGGTCACGACAGAGTGAGCATGGATGTTGGGAAAGATAGCGATTTTAGCTGTACATATAAAAAGAGAGAAAAGAGGGATTATAAAGGATTACAAATGTACAAATGATGATGAACGTATGTAGATAAAACTACTGTATTAGGTGGCTAATATAAGTATCCCTCCAATATTAATGATTAAAACAGTAAAATACAAAAGCAAGACGTGTATGTGAAAATAGACCACACACATTCCTGTACTGAGACCCGTGCGTGCATAGAAATACACAACACGATCTCAAGCTAGTCATCATTATCATTTTAAACTAAAAGCTTTTTTTTTTACCAGGCTGCTTAGACTATGTGACCCAGAATGTCACTATTGACATTATTAAGCCATTGGCTTTTGGTGTTGTTTGCGTCTAAATATGAATCGCTAATGATTAAAAGACAAAAAAGAGTGGTTTTTACATTTTGAAATATCCTCAGAAGTTAGTGTTTTCCATTGCTATGTACATTCGCATTCACACGTTCAATTAATATGAACATGTCATGAATCCTTCAGTTATATTGAATGAAAATTGTCCTTCACCTTAAAGCAACCGAGAAAATTTGCTTCTAGATATTAAATTTTAAAATAAAGCTCATCCGAACAACCAGACACTCATTATAATTTCTTTATTAATATAATATTTTATGAACAAATCTTAATGCCTTTCACGTATTCAATTCAAAAATAAAAATGGTTTATTAGACAACATGATGTCCAGCAATAAGCTGAATTGCACATGTAAATATAAAAGATAAAGTTTGACATTAACATTCAAATTACATAGTAAATTATACAAATTGATAAAGAAATGTTGTCTAACTACAAATATCAACATAATTATAGAGATAAGATACATTGTTAAAAAATCTGGAAAATTTGTATACAAATATTATCAATAAAATTGAAACCATATGAAAATTAAAACTAATAATTAATAAGACCAATTACTCCATAAAAGAAAAATTTAAAACTGGTACCTGTGATTCAGAGTAAAAACCATAAAATTAATCCATCGGATGTGTTGTAAAAGAGGGAAAAGGAAAATATATGTGACCAGTTACAAGTTTTCCATGATGTACATGAGATAAAATTGTATCTTTACAAATCGAAATGTCAACAACAAGAACAATGATAAAGTGATTGTCTCAATAAATGCAAAAGAGACCTGTATTAATTTTGTAGTAATATACATAGCAAAAAGAGTCATTGGAGAGTTATAATTAGTTATGCCATATCCAGTTGTTCAAACAAAACTAATGTATAATATCAAGTTATGTTTATTTTACAACAAAATATATGAAAAGTAATAAAGAGTTATTATATGTATTATTTACGGTTCTAGGGCACCTACCCCCTGGACATCCACCCCCGGATAACCACCCCCAGTCATCTACCCCCCAGGACAACTACCCCCAGGAACCACCCTCTAGGACGACTACCCCGGGACAACTACCCCTGTCAACTACCCCCAGACAACTACCCCTAGAACAACTACCCCGGACAACTACCCCGGACAACTACCCTAGGACAACTACCCCCAGGATAACTACCCCCGGACAACTACCCCAGACAACTACCCCCTACGACAACCAACTTCTAGGACAACTCCCCCGGATAAATATCCTAGGGGGTAATTGTACGGGTGGTAGTTGTTCGGGGGGTAGTTGTCCTACGGGGTAGTTGTCTGGGGTTAGTTGTCCGGGGGGTAGTTGTCGTGGGGGTAGTTGTCCTAGGGGTTGTCTGTTGTCCGGGGTTAGTTGTCCCGGGGGTAGTTGTCCTGTTTTACCGTGATTTTCGAGACTAAACAAATTATAGACACTAAAAGCTTTGGTATATGTTTCGTATTCTTTACCCAATACGATCCGACATGCTCTTTTCTGTACACGTTCTACTGCAATTATAATTTGTTCACGAGTAAGGCTTGAATTAAAAAAAACGTAAGACAGGTCTTATGTTTCCGATATAGATGGTCATAAGACCATGCAAGGGTAAGTGGTTATGTTTTAGGATACGCAGCATAATATACAGTTTTCTATTATATTTCTTTATTTCGATTATAAAGGAGCGTTGGAGACAAAAAGTACTATAGCGCTTATAAAATCTCCGAATTCGAAGAGAAACATAACATACATATACTCATAAAAGGTACATCACATTATAGCTTCGTATGATAAATGTTCTCTTTCTTTATTTGTAAGTATCCTGGTTTGTGTGTTTAGTTTCTTATAAAAAGGCTCTTTATTAATGTATTATTATTATTATTATTATCATAATGAGGGTAACAAGGTATGTTTTAAGGGACCTTTTGAAAGTAGAAAGACTTGTTATTTCTCGGCTGCTCTCGGCTGCAGTATACCTGCAGTATACCAGCCGAAGCATACGTCAACGATTACCTTTATGTATAATACTGCTCTATGGCGCCACTTCAAGCGACACACAGGTCACGTGACCTATACCTCCCCACTCTATAGACTCTGCTCTTGCTTTCATTGCGGAGATTTTAAAATTCTATACAAAAAATGAAAATGAAAGAAAAAATTTAATTCTCTTGGTTCATAGCACATCTATCATGTCTATTTGAAAGTTGCAAAAAAACATTATATGAAGAATTCCTGCAGAGTACATTTATCTTACAATATAGTTTTGTATAGTTAAAAAGGGAAAGTTTACATAAACATATACATATATATCATACAGGGTATTATATATATATATATGTGTGTGTGTGTGTGTGTGTGTGTTATCTAATCATTTCCCTATACACAGAACTTATGTTTTACTCTTTTGACACCTCTTTATCTGCGACCTTCTTAAAGTACAAGTCCACTCCACTGAAAAGTTGAGCTGATTAGATAGACAAAAATCTAAAAAGCCCAAATATAACTTGGTTTTGGAAAATGGTGCTCAGATTTTTTAAAATAATTTTTGTTTAATGAGCAAAAAACAAGTTAATGAGCGAGTCGGTTGTGACGTAGGGTCCTCACAACACAGATTCGTAATGTAACCAAATTTAATGCATACGTCTTTGTGAAGTGCCTCGATACAAACTATTTCATTCACCTGATAAGAATAATGAAACACTATTATTCTTATCAGGTGAATGAAATAGTTTGTATAGAGGCACTTCACAGACGTATGCATTAAATTTGGTTAATAAGCCTATTGTCAGAATGTATACCGCTGGCACTTTCGTTGTGAGGAGCATACGTCACATCCGTACAGCAATATAAATGTTTTGCTCGAAATACCCGAAACAAAAATCGCTCTTAAAAATCACCTGATTGAAGTACGCCCGTGATATTTTGCAGTTTTAACCTTTGATTTATTTACAACATGTTATAAATTTTGAAAATCGGAGTGGACTTGGGCTTTAAATGTTCAATACACGCAATTCATGTACATGAATAGAAATGCGTGTGAAAGCACACGACTCCATTTCCTATAAAGGAGCTCTGTTTATAACATGTAAGTAAAGTCGTAAAAAGAGCCTCTATTTATGGAGATGTTTAGCAAATTAAACTACAGAAGTGAAGTGAAATATTTATATATTGTTTATATCTGTAGATATTCAGGGTAAGGATATCACGTTATATTATCTGGGTAATTTCGATAAATCCCTAAGATATGATTTAATCTCAAGCTCAAATCTTCAGAGATTATCGTTTCCATGGGTACCCCTTTCCGGGAAATTTATTTCACATATCTGCAACGTTCACAATAACATATAAACATATATAATTGAAACATTATCTTAGCATATCGGTCAAAGGTTTCGGTGTTATCCCTGGGGTTTTATCATGTATCGGACAATGTTCGGTGTGTGTTTGGTGCTATGCGTAGGATGTTCTGGGCGAAGGGAGGGGGCGGGGTGGAAATAAAATTGAATTAAAGAACAGATAAATGGAAAAATTACAAAGTTAATAAGTACTGCTATAAATCTTCTACACTTAAATGTTATCATTGTATAATATTGATAATAATGATGATAATAATGATAATAATAATAATAATGATGATGATGATATTAATAATGATAATATTACAAAAATAATAATACAAAATAATGATAATAACATACTCCGACTTCTACGCAATCGTTAAATCCATCTATTTTCTTATATTATTCCACTATGTAAAAACGATATGTATTCGTGTTTCCATCTGACTACGTCATTGTAAATTTGCTACTGTGTATTGTCTATTTGTGTATATTATTTTCTTTTGTATATTGTTCATGTGCTTTATGGAATGCCGACAAACTGAATTTCCAAATGGACCAATAAAACTAATCTGAATCTGAATTGATCAGTTCTTAAAACGGAAGCAGTATTTAAAGTCGAGTTAATAGGAATGATCTTGATACACGATTTCAATTTCGTACAATTCTTCATTAAAATAATTCTTTACAATGCCATTAATGGTACCATGGATATAAATGTAAGCAATGCACAGTGTTAGGCAAAGTCAAAGAGGTTAGCAATGTATTTCATTATATCTACTTGTGGATACTATATGAGTGGGTGATGAGGGGAGAAAACCATAATTAGATGAATATCTCAAAGGTGAAATAATCCATAGATCTGTAATCTTACGTAAGGAGAATAGCGGTGAGCAGATTTTTCTATCCGGAAAGAGAACCAATACCAATTTTGACCTCTTGTAGCTGAGCTTTCAGAGCTAATTAAAGGTAATGCAAAGTTTGGGCAAATTTTGAAAGTTGAATGGATAGTAATTCTTTACATTTTTGATATATTTGGATGCCCCTGTAGATGTATTATAAGCACTAGAAAATTTAGCCCCTAAAACACGTCTGCTTTCGGGCAAATTGAATAATCAAAATTTACTGGTGCTCCCGGTAAATTTCAAATATTTCAAATAGCGCCTATAAGGCCATGCCATGGTAGCTGCGACCATGAAAATCTCAGAATATGCAGTTCTGATATATGATTTCCAAACGGGAATAGCAAATCGGTCAATTGTAGTCAAGAAATATTGTTTTAAAGCTAAAGTAATATCAGTCTTGAGATGGAGCTATACAACGTAAAGAGTTTATTATTTACAATTTCATCACTTTAGACTCGATTTCAACCGCGACAACGATCATTGAATATTGTAAAATCGCATATGCTTCCAATATGTTCATTTGAACCAAATTCATGACCCCATACCAAAACTTTGTATTACCTTTAAGGAAAAGTGATCATAGAGCTTAAAACTAACCATCTGCATCAAGGAATATGCTTTTAACTAAATTAACTGCCCTGAACAACACAATGTGTTACATTGAATGTCATAAATAAACAATACCTTAAACGTCATAAAGTAAGCGAACCATTTAGCTCCATTCAGTTAGCGTGGTAAGTTCAAGGGCTTATATGTCGACCTATGTGCATGTGCTCCGTTGTACTTGAACTTTACTACCAAAAAAAAAACAATCAAACAACAATTTTACAAATTGATATGACACTATGCAAGGGGTCTAATATAAACATAGGACAAAAAGGGGACCATAAATATCTTAGTCTGATTCCCATGTTCATGCATGTTCATGGTGGAAAACATTTACCAAATCTACTTCCTCTTTGAGGATGATGGCCAGTAAATACACACCGTTCTAACGATGTTCTCATAAAATGTTTAGAGAATTAATGTAGGCCCTCAAAATGCTTTTTTTGTTACGGAAAGGGGAGGGGGCATTGAATCAAATGGTTTTAAAGGGCAATCCAATCCTTGCAATAAGTTAATTTGTATAAACACAGAAGAATTAGATAAACAGAATGGCGAAAGTTTGAAATGAATCGGACCAATAATCAGAAAATTATGAACGTTTGAAATATGAGATCACTGAGTCTAGGCGAATATAAAATTGCCAGTTTTGTCAGTGGATTCTGACGTAGTAGCGGATGAACTCTCGCGTTGACTGGTATAAAAATATCATTAATTTCTATTTTTACTCGAAGCGCTTTCTTCCTTGGGGCACTACTCAAAATATATTATGGGTAGCATGTTGTTATAGGTTCTCTTAAGATAATAGACCCTCCTGAGTCTTACGTGTTTGAAAAATGTAAATGTTAGTAATTTTTTGTGATGGAACAAATGGGAAAGTTGTCCGCCACTACATCACAGAGACATTACCGATTCAGCCATTTTGAAGAGCCCATACCTATAGTGATTACAACTTTAAAAAAAAAAAATCATAACTTTCTAATTTTTTGTCCGATTTCATTCAAACTGCCATTAATCTATTTCTCTGATTGTTCTGCTTTCTTCTAGAGTAGTTTGCTATCAAGGTTGGATTTTCTTTAAAACCACCAGTTAGAGAAGTTTATCAAGTTATTAGGTTAGGTTACTTCTATGAAGTAGAGCTTATTCTGTCGTGCAAAGGCTAACAAACTAGGTGTTAAGCAAACAAGAGAGCATAATGACATATTCTCAACAGTATGAGACAACAGAATGTCCGTAGGTTCCATGAGTTTGTCCAGTGTCCTACCCTGAAGATGGTACATAGAGAGTGACATACAGTGCGACCTGAATCTCACACTCGCAATGAATACTCTATCCAAGGAATCCGCTGCAGCGTACAGGTGTTCATGGCGGTGATTGGCCGTGATGGATGTGATCACAAGACCGTTGGTATCAAGGAGTGTAACGGCGCCAGGTTTGCTACCCCGGGTGATGACGACCATAACCCCACTCTTCATCACACATATCTGTTCTGGCTTGATGTCTCCTGTAGGTATGACTAATTCATCTGGATCCGGGTCCTTGCCACGGAAGATGTAGATCTCTGGATTGCCATTGACGGCGTACAGGTTGTCATCCTTGTCACTGCAAATGCGAAGAAAGTAATGGCCATTCTTGCATGTGTAGCGAACACCCGTTGGAGAGCTATCAGGATTGAATAGCCGTAGCGTATGACTTTGTTGGGACACAACTGATCTACCGTCAGTGAGTGCGGCAATGTCACAGACCTCACCTACTGCAGTTGGCAGATGTTGTTCTGACCTACCGGACACACATATACACCCAGAACCGTCTTTGTTTGATCCGTACCCTACCAGGACAGTGTCTTCGGATATCGCTGTCATACCCTGAACAGACCCAGAGAGAGACATCACCCGTTTGACAGTCAATGTGAACCTTGTACCAGTAGAGGAACTGTTCCCAGTGATATCCGATGAATCCGAACACCTCGGTCGCAAGAGTCTTTCCTCTTGCCGTAACCGTACCGTACCAAGTGCTGGGACCCCATCGCTGGCGGGAATAAATTGCAAACGCTTTACGGTCTCCTCAAATGCTTCCGTAGTGTCCTGGAGGCTAGCTTCTTGCGTGAGCAATTCGTCCAAATCACTTGACAGCAAATTGCAAATGGTAATCCTGGAGCCGTCTTTGAGCATTTGAGAACTGTCCTCAAGTTCTGAAAAGAGTTTATCGATATCTTTAATCGCTTGATCGTGCTTAGCAACATCACTGTCTAGTTTTTTGTTCTGAAATTCTTGAAGGGACCTTGCTCTTTTCAAGAGACGTGACCTCATTTCCCGTGGTATAAAGGCAGTTTTCTTGTCAAATGCGTCGCTTATTTCCTTTTCCACTACTCGCGCAGATGAAATTAGCTCCAATCGACGTTCTTCACAAATATTTATTTCTTTGACGATTGTTGCTTTCCTTTCTTCACATCGTGCAGAGAGATTTTTAACCCGCTTCTTGACATCCTTCACAATGTCTTCTTTCTGGCTTATTACATGGTCATGGTGTTCGCCATTCTTAAGGCAGAAGAAGCACATCGTTATATTACATTCCTCACAGTAGAAAAGTTCATTCTTTTCGTGTATTAAACATAGGTTAGTCACTTGTTTGATAAGCAACTCTTGCGCTTGTTCATGTTTGAACTCGTCTACAAGTCCTCGGAGGGACACATTTTGTGGCAGACGCTGAATCCCTTTCTTATCAAGTCGAGTTTTCTTCTTACAAAGGGGACACTTTATATTATAGTTAATTTGCGTCTCGTCATACTTCTCCAAACACTCTCTGCAGAATGTGTGTCCACAATTCAATAGAGTTGGATCATCGAAGATTTCTAGACAAATGGAACAATTCAGATCCTCAAATGTATTCCCTTCCGGCTTTACAGCCATTGTTCTTCAAAATGCGAATCACAGGTATATGATATGAGCTCAACTTCAGTTCCTAGTTCGACGGTGACTTGTAGATAGTCAGGGATTTACTTGTTATGTCCTGCCTCAGGAGAGGAACTAAACGATGCAAAGTCCTTTTGAAGAAATAGGGTCGTGGCGAGGATGGACGAACTGTCTGACAGTATGGACAATTGAACACTTTCTGGTCTGCTCCCACCTGACAAAACTCTGTTACTGCTGTGGTCCTGAATCCTGTCGATTTGGAATGCTTCACCCTGAAGGTACCTAGTGCAGGGGCTGTGTAGTGATCAAAGATTGGTCTTCAAGTCCTTAGCTTTAACGCTGATGTACGACTAGATACTGTAGAGCCAGTATCTATTCACAGTTTGCAGTTAGTATGAAGGTAGGATCTGAACACACTCGCATGGTAATGCTCTATTACTTGGGGAATTCCACACTGTCATTGAAATGTACGTTATGAGAGAAGCGTTATCATTGTTCAAATTACATATATGGGGTGTGAAATTATGACATCTTCTGTGTATGACAGTTGAAGCATGTAAGTCAACATGGCCCACAAATCAATTGATGGTATAACAAAGAGAAGGACCTGTTCCACCGGTTACGATCAAAGTTCAGATAAAAATGAATAGCAAATAGGATTAACATCATCAAGATCATTTTAAAATTACAAGATATGGGATATTCCCTTTTCATACCTCGAAATAAACTTTACCACGTAGTGCTTTAAAGCACACAGCTTTCTTAAAAGGTTTCCAAAACTATCGTCAGATTTGATAACTTCAGGACCTAGTTTCCAGTTTCCAATAGTTTCCAGTTTTACCCTTTACCATGTACATAACCTTTAAGCTCAATAAAATGTGCATAGATAACATACTAAACTTTGATATGTAGATATTGACACGTGAAACGAGAGAGAAAGACAGAGATACAGGGGAAACAGTAATTAAAAAAAAAAGTCTTGGAGAATTGTGGGCTAGAAGTACATTCATAGTGAAATACAACCAGATAAAAGATAGGGAGAGAGAAAGAGAGGGGGAGGGGTGGATAGTGGGAGGTGAGGGTTGCAGGGTCGGGGGTTAAAATTCCTTTGGCTTTGATTTGCTGCTTTGTGTGCATTAATATTTAAGCGTATCGAATATGAGGTAAACATGGCGACCGAGTAAAACATGTTCAGTGGTGGGGGGTATACTTGGCCCATTTAGTTGCTCATCAGTGGCTCCTGGCGGGATGAGGAAACGAACCCTCATCAGGTGACAATTTTACTCTTCATATCCGCCTGATTTTACCTTTTTCTTCTCTCCACGTATTAATCCTGATGGGAATCCTACTTAATAAAGGCACTTCTGGAAGATGAAGGCATGACTCCTGCCCATAGTAGTGGGCTCTCATCTGGAGAATTCTACCCCATTCGGGTGTTTACCCAATAACGGGTGTTGTCAATCACAAGGATTAGCCTTCAGTGTTATGAGGAACAGGCCAATTATGTAATGCTCTGCATTTTCCATCCAGAGACTAGGGGGTATTTCTTGAAGGGACATTGGGTTTGCTGTGTGCGAGACTTGTACACCCATTAATGGTATTTCTATACCAAGTCTGTTGTGGTAGGCACTTTTGAGGCGACTTTGACGTGAGCGGAAGTGAATTTACAGTAAAGGTCACGAAGCCTGATAAATATTCATGAGGCAAATCTAGAACTTTACGAAATGAATATTAATCGCGTACTGACCAATCATAGACAAAGGAATCGTGAAAAATCTTCACACATACACTCATAGCCTACACCTCACTCTACGTTCGCCTCACCTCACTGTACGTTCGCCTCATTTTCTCTCTGGGTTCTCTTTAGTAAATCCAACATGACTTTTTCTTTGTTTGCAACATTGAATGTTTTGATTTCTATAGTCTAGATTAATAGGCCTATAGGAATATAATTATTGTGCCAAATCTCATGTTAGCACCTAAATACAGAAGTCATTAAGAGAAATGAAACATAAATGTTTTAATTAATTCACTATAATATAGGCCTACGCCTCACTCTACGTTCGCCTCACCTCACTGTACGTTCGCCACATAATTCTCTCTACATAAATCCAACACTGACTTTGTTTGCATTTAATTGTTTTGAATTCTATAGTGTAGATTAATAGGCCTATATATAGGAATATAATTATAGTGCCAAATCTCATGTTAGCACCTAAATACAGAAGTCATTAAGAGAAATGAAACATAAATGTTTTAATTAATTCACTATATAGCTAGCCTACGCCTCACTCTACGTTCGCCTCACCTCACTGTACGTTCGCCTCATTTTCTCTCTGGGTTCTCTTTAGTAATCCAACATGATCGACTTTGTCTTTGTTTGCAACATTGAATTGTTTTGAATTCTATATTCCAAAGAAGAATCTGTTCACTCTTGCAAAATAAAATAATCCATTTACATAAATTCAACGTAGATCTAAAATCAATGTTTTAATTTAGTACGTATATATGATACCTATACACCGATCACTTTGCGTTCGCCTCACTTCAAGGTACATTCGCCACATATTCTCTCTAATACTATGATCTAACTTGATCTAATTGTTATTTGCATTTAATTGTGTTTGAATTCTATATCCCCAAGTACCACTTGAATTAAATTATTGTACGTTATATAATGTTGCTAGGCCTACACCTATAATCTATAATACACCTCACTCTACGTTCGCCTCACCTCACTGTACGTTCGCCACATAATTATCTCTATATACATACATAAATCCAACATGACTTTGTTTGCATTTAATTGTTTTGAATTCTATAGTCTAGATTAATAGGCTTATATATAGGAATATAATTATTGTGCCAAATCTCATGTAAGAACCTAAATCCAAAAGTCATTAAGAGAAATGAAACATAAATGTTTTAATTCACTATATAGGCCTACACCTCACTCTACGTTCGCCTCACCTCACTGTACGTTCGCCACATATTATTCTCTCTTTAGTAAATCCAACTTGACTTTGCCAGTTTACATTTGGTTATTTAAAATTCTACATTCCAAACTATTTATTTTATTAAATTCGTATTGTGCATAATCTGTTCACTCTTGCAAAAATAAAATGTCACATTAACAGTTGCATATTAAAGGTACTATGTCCCATTTGCAGGCCAAAAAAATGAAAAGGTTAAATTCCAACGGCATTTGAAAGATAATACTAATTTAGAACTTCCCTAAAAAAGGGGGCTTGAAAATGTCTTTAAGTGGGAAAATAACGACTATTAGTTGTCGAATCGACTTAAGAGCTATAGAGCCAGTAAGTAATAGTCTGATTTTCAGACCATTGTACCGAATGGTCGTACGTTTTATGCTGCGCAAAGATTCAATCAGTTTAATTTTGGCCATTACAAGAAGTGGGTTATTGATGTAGACAAATGCTCATGTACCCTTTACAGCTCATTTTATGTATGTTATTACCAAAGAAGAAAAAGCCAGTCAGTCACTCAATAGTGTCTGACAGTGAAGTCTAGCAAGTAAACGGGTTTCCTTGCATAATTTGAATATTAGGACACTGCTAACGTTTAAATTTCACAGATAGGACATACATGACATATTCATAATTCCTGCAAAGTTCTACAGAATTTGATGTTGGCTGAAAAGGGACATAGTATCTTTAAAGCAGGTTCTGTCATTAGCAAAGGAGAAGTTTCCATCTCCTGGCTTTTTTTGGCTGGTGTGCTTTGTAAGAGTATTTTTCTTGAATCAAAACACTGCCGATGATGAGCAGAAATGTTGAGAACTATAATTATGATTTGTGAGATATGAACAAAATGTGCACGTTTTCGCACGCTCATGTAACAACTATAGAATGCCATTATCTTTATAAGCCCGTCCAGTGTAACTAAAGAATAAGAAGATGAAAATGGGTAAAACAGGATTCTAAATCTTAAACAATCAATCAAAATATAACCTCTATTAATAATAATAATAATCATAACCATATTTATGAAGCGCAACATATCCATCCCTAGAGATGCTCAAGGCACATACAAATAATTATGTACTATCAACAAGTTTTCCAAAATATAACACACGGTTTACTGAACATCGATATTCCATGATCAAGTGATTTAAGTGGTCAAATCACTGTCTTTCTCACGGCTAATTGGCGGTGGACCGATCATAAGTTCAAAGTGGAGAAACATGTATGGAATGTTATTGACACGGCATTGACGTAGACAATCACAATAAATTAATAAAACAAATGAAAGTCCATCTGTATATTAGGTCGCAGCCAGGGGCGGCGCCACAGGGGGGCAGGGGCGACCGCCCCCTATCATTTTCAAAAAAAGGAAGCGGAAGAGAATGAAAAAGAGGAAAAGGAGAAGGAAAAGAAAAGGAAAAAAGGAGAAGAAAAGAAAAGGAAGGGGAAGGAAGGGAAGAAAAGGAGGAAGGCCAGGAGGAAGAGAACTATAAAATGTAAATATGTATGACGTAAGGGAGGGTAGGGAGAGGGAAAAGAAAAAAATAAGATAGAGAAAATTGAGCTTGTTCTTGTTAGTTGAACCTAATAACTTTGTTTTTCTTTTTAATTTGGCAAAAAGTATGCACCAAATCAAGCCTCAATTCCTAAAAGTTCTTCAACTTTTGAGGGGGCACATCCCCTGCAAGGGGCGCCGGAAGTGTGTGTGTGTGGGGGGGGGGGAATCGCCCCCAAACGAAAAAGTGGGGCAAAACGCATTTTCGCCTCACCCCCCACCAAACAAAAACAAGCCCCAAAAAAAAAAAAAAAAATCAGCAGTAAAGGAGTAAAATTGTTTGTATTTTTTAACCAAAAAGAAGATAAGAAATAATAAAACCTGAATTGAATCACATAAAATTTATATTCCATTCAAAGAAAGGAGAGTAAACTGGAATTAAATTTCCTAAACATTCCGCATGCCCCTATATTTATCAATGGAGGATTTTATAATGGCGACATGAGAAGAAGGGGAGGAGATCAGTTGTGATCAATTCGGCCAACAACGTGTGGATCGGGGGGACCGAAAGCCCCTTGCCCCGCCCCCAGCAAATTTAAAAGAGATAGAAGGAAGGGAAGGGAAAGGGAAAGAGGAGAGAAAGGGAAAGGAGAAAGAGGAAGAAGAAAGGTGGGGGATCAGTTGCGATTTTCCCCGCGAACAAGGTGTGGAACGGGGGCGACATGAGCCCCTGAACACTGGCGTACTGATGGGGCTTCAAACGGGGTTCATTTCTAATTCGATACCAGTGATTTACAAATGTTGCTGAAATGAAATGATTTTGCGGGATTTTTTCTCAATTTTTTTGTAAATTATACTTTTTTATGCGTTTGTTGGAAAATTACAAATCCCCAAATTTACAGTCATGCCAAAAATATGCTTATTTAGAAGCCTTCATGTCAAGGCCTGCAGAGCAGCGGGGCTCGGGGGCTCGAGAGAAAGAAAGAATGAGTAACCTGCCAGTGTCACTAATAAGGTATCTAAATATGCTTATCTGACCGTAATTAAATGCCTATAACCCCTGAGCTTCCGGGGGCTCCGCCCCTTGATCCCCGCCGGGCAAAGCCCCTGGACCCCACGCCATAATTTACGCTCGCTACGCTCACTACCTGATCGTTAACACTCCACTTTGAAAAACGTTCCGTGGGGTCTGCATGTAACATGTAAGAGTGGTGGTGATGCAGATTTTTCTTCTGCCCCTTAAACGTTTTTTGCCCATTACGCCACTGCCCCTGAAAAGGTAAGCCCCTGGAATGTTTGCCCCCAATCCCAAACTGCTTCCGTTGCGCCTGTGCCCTGCGTCGGGCAAGCGCGACGATGGCGCTAGCGCGCCCATTCCCTAACGAAATAACCTGGCGCCGCCCCTGGTCGCAGCCAATACACACATGTCATTTAACAAGACATTAAAGATACCAAGGAACAACAATCAGATCACAAGGCATTCTCTTAAACAGTGTCTCCTGTTCATCCAAGCGTGAACACATGCCACACAAAAATGATACCAAATGATTTGGGATAAAACACTCTTTCATAAGATGTATAATAATTTACTGTTCATAAATGATTGTTAAAATAATTAGCAATTTTGTAGGTGTAAACTTTTGTTTTGACTCACACTGTAAAGTGAATTCAAACATGTTTGTTTCATTTCTCTTAATGACTTTTGTATTTAAGTTCTAACATAAGATTTGGCATATTAAATTTTATTCCTATTATGGACTATATATAGAATTCAAAACAATGCAATGCAAACAAAGTCATGTTGGATTTATGTAGAGAGAATTATGTGGCGAACGTACAGTGAGGTGAGGCGAACGTAAAGTGAGGTGTTGATCATAATATATCACATACTAAATTAAAACATTTACGTTGAATTTCTCTTAATGTGACATTTTATTTTTGCAAGAGTGAACAGATTACGCACAATACGAATTTAATGAAAATAATAGTTTAGAATATAATTTTGTTAAATAATTCAATGCAAACAATTAAAGTTGGATTTATACTAAAGAGAGAATAATATATGTGGCGAACGTAGAGTGAGGTGTAGATATATAGTGAATTAAAACATTTATGTTTCATTTCTCTTGATGACTTTTGTATTTAAGTTCTAACATGAGATTTGGCACAATAATTATATTCCTATAGGCCTATTAATCTAGACTATAGAATTCAAAAGAATTAAATGCAAACAAAGTCATGTTGGATTTATTTATGTATAGCCTATAGAGAGAATTATGTGGCGAACGTACAATGAGGTGAGACGCGAACGTAGAGTGAGTTGTGGATATATCATAGGCCTACTGAATTAAAACATTAACGTTGAATTTCTCTTAATGTGACATTTTATATTTGCAAGGGTGAACAGATTATGAGCAGTACGAATTTAATGAAATTAATAGTTTGGAATATAGAATTTTAAATAATCAAATGGAAACTGGCAAAGTCAAGTTGGATTTACTAAAGAGAGAATAATATGTGGCGAACGTACAGTGAGGTGAGGCGAACGTAGAGTGAGGTGTAGGCCTATATAGTGAATTAAAACATTTATGTTTCATTTCTCTTAATGACTTTTGGATTTAGGTTCTTACATGAGATTTGGCACAATAATTATATTCCTATATATAGGCCTATTAATCTAGACTATAGAATTCAAAACAATTAAATGCAAACAAAGTCATGTTGGATTTATGTATGTATATAGAGATAATTATGTGGCGAACGTACAGTGAGGTGAGGCGAACGTAGAGTGAGGTGTATTATAGATTATAGGTGTAGGCCTAGCAACATTATATAACGTACAATAATTTAATTCAAGTGCATGATACTTGGGGATATAGAATTCAAACACAATTAAATGCAAATAACAATTAGATCAAGTTGGATTTAGTAGAGAGAATATGTGGCGAATGTACCGTGAGGTGAGGCGAACGCAAAGTGAGGTGTATAGATACTGAATTAAAACATTAATTTTAGATCTACGTTAAATTTATGTAAATGGACCATTTTATTTTGCAAGAGTGAACAGATTCTTCTTTGGAATATAGAAATCAAAACAATTCAATGTTGCAAACAAAGACAAAGTCATGTTGGATTTACTAAAGAGAACCCAGAGAGAAAATGAGGCGAACGTACAGTGAGGTGAGGCGAACGTAGAGTGAGGTGTATTATAGATTATAGGTGTATAGGCCTAGCAACGTTATATAACGTACAATAATTTAATTCAAATGGTACTTGGGGATATAGAATTCAAACACAATTAAATGTAAATAACAATTAGATCAAGTTAGATAGTATTACATGTATTAGAGAGAATATGTGGCGAATGTACCTTGAGGCGAGGCGAACGCAAAGTGATCGGTGTATAGGTATCATATATATACTAAATTAAAACATTAATTTTAGATCTACGTTGAATTTATGTAAATGGATCATTTTATTTTGCAAGAGTGAACAGATTCTTCTTTGGAATAATTCAAAACAATTCAATGTTGCAAACAAAGACAAAGTCGATCATGTTGGATTACTAAAGAGAACCCAGAGAGAAAATGAGGCGAACGTAGAGTGAGGCGTAGGCTAGCTATATAGTGAATTAATTAAAACATTTATGTTTCATTTCTCTTAATGACTTCTGTATTTAGGTGCTAACATGAGATTTGGCACTATAATTATATTCCTATATATAGGCCTATTAATCTAGACTATAGAATTCAAAACAATTAAATGCAAACAAAGTCAGTGTTGGATTTATGTAGAGAGAATCATGTGGCGAACGTACAGTGAGGTGAGGCGAACGTAGAGTGAGGCGTAGGCGTATATTAAAGTGAATTAATTAAAACATTTATGTTTCATTTCTCTTAATGATTTCTGTATTTAGGTGCTAACATGAGATTTGGCACAATAATTATATTCCTATAGGCCTATTAATCTAGACTATAGAAATCAAAACAATTCAATGTTGCAAACAAAGACAAAGTCATGTTGGATTTACTAATTAGAGAACCCAGAGAGAAAATGAGGCGAACGTACAGTGAGGTGAGGCGAACGTAGAGTGAGGTGTAGGCTATGAGTGTATGTGTGAAGATTTTTCACGATTTCTTTGTCTATGATTGGTCAGTACGCGATTAATATTCATTTCGTAAAGTTCTAGATTTGCCTCATGAATATTTATCAGGCTTCGTGACCTTTACTGTGAATTCACTTCCGCTCACGTCAAAGTCGCCTCAAAAGTGCCTACCGTCTGTTGTCAGCGAATTATGACCTTCTGCACGGGAAAACTGACGACCTTCTCCCTTTAAAATCAGAAGGTTCATTGGTTTCAAAAGCAGAGGGGCAGTTGCAGAAGCGGGTAATTTGATTGCAGGAGGAGTATATCCCTTGATTTGGGGAGTTATATCACCGCAACTGGACACACCTCGATAAAACAGTGCAGGGTGATCAAAATAATATGATGGAATATATGAAAACTGCTTTTTCTCTTAACCGACGTAGAAAGAAACAAAAACGTAATAAAAAATGTGTGCTACTCTCAAAAAACTTTAAGCAGGAAGCAACTAATACAAATATTTTCCAGTCAGCGTAGATCGTTCTGCATTATTCTATATAATTGTTTTAAGTCCTCGCCTTTTGTTTTTCGAAACAGTATTCACGGTGATTTTTGTCTGCGCTCCCGTATTTCCGTCAACAATTACGCTCGAGTTGCTCAATTTGATAACACGACAGGTGCAAGTCTAATTCAGGAATGAGATATTATTTTGTTCACTATAAACATTCCCACAGTTATTCTCCGCCATCGCTTGTACTCGTGGCCCTTCTTTTTTCACGTTCATGGATTATCAAGCTCATACGTATACCATGCGCACGGATAAAAAACCAACAAATCTTATGTACGAAATTCAAATTGATTTGTATTAATATTAGAAACTAATCATGGCGGATTCTTTTCTGCGTTGTTAAAACGAGTTGGATACCCAGGGATAGGGGTTATTGTCCTATGACCTAGGGATACTTATCATGGGGCATTGTTTTGGGCATAGTTGTCGGGGGTAGTTGACAGAGGTTTGTTCTGGTGAAAATTGCCACAGGGGAAGTTGTTCAATTGTTTGGGGTTATCGTTGTGGGATATTGTCGAAAGGGGCGGTTGTTGGGGAGGTGGGGGTGGGGGTGGTGTGGGTGTCCGGGGTTGTCATGGGCAGAAGTTGTCCAGACACGGGGTTGGATGGAGGACTATGGACATATTGGAGTATTGCTTTCCTTTTTTAAATACTATTTGCAGTTATAGAATAATTTTCATCTGCTGATTATGCTTGGATCAGGTAAGACTGCCAAACCCAAATACAGTTCATGTTCAGGTCTGCAACAAACAGACCGAATGACAATATTGACACAATTATGTACTTGTAATGTATACACGGAGAAGGTATTTTGAGTCCATTCCGATAGATGCACTCGCTGGTTGGGGTTGATGCTAGAATCCCTCTATTTATTGGACGAAAGTCAACTATGCGAACGTAATAGCAGGGTTTTTTTATATTAGAAAGATAAAATAGGACATAAAATCGATCATAAAAATATTTTACGAGCACGTCATGCAGCTGACTGGTTTGATAGTCTTTTCCGTCTTTACACATTTTAGGTGTAGTTTGTAACAGTTTGTAAAAGGTCAAATCATAGATTTATGTCTATATCGATCTAGCAGCTCGACTCAAAATGGAGTTGTTCTCGAGATGAGTATCCTTGTCAAATTATTAATTTCTTTGCACTTTGTGAATGCCATGCAGCTGTGCTATAATTAGATTCGATGGTATGAAACATGTCGTTATAGATCTTAGTCAAAAAGGTCGCCCTTTTTAACGTGTTTATCTTTAAAATTCTTCATAGGTGTTGTTTCTCTGATTGATTTCCAATGCACAATAATGATAAAAAATATTAATGATAATAATGATAATTATAATAATGTTAATAATATTAATAATAATAATAAACATAAAAATAATAATATTAATAATAATAATAATAATAATAATAATAATAATAATAATAATAATAATAATAATAATAATAATAATAATAATAATAATAATAATAATGATAATAATAATAATAATAATAATAATAATAATAATAATAATAATAATAATAATAATATAGGTGTTCCCGCCCAACTTCGTAAACTTAGCATCCGAATTAACGTTGCGAAATTGAATGACTATGTAGATCAACATTCAAAAAGCTAATTGCGTCGTTCAATTTGATTTAGTAGCATGCGATTTCATACTCTTGCCACGGAGAAGACCGTGCAAAACGAGCATTCAATTTAGAAAAGCGTGAAAAGAGCATTCAAATTCGCGCCGGACAGACGGTGGTATGCATTCGAGCATTCAATTTCGTGATTAGGCATACATAATGACATTTGTGCATTGCTTTTCATTTGATGTTAATTTGTCACTTCTGTTTGAATAATTTAATGCTAAGTTTACTTGTAGGAATAACATGCGTATTCGTTAGCAGATATCTGTCATTACACAGGTAACTGTCCCCAGGGGAGGTGCACAATTTATGACTTCTCTTCTAGGCACAATCTATATATTATATACACAGATCCTGGACAGCGGTAGAGTTGAGCTTTACTAGACATGGACATAATGGAAACAAAATACAATGATGAATAAAGAAAAAGATGTAAAATGAAAAGAAAGAAAGATGACCTACTCAATCAAGATTGATCAAAACAAACCATTTAAAAAATAACCTAATATTTATAATGAAAAATATGAAGACATGTATAAAGAAATGTTTCAACAAAAACAAAGATCGAAAGAAAGAGAAAACATTAAATGCAATATAAATGTATCAGATAAATAAGAAGATTGTATAATGTGAAATCATGTCAGAAAAGCCTCAAACAATGATTATGAGGTCTAGTTTTAATTTGAATGACCCGATTACGAAAGAGGTTGCCCATAGACGAAAATGAAACCGCAATTCGCCAAAGAATTCTCATCCCACTCAACATTGGCAAACTTGAATGACGCTTACACATTTCCAAATTGACTGAACCAAGCTTTAATTTGAAGGTTCATGTTTAGTAAATTCGGTGACTCGAAACGAAATTGAAAGCAAAAATTTTAAAAATGAAACAGGGGAGCAACGAGTGGAAAAAATTTGCTCGAACATGAATGCACGTTAGTGAAATTGATCGCTTCTTTGACGAAATTGGCCGGGAAAACCTATAATAATGATAATAGTAATAATGATAATATTAATGAAAATAACAACATGAACAATAATAACAAAACAATTTAAAAAAAAATTATGATAACGATGATTATTATACTAATAATGACTACAGTTGTTGTTGGTGTTAAAGGAAACCTAACCCCAAAGAAAAATGTATGTATGCTGAAATATGAGATTTATTCCTGCCTATTGATGTACAATATCCCTTACAAAATATAAAAGAGGCATATAAATAAAGATATTGTCGGCATGATGTAATGCTTTTTAGCATGACATGGGCGCAGCCATTTTCTTGATAACGTGACGTACTAATGCGAGGTCTGACAAACTGTACATTATGCTAAGAATATCTTGCTTCATATACTGTGGTGGGGAATATCATAGATTAATGGGCAAGAATACAATACATTTTTCAGAATAACTAAAGTCATTTCTTGGGAGAAGTTTCCTTTTGTGTTAATTTTGGTAATTTACGCTTTTAATACAGCAAACTGATCAGAGCGCTGATACAATAACGCATATTGAAGAAAAAAAAATGATGTAAAATTATTAATTTAATTCAATTTCAATTCAAGTTTATTTAAATCGGCTTATATTCATATGTTTCCACTCCCAGTTACATTATGTCAGCATCATATAAAATATAATGAAATTACGTATAATAATAATATTAATAATAAGCTTGGTTTATATCGCTTAATCGCTTAACACATCGACGATGTCCCTAAGCGCTTTGCAGCTGTCATATTGCAAACAATAACACAATCATATCACATATAGCAAAAAAATAAAGTGATTGTATTAATTCCCCAAATTTACCTATTAAATACCAATTTTGAAATATGACTTTTAATTGTTGTATTTTCTAGGGGTGTCATTTTCAGGTCGTTCTCCAAAGGGGCAACCGATAGATGAGAGAGGGAGAGAGAGAGAGAGAGAGAGAGCAAAATAAAGGAATAAAGAGAGAGATAGAGAGAGAGATAAAGAGGGGTAGAGAGAGATAGAGAGAAAGATAGGAATAAAGAGAGAGAGAGAGAGAGAGAGAGAGGTAGAGAGAGCTAGAGAGAGAGAGAGAAAGAAAGATAGGAATAAAGAGAGAGAGAGATACAGAGAGTGAGGCAGAGTGAGATAGAGAGAGAGAAAAAAAAATAGGAATAAAGAGAAAGATAGAGAGGGGTAAAGAGAGAGAGCAAGAGAGAGAGAGAGAGAGCGAGAGAGGGACAGAGAATGAAATGAGCATTTCGTCTTAGCGAAGGTCAAGGTAACACGTGATTGAGATTGGTTTGACATCTAAATGACCATGCTATTCATATATCTAGTCGTTTTGACCACCAAAACAAACTGATCCTTACCTTGAAGTGAACAAGGAGACACAACGAACTGATTAAATTCTAGTCCTGTTCAAATAAAGCTTTTAATTTAATTGACAGCTAACAATCACCAATGACATGCCTAAGTATACGTTCAAAGAATTCAAGGGTAGAGAAGATTATGGAACACAGAAGGATATTTTCTTTCGGTATTACTATATGTGGATACTTTCTCCACCGATATTATTTTGTTTGTTTGTAAAATCTTGTTTTCATGGTTCTGTTCGGTCGTAACAATTAGAGGCAGACCTAGAGATCCTTGAAAGACTGTAAGCAGTGCAAGTGGAAAAGAAGTGAGTTGGTTTTCCTGCAAAGTTGCCATATCCTTTAATTAAGGACACCTACAGCACTGGCGTAGCTTCGGAGACGGTGGGCATGTGCTCCCCATCGAATGGCGAAAATGGAATAGAAGAGGGAGAGAGACGGGGGTGGAGAGATACTACTAACTCATGCCATCACTTGATCACCTTGTTCTCTTGCACTCACCCAATGGGGGATAAGATCCAAGGCTCTATGGCTGGATCCAACCTACGCCCCTGAGACGCAGTATTGGTGAAAACGTCGACCGCCGGTTGAAAGAGCTTTGATGCAAACTAGTATACACCAATACCTAAGGTCAACCAGGAACTGTTGTTGTGTCATATAATCAATTTCGGAAGTCATTTCCTGGGATTTTATTGTTCATAAATCTATCTGTGAAAAAAATAAAATAAACGTGTCGGAAAGTTTCATGCAAGATTATTTTTATGGCACCAAGTACAATGGGGACCTTCCTCGGTTCCTATTCGTTTTTTCCACGTCAAACGTCAAACTTTAATCACCATCTAATTGCATTTTTATCATACTTAATCATTCTTAACCCCTACTTTAGAACAAACCAACTTTACATGGCAAAAACTGTCAGACTGTCAACCAATTCAAAATTTGTCTAAAGACCCATTTATGATAATAATAATAATAATAATATGGACGTTTATATAGCGCCGGTATGCGCCAGGCTCTGATGCTCATGGCGCTTGTACATATTACCCTGGTTGTAGCCGAGCTGCCAAAGTAACTAGCGCTCAAGCATATCAGGTACCCATTTTACACCTGGGTGGAGAGTGGCAGATGTAGATTAACGTCTTGCCAAAGGACATTAGTGCCGTGGCGGGACTCGAACCCCGTACCTTGTGATCTGCAGTCGGGTGACTGATCCACTAGACCACAACACAAAATTGCTTTTGATGATTAACTTACTCTGTTCACATTGATGTATATTTCATATGTATTGTTATTTGTAGGTTTATTTGTAATTTTTTGTTTAATATATAATTGTTTGTCATTGTGTTTTGTTTGTTATAGCGCTTACAGACTTCGGTGGAAAGCGTTTTATTAATATATTATTATTATTATTATCATTATTGTGTATTTCTTTATATGATATTTATATTTATTGTATGCATTTGATCGCTATTGTGGTTGTATGATACTGTAAGAAAACCAAAAATGACAATGCCATTGTGTACATATTCGTCTCAATTTCAAGTACCATGTATTAATCATGAGAACATTAATGCACAAATTTATTTAGAATGAGCAAACGAGACACTGACGCGTGGCGAGTAATACCACCGTGACGGATGGCTGTCATGAGAATAAATGAATAAAGTTCTAATTGAAATATATCAATACTCATTTCAATCAGATCTGAAGTACATTTTTTTTTAAGAAATAGAGATCTTGCTTTCCTTGACTTTTCGATTTAGCGGATATGCTTTCCATTAGCAGTTTATTGGTTTCACCGTGGTTTCACTCTCCTATGTGTGCAGGTGATATATGAAGTAGGGGTTAATTTATGGCCTTCCCTTAAAGTGACTCGGTAACATTGTTACTTATTATATTTCGTCTTCTGTACTAACCCTCTAACATGCAAAACATCCTGAAAAATTCTCAAACCACAAAGATATTTATGGTTTTCTTTGAAGGCGTCACTGTGCGACACCCTCAAACATTAAATTCTCCAAACCATTTTTGAATTTTCCCAACCGTTTTTCCATGAAAATAAAACCATAATACACGCTTTTAAAAATCTGTCAACACTTAAATGTCTGGAATGGTATATACAGCCAATTCATTGCTTTGTGAAGATTTACATTCACCTAAAATGTAATTAAATTTTAATAATAAAGTTGGGAGAATTAAGGAATCGAGAAGATCAGTTTTTCACAATTGTTATCATTAATAATGGTCTGTTTTCACTCAAACTTTCAGATTATCTTTAATTGTACATCCAGCATTGAAGTCACTACCTTAGCATCATTTCTCTCATCTGAACAATGTTACCAAGCCCCTTTAAAGTTGGGTTTAATTCAAAGCAGAAGAACATTTAGTAAACAGTCGGGCGAGAGATCGAGAAATGGGGGATTAACATTAACAAATATGGTTATCTTTTGTAATTTAGTTTCAAAAGTTTCATGAAATTTCAAACTTGAAATCGATTATGCACGTACAACTGAACTCTTTGCCCAATATATACTTCCTCACTTTCTGTGACTGAACACGTTTTAAAATTGCATTGTTTACTTCATCTTCTAAAGCATCCAAAAATACAATTCCATTTTATTAATGATAATGTCTTTCACATATTGATTCCCACATATTTTTAGTGATCTCAACATATCTATTTTTTTACACATTAGAATCTAATGTTTCAATGAGAGCCTTTTTTTCTTTATTTTTGTATCGTTTTTATCAGCTTTCACACGATCCAAGTCATTACAAAGGTTGGATAAACCTTGAAGCATGTTTGAGCAGGAGCTTGCAAAAAAACTAGTGAACCTATAAGAGTATAGCTTCCGTAACATCGAAATACATTTTTGTAATATGAATCGCCATCGACCTCAAACGTGATGAAAAAAAAAAGATCCCTTAGATTGCCTTGAATCTTTGAAACGTTGAAGTATTTTATCAACTTACATATGTACATTATTCTCTATGTGTCTCTTTCTCTCTCGTTATATATATATATATATATATATATATATATATCTTGCGAAGGTTGCTCTGCCTGTCTGCCGTATAGCTTGAATTTAAATTTGCAAGAAAACGACAACTTGTTTTAACGAATAAAAAAAATTAAAAATTCTCACTATGAGTTGATTGGCAATTACCTTTCCCTCTCCCTCTCTATTATCCATCACTCATTCCAATGCCAAATTTTAATACTCTAATGTACTTGAATAGTACAACTCATTCTTGTCATTTATGTACGATTATTCCTTTAGACCGAGCAGGGAATTAATGTAACGTTTTCCTGAACAAAATATATCAAAATCCATTACTGTGTGTACTATGCGAAGGTTGCTGCTCTGCCCGTCTGCATATAGATTGACTACCAGAGTATTAATGTTGGTAATTAAATTTTGCGTCCCCTGACAAGGAAAAGACAATTGTTTTAACGAATTAAAAAAAACCTTCTCACTATGAGCTGATTGGACCAGACGATGCAATCCGACCTTGTTTACTAATTTATTATTGTGATTAATCAGGCTCTGTTGGTTGGTTGCGTGTTACCATGGATACTGTATATACATATCATCATCATGATGTATGCGTATACCAAATATAAATGTATATATTTTTTGCAATTCATTATTCCTAGGTTTTCGTCCTTGTACTTTCGTCTCATGATCCCATAAAGCAATAATAATAAAAGTGATATGTTCTTCATTATACAACAAAACTAACACACCGAAACTTCACCTCCGTCATCGATATCATATTATTAATGTATATATCAGAATTACTGAAGTTCCTCAATTAAAAATATGCGCATGCGCATTTTATCACATGTAACATTTTTCTTATGTCACCTTGGTATGGATTCATTAAGGTATTTACATAGAGAGTGAGAGAGAGAGAGTGAGAGAGAGAGAGAGAGAGAGGGGGAGGGAGAGAGAGTGAGTGAGAGAGAGTGAGTGAGAAGGAGGTGGGGAGAGGGAGGAGGGATAGTGATTGTTTTGGATCCACACGCAATACGATAAATTTATTGCAATTATAAACATTTATACAGTATTCTTGGAAATGTTTCAGTAAATTCATGTTTTCATCGACCTGAAGGACTTGCTTCAATGGACATTTGATTGTATCAACATCATAAAATAATGATAAACAATCGATTCAACACAAGATTTATTTTCCTTTCTTATTTCTATCCAGGTTTTGGACTTCTCGAGTCAGGTATGGTGTCGCGTAAGAATGAAGTGAACATCATGGTGAAGAACGCAGTAGATGTTATCTTCGGAGGGTTGACCTATTGGATGTTCGGTTATGGCTTGAGCTTTGGCGACGACGAAGGAACGAACGCGTTCTGTGGTATGCATCGCAATGCATTTTTTTTCTTCGTCGTTTCGTGCTGCGAAAATGATTTTTTGATTTATTTAAAGATTACTATCATTAAATCGATCAGTCAACCGTTTAAGTGTGGTGGGATGGCACTGGATCCCTTGCGACTGATAAATTCTCCTTTTGTGATATTAACTTGTTCTCTGCTTCCTTCCCAGTATCTGCGTGTCTTTAATGTTACTTTATTAGAAACGCATACCCAAAATAAATCTTGCTGTCTCTCCGTCTCTCTCTCTCTCCCTGTCTCTGTCTCTGTCTGTCCTCCCCTCTGTCCCCCTCTCTCGACCCCCTATCCCTCTACCCCACCCCCTCTCTCTCCCTCCCCTCTCCCTGTCTCCCTTTTCCCCGCTTCTCGGTCTATTTCTATTTCTCGTTCATTTAGATGTCTCTATATTATCTACTATTCGCATCCAATTTCCACCCCTCGCTCTTTCAATGTCATCGTATATGAAACGTACAGCAATATACTTAAGATGATAGATAATTAAAAGTTATGATAACTGGAGTAGACATAATTGAAGAGACAACTGCCCTTGGACTATCATAGTCTAGAAGCCTGTCCCAAAATTTTTTACCTCATTTGAAAATTTGACCCTTGTAAATTGACAAAAAGCCTGTCAACCTGACCGTAGCTGTTGGGTTAAGTCCCCTCCACCCCCGAGCCCCTAAAGCAGACCCAAAATCATGCCAAAAAGTCGGGTCCATTCCCCCTCCCCCACCTTGCCCATACACCAAACTTTGTTAGTATGAAGTACTGTGACTGGACATTACGAATCACCCCCAAAATGACAGAAATTCCTGTCGGGATTGGGGTCAGACGGGTACGTTTCTAAGGGGGTAGTTGTCTGGGGAGGAGGATGACCAGCGTATAATCCTAGGGTGCTATTTAGGGCACTGAAACCAGAGCTATAGGGTATCATAATGCATGGGCATGCAGAGTAAAACAACAAACAAAAATTGAAATAAATTGGGTTTTGAGGAATATGTTTTGGTTGTTGTTGTTCATTTCTAGAATCGTTTATTTGGGCAGTCCATTGGCATTATTTACTCCCCCCTCCCGAGATCTTTTATTATATCCTAGTATCGAGGTCTTAGGTTATTGCTGTCTGCTCCTTAAAGTCGCTTATATTGCTCGCGTTAAAATTAGTGTCTACTGGCCCGAATCGCAGTTTAATTAAAAAAAAACTAATATAACGAGAAGAAAGAAAAAAAAAAACTAATGAAAATTGATGTTTGATATAAAATATATTAAGAATGAATGAGCTACAGCACTTTTTAATTAAAACACAATGCTTTGCGTACTAAATTGAATTAAAACGTGATGGTAGTGCATTAAAGTGTGAGTTTGATTAGTGTTACGAAATATGGCAGTTTCCAATCCGAATAGAGGTGAAGAATTATTTTTTCATTTTGCGTCTATTCAATGATATCAATGTTTCCTATTGATAACAAATTGTGATTAATTTCATCACTTTCTTGTTCTAAACGATATTCATCGGTACGTAATTAGCATTTTATTACTAAAAACATGTTAGACAGTTCACTGTGATGAACCTTATTAAAGAAAATAGATGGAACGTTATTGATTAACGCTCTACTTTATTCCATCTATCTTTCTTTTTTCTTTCTATCTCTCCCTCTCTCTACCCCTCTCCCTTTTTCTTTCTACAGAATAATAATACTCTCTTGCTTCCTATATAAATTTTCTTTCTTCTTTCTCTCTCGCTCTCCGTCTCTCTCTCTCTCTCTCTCTCTCTTCCCCTCTTTATTTTCCATTTCCTTTTCCAGCTATCCTTTGTAACCTATATATCTGTCTCTTAATATTGCCATATCCCCCCTCTGTCTGTCTGTCTCTTTCTCTCTCTCTCTCTCTCTCTTTCTATCTGTCTGTCTCATCGTCTCTCTCTCTCTCTCTCTCTCTCTCTCTCTCTTCGTCTCTCTCTCTCTCTCACTTCACCTCTTTATTTTCCATTTCCTTTTCCAGCTATCCTTTGTAACCTATATCTCTGTCTCTTAATATTTCCATATCCCCCTCTGTCTGTCTGTCTCTTTCTCTCTCTCTCTCTCTTTCTATCTGTCTGTCTCATCGTCTCTCTCTCTCTCTCTCTCTGCCTCTCTCTCTCTCTCTCTCTCTCTCTCTCTTCCCCTCTTTATTTTCCATTTCATTTTCCTTCTATCCTTTGTAACCTATATCTCTGTCTCTTAATATTTCCATATCCCCCCTCTGTCTGTCTGTCTGTCTGTCTCTCTCTCTCTTTCTATCTGGATGACTCACCGTCTCTCTCTCTCTCTCTACCTCTCTCTCTCTCTCTCTCTCTCTCTTCCCCTCTCTATTTTCTATTTCATTTTCCTTCTATCCTTTGTAACCTATATCTCTGTCTCTTAATATTTCCATATCTCCCCTCTGTCTGTCTGTCTGTCTCTCTCTCTCTCTCTTTCTATCTGTCTGTCTCACCGTCTCTCTCTTTCTGCCTCTCTCTCTCTCTCTCTCTCTCTCTTCCCCTTTCTATTTTCTATTTCATTTTCTTTCTATCCTTTGTAACCTATATCTCTGTCTCTTAATATTTCCATATCCCCCTCTGTCTGTCTGTCTGTCTGTCTCTCTCTTTCTATCTGTTTGTCTCACCGTCTCTCTCTCTCTCTCTGCCTCTCTCTACCCCTCTCTCTCTCTCTCTCTCTCTCTCCCCCTCTTTATTTTCTATTTCATTTTCCTTCTATCCTTTGTAACATATATCTCTGTCTCTTAATATTTCCATATCCCCCTGTCTTTCTGTCTCTCTCCTGTCTCTTTCTTTGTATCTGTCTGTCTCACCGTCTCTCTCTCTCAATACTGCTACCATGCAACTTTCTCTCTATGTCTGTATTGTTTTTTTGATTTACTATAATGTTTATGCTATATCAAATATCATCGTGATAATGAGGATAACTCATTTTCTATTTTCTCTCTTCAGGTGTTGGCCATTTCTTCACCGATTCTGGTGATGCAGATGAGCTTGGATGGATCTTTGCTCAGTTTGTATTCCAGGCTTCTTTTGCCACCACTGCTACTACCATTGTGTCTGGTAAGACAAACAGCATTATCAATATCAAGATTATACAGTGGCGTAGGTGCAGGGGCACAGGAGAACCCCCCATCTAAACTGAATAAAAATAGATAAGAGGAGGGAGGGAAAGATGGGGGTAGAGAAATAGAAGGAAAAGGGAAAATTTTTAACGAGAAGAGAAGATGACAAGGCACCCCTCCCTTATCTTACCCTCTCATCGGTGCCCTTGATAATTCTTTTGTATCCACTAAGACCGCCCCCCCCCCATTTCTGCCAGTGCTCCCACCTCAATGTCTACACCTCTGATACACCACTGAGTTCATACTTCCAGTCTGATGAACATGTTAAAACATAAAATGTCAAATTATCAGGCTTTGGTGAAATTTAGTGAACTAAAATGTGCATTTGTTCATTTAAGTGTTTAATGAGTATTCATATACACAACATTTATGCAATCCTTGGCATTTAGGTTGGCATATATCAGAGCCACAAAGTGGAAACAAAACCACCAAGCACCTTCATAGCTATTAAAACAGCGATGACTATACAATGTGGTCCTTTCTGTGTCAGAGTGTCTCTTTGTATGTATCGATATTCAGAGGCGGAGAAGCCTTTCAAATCATTTCAGGGTTGAAGTTTATGTGTTCCACAACTACATGAAAACGTGATTCGTACAAGCTGATAACTCGGTTACAACCCAAGGCGGATAAATATATTTTATCAATTACAACGTATAATACAGTACTTAATTTGATATACGTATATATTTGATAGGTTATATATGACCAGGGAGTAACTCCCAAGTATGACATGCAAAATGAGAATGGCAAGTGTGAGGGTCTAAATCATGGATATTTTTTCAAGGTTTTACACACGATTGTTACCTTTAAATTGTCAGAGGGATGGGAGGTTCTGTATCGCTTTTGCAAATTCATCAATTCATGTGTTTTAGTATTATTCAGAATTAATGTGCATGTATATATGGACATCATGGAAATGTCATTTAAATGTTATTGAAATGGAATATAATGTGATCAGTGAATTCCAATGAATACATTTTCAACTTGTTAATATTATTTCTGAAAAAATGATAAAAACAGACATGATTAAGCTGCTGCTAGTCATACAATTCTTGTGACATTAATTATGTGATAAGTGAAGAAAAAAGGCAATTGAATTCACGTTTATTTCTGTCTGACGAAATTCATTGCTGTGACAATTATTTCTCAATATACAGCAATGCATTAACCTTTGCAAAGTCGGATTTTTACGTGAGGTGTTGAAATAAATCATTTTTGCATGTCATTAAGCACATTACGCATCTTTTGTTATAATTCTTTTCCAACAAAGCACTTTTACACTCTCATGTTTGTAGATGTAATGTTTCTAATATTAAAAAAAAGTTGATCGTGAATAACCCATGTTTGTAATGTAATGATATTGAATGCATAAATTATTTCACTCACCTAATTGTATTTCAATAGTCAGAATACGAATTGCCTACATTAGTTGTTGACACACATTATGGCTTGTCCTACCTAACAACACGTTATGTATGCAATTCGCATTCTGACCATTGAAATACAATTATTCGTAACAGGTGATTGAAATAATATGTAACGAGGTACTTAAAGGTAAAGACCAGTTTTGGAAACGCCCCTCTCTCAAAAAATGAAAAGGAAGCTCTCATTACCAATCATGTGAAAGAATATGTTTTAACTAATACGTGATGATACACATTTTGCCGGGAAACCGCCTACTAATTTATATATTTGGTAAATTATTATATCTATTGGGACCAAATAGATATCGCGCACATGGTCGTGTAGTCCCATATACATCTTTCTGTGTACAGTGCTTTTAATTTTACAAAGACTGGGCCAAATTTCTTATCATTTTGATGATTCCAGAACCTTGCAGTACACAACAATACTTATATGCTAGATGATCAACCTTTTCTGATCGATTTCACAACGTTTCTTTCACAATGCAATCGCATGACCAGAACTGGTCTTTATCTTTAACACAGATTTGTGTATTAGATTTGACTACGTTACGAAAATGTCCTATTAGCATTGAGTTTTGAATTCATATCGGTAAGATTTGAACTATTTTTGTTCATCGATGGAATATGGACCAACATCTATAACGTGCCAAAGATTTTTTTTTTTTAATGGATAGGAATGGCAAAAGTGAAGGTTACCTATTAAATGTCTATACCATTTGTTATCAGTCATTATTTTATCGCGTCCTATTTACTTATTAGGGCGCTTTCGCAAACACGACGGAAGGCAAAGACGACGGTAACGCGAGCGGAAAAACAATCTGCGCATGCGCGAACCAGAATTTTCTCCGTCTTGTTGATTTTCACGACCGTACGCGACCATGATAGTGTTCGTTCCTAAACGCGACGGAAGAGCTGTATCGCCGTAATTCTCCAGTCGTCTTTGCTTCCGTCGCGTTTGCGAAAGTAAATTCCATTGAATTTGCACTAATCAATCATGATCAACCTATCGATGGGCTATCACAAATATTCTCACAAAATACCGGAAAGGCGTATCGAGGTCATAAACTATCTCATACCCCCCCCTCCCCCCCGCTCTCTCCCCCTCCCCTCTCTCTCTCTCTCTCTCTCTCTCTCTCTCTCTCTCTCTCTCTCTCTCCCCCTCTTCCCCTCTCTCTCTATATATATTTATATAAACATGTATATACAGTTGTTGCTAGGTAGGAAAAACATTTGGCTTGTCCTACCTAACAGCACGTAATGTATGCAATTCACATTCTGACTATTGAAATACAATTATTCGTAACAGGTGATTGAAATAGTGTCTAACGAGGCACCTAACGAAGATGTGTGTATTACATTTGATTAAATTACGAAAATGGCCTATTGTCATTGAGTTTTTGAAGTTATATCGATAAGATTCGAACTATTTTGTTCGTCGATGGAATATGGAACACCTCCTAACCTGACAAAGTTTCGAGAAAAAAAATTGGACAGGAATGGCAAAGGGCAAGGTTACCTATTGAAGGCTTACCAAGTGTCATCAATCAATAATTATCGCGTCCTATTTCCTTATTGATAAACTAATACGTTAACAGAAGCACCTCCGAGTGGTTTTACATTGTTGATACTTTGCTTTTGAAACAATACCATTGCACTAATCAATCAGGATCAAGATATCGATGGGTTATCAGAAATATTCTCACAAAAACTGTCCGTGTGTTCCGGAAAGGCGTATCGAGGTCATAAACTACCTCATATCACCCCCCTCCTCCCCCTCCTCCCCTCTCTCTCTCGCTCTCTGCATACCTTATAACAAGCTATATAATTTATTCACAATGGTCAGCTAAGGAGCTACTCGGTTGTTATACCATCGATTAGACTTTCACACTGCTTAATATCCTTGGATCAGCGAAATACGATTAATTATTTAAAAGAATTGACCATGGGTCGAGTTTTGTTGAAAATGATGGATCGAGCGATGAGCGATAAAAGTGGAGGAATATTTAACAGGCATAATGATACTCCCTGACTCCCATTAGTACCTTCCTTAATCAAAGGCGGGTCTAGAATCGTCCAATTATCTCGAGAAAGTAACATACAACGCCGATGAAGAAAAATAATTCCATGGAGGGAGAGGGGGTCAGATTGTTGATTTTTTTTTAAACCGAAGTACTGTATAATAAATCGGGCTAAAAGAAAAATGATATGACTACTATGGATTCTTCTATGTTATTGCTACATCTGTAATGTTAGATAAACACTTCGACATATCCTAGTGAATAGTCTATATATGTTGTTTGTTTGCGGGACATTTAAATTTATTACGCTCTGCACATGGGGTTCATGTAACATTCATTTCCCCTCTTTTTTTCACCACGGGTGTATCTAATAGTTAAATTGATGAGTTAATGTATGACGTGTCCTTGTTTTCATTAGTGGTCGAGTCATGAGGTTGGCTGGCTGATCGTAGCACCCGCCACATACTCAAAGTACACCATTTCAATAGTTTAACCATGTATGGTGGCGGAGAAGGATGAAATGTTCACATACAATCATAAATTAAAATCCACGGAGAATCCATTACAATAGTGCAGCAGACATTAGAATTAATCAAATTAGTGTAATGGTATGAGGCGATCTCATTAATTCCCCCACTGGAGAAATTAACAAAGCTTGGTAGATAGCGATTGGAGGAGAAGAAATATATCGCTGTTAAAAAAACATATATATATATACATATATATATATATATATCAGCAAAGGTCTAATTCTATTGAGCATCTCATCAAGGTAACCTGTTTAATTGAATCCTTAGAAGTATATTGGACCTATCATTATAACTATAAAGTAAATACAGTTTCGAGGAACAGAGCGGAGATCGGCTCGCCCATTTCAACACATTTTTTTCCTTCGTTTATTTATATTTTTGTGTAGAAAATCTGTCGGGATTTTTGTTTAAAGATTAGTCCCTCATTACAGAGCATTAAGTGTTTCTCATGATAACTTGATAAGAACCTTTGTTGCTAATCATAGCGAGATGAGTCGGAAGGAGTGTAAATATTGTATAGAATTGTTAGAGTGCTGTGTCAGATAAAAGACTGGAGTGGGCACTTTTGGCATTGAGGACCATCCGCCATTTTTATTTAGACTTCGTAGATGAATTTGTCTGAGAACAATCAAAGAACTCGAATGCCCCAGTCATATCACCTTACCAAGTGCAACTGATTGATAAAATCTTTTTTTTTTCAAGGTAATGTAATGGGCCATTTTCGGCATGTAATCAAATTTCTACTAAAGTGCCTCGATATGAATTATTTCATTCACATGTTAGTGTACTTCCATAGCCAGAACGTAAATTGCATATATTACGTGTTGTTAGGTAAGGCAAGCCAGAATGTTTGTCGCAATACGTGCCTTCACGGTTGTTTCATCGCAAAGCATGCCGGGACAGATTTCTAGTCCGGCAGTAGATTTTCACCTTCGTCGCGATCAGCTGTTCCATTGCCAACAACGGGATTTTTATCCTGTCGAATCAACATCATAATCTTGTACAGGATCCGTTATTCTGCAGTGAATTTCTTTCATTCCAGTATAACTTGTACGGTTAGAAACCAAAGTAAACCAAACTAAAAATCTCTCTGTTGGCAATGGAACAGCTGATCGCGGCGAAGGTGAAAATCTACTGCGTACTAGGAATCTGTCCCGGCATGCTTTGCAATGAAACAACCATGAAGGCACGTATTTGAATTATGACTATCGAGATACATTTATTCGTACCAGGTGAATGAAAAAATTCGTATCGAGGCGCATCGCAAAGGCATATGAATAAATAATGGTTACATCACGAAAATGGCCTATTATTATCAGGTCTGTTATCAGTCTGGTATCGGCCTCGTCGGCGTGACCTGCCGTTCCTCTAATCACAACACACAAGATTCTATGGGTCTTAATACAATGTCCACCTTTGTGAATTAATTGAGTGAGAATGGATAGAAGGTGATGTGACGTCGAATCAAGTAGGTTAATTAAGGTTTGTCTGCATGGTGGGTCATCACTGATGATGAATATCAAGGAATCAAGCCTATATACGCTTTACAATATAACCTACTAATTCGATGGAACTGTTTATTGAAAGGAGAAAAGGAATTATGACAGGAAATTAGTAATCTATCATCGATATTAGTTCTCTCTTTTCAGCTTGATCCTAGGGTAGTAATTGGTAAGTTGTTATTGTTTGAGAACAACCAATTAATAGACAGTTTGACGATTGAAAGCCTTTCCATGGAATACAAGATAGGAATTCGATCACTCATGACGAAAGTCAATGTCCGTGAAAATGGTCTCCAATTAATTTCCGTGTTGAAAGAAACCAATTATCTTTAGAAATATTCAAAATCAATTAATTTTTTACATTATTGCATGTACGTGTTATTACACATATCGTCAAGGACTTCGGTGCCTCACTTCAAGAGTTGCCATTGAACCGTCTAATGTTCAATAATAGGGACTTTTAGATTTGCACGTCGACGTAGTGGACTGCAACGTGTGCCATTCTTTCAAGGCACTGACCCGTGCCCGGCAGTGCCTTAAAAGGACGTCACATTACCTTAAAATGATGTCACCGTGGCAGTCCACGTTCTCGTCGTGTAAAATCTAAAAGTCCCTAATGTGCGTGGAACTGACAGCGTACTCCATATCACGTCATGCTCGACTACAAGATTCTTGCATGTCGTCGGTTAGATCTTGAAAATCTTTAAAATATTGAGATATTCCAGGGCCTGGAATGGAATGGAAGGACTTCTTCGTCTGAACTGAGGTTTAATTCAGGCCTCCAGAAAAGTTCGCTCAAAAATAATGTCAATCACTGACTTGAACTGCCACCCATGCAAGAACCTTTGTTAACGTCATTGCATATATTTTAAATAATGCTACAAAGATTTAATTCACAATTTACTAAGAGGGTTGTATTGTTTTTAAAACAAAAAAAATATCGAAGACAAAAAAATAATCGAAATACATTTTCAAGATCGTTTCCACGAGTACCTGAAGAAGATGGGGTGTTGCCCCTCCCCCTCTCACTTCGATTTTTATATCTTTTTTTAATTAAATACAAAATCGTTGTAAAGTCTTAATGTCCGAGATCATTTTACGTAAAATAGTCGTTTTTTCTTTAATTCGATATAAAGAAAGCGAAAGGCCATTTGTCTATTTGATAAAGCTCAGTTGGGGATTAATAATATTGATGTAACAACCGATGAATGAAAGAAATATATGAAACATCAATAGTGCATAACATGTCAGAATTAAGCAATCACGCGTTTTGTTTTTTTCTTTCAACACATGAACACTGAATTTCTCAAACCCGTTGCATACACGGGTGATTCCCTCTACTGAGTTAGTTATTGATGTGGGGGTGGAAGGTTTTATGCTTGACTTTGTGTCATGGAGGCCTATCGCTTTTTACATCAAAGTTTAAGCTCCCAGAAGAAATCTTGACGCGATTGAATAGTGCATTGGTATGGGGATGTAACGGCCACCCTTACATGATATCATAATGCATTCTATCTGCTTTCTGAATCTACTAATCCTTACAAAAGATTTCGTTTGCTGTGGACAGAACAAAAAGTTTTGTTGATATTTTGTTATAAATACAGACAGATTTCATGCCCATGTTTTCACCTAAAGAGACTTTGTGAGGTAAATCAAGCAAGAAATTGAAAGAGACAGACAGTAATTGTATTGCTCGATATTTTCAAATATTATATATTTCATCAACATTAGGTTAAAAGATTAGTTCATGCCATATTCAACCAATTTTGTTTGATTTTTTTGTCGTGAGGGGGTTTCCTTTTAATTTCATGTTTTTTCTGTTTTTGTTTCTTCTCCAGGCGCGATGGCAGAGCGGACCAAACTTGAAGCCTACTGTCTTTTCTCCCTGGTTAATACACTAATATATTGCTTTCCTGCTCATTGGATTTGGGCTGAGACTGGAATATTCAATAAAATGGGCGCTGTCGATATTGCTGGAGCTGGTAAGTACCGTTGAAGTTGCAGTGGCGCTGATACAGGGTGAGGGGGGGGGGTTGGAGGGGGAGGGGCACAGGACGCACGTTCCCCCGATAGAATGACGACGAAAATGAAAAAAAGGAAAAGATGTTTAAACATTAGAGAGAAAGGGAAAGAGAAAAATGGGAAAAGGACGAGAACAGAAGACGACAGGAGCACCCTCCCCCACCCCACGCCTTTCATGGCGTGTTAAAAACATACAAGTAGCTGACGCATTCCTACTTAAGCAAAATGACGCCTTATGTGCAAAAAAACAGAAAAGTTTATAGCCAAGACCAGCGCCCGAGATTCTCTGTTGACAAATCTCTTTGCAACCCTCGACAATGAACACCGCGAAAAAAAAAATACAGCAATATTACATATTCTATATATTTTTCAAGAGGGGAATTAATTTTTTGCCTTGTGCTATTATTTTGGTATGCCTAATTGCCTATTTACACTATGTTCCAATCAACGCTACTTTACCAGCATTGCGCGGCGCCGCGGTGGGAATTGAGGTGGTACAGTGAGCACATTCCGTCGTACCGTTGTGAATTTGGTATTGTTGTGTAAATGGACTTGATGAATGAAAAAGGATATGGAAAGTGACCGTGGGTGAGGCACAGTCGCGTCTTTGATTGCTACCTTTTTAATTACAAAGCAGTCCTTGATACGTTGTAGCTAGCAGTTTCTCTAATTGGGTCGTGCATAGAGGAAAGATTGTATTGTTATAGGGGAAGTCCATCCCGATATTAAGCTGGTTTTAATATAAGCACAAAAAGGAGAAGAATAGGTCAATGAAAGTTTGAGCGAATACCGATTAAAAATAAGAAATTGATTAATTTTTGAAATTTTGATTAATTAAACAAAATTGGCATTTTTATGACGTATCTTGCGAGCTCCCCGCCCATGTGCTCTGTACTAAAAAAAAAAAGAAGTTTGTATTTTCCCTCAAGTTTCATTCACACGTGCACCCTGTATGTAAATATTGCAAATAAATTTCTATACAACTCCTGTATGGAAAAAAAAAACTATTTCGTCATCAATAATGAAGAAAATGAAAGTTTATGAAATGTTATGTACATGTACAGGGTGGACTTCTCCTTTAAAGGTACTATGTCCCATTTGTAGGCAAACAAAAATGAAAAGGTTAAATTCCAATGGCATTTGAAAGATAATACTAATTTAGAACTTCCCACAAAACAAAAGGGCTTGAAAATGTCTTTTTGTGGGAAAATAATGACCGTTAGTTGTCGAATCAAATTTAGCGAGCGCGCTCGTTTAATTAAATAGTCTGAGTTTCAGACCCTTGTACCGAATGGTAGTACGTTTTGTGCTGCGCAAAGATTCAATCAGCTTAATTTTGGCCATTATAAGAAGTGGGTTATTGATGTGGACAAATGCTCATGTACCTTTTACAGCTCATTTTATGTATATTATTACCAAGGAAAAAGAAGTTGGTCAGTCACTCAATAGTGTCTGACAGTGAAGTCTAGAAATTAAAAGGGTTTCCTTGCATAATTTGAATACTAGGACACTGCTAACGTTTAAATTTCACAGATAGGACATACGTGACATATTCACAATTCCTGCATAGTTCTACAGAATTCGATGTTGGCTGCAAAAGGGATACACTACAAAATGCAAAATGCTGACCATTAATTAATCAGGATCGTTATTCTAAATTTGCAATTGATCAAAAACCTTTGTGTTACGGAACCCTGGTTGTGACGTAGTTATTTCCCATGGTTTTGTAACATCACCACTGCAAATAGCACAAGCGCTTACCTTCACCGAGGAAAAAGTTACAATGGCTGTTGTGTTATGATATCATAAAGGTAAATATCAATAAAGGTAAATTTGATAAAGAGGAGGCGCGATGGTTCAGTGGTAGAACAGTGGTCTCGTAATTCAAGTCAATCCAAGTCAATGTGCTCATGCCCTTTGGTAAGACATTAATCCTCATTAATAAGTTCTTCGGAGAGGACTTAAAGCTGTCGGTCCCCTGGTTGCGTACTAACAAGCATATACGGTAATCATTCAAAAGTAGGAGGGAATGTAATTTGCCACAATCAGTAAAATTACTTACTTCTTAATTTTTATTTTGTTGTTGAATCTCTTGATATCATACATATTTTTGTTTAAATACATATCGATAAATGGGATCTGGGCTCACTCGACCCCAGGGCAAAGAGGTGTTATTCTATATACATAAGTTATCTGTGTTAATTATTTCTACCATTTCTACCACTCGAGAAACCCAGTCACCGGGCGATCGAGGCCGAGTTAGCCCGATCCTGGGTTTTTGCTCTTGAGTGGGTGGGGGCATGATACTTTGTAAACGATGTTGTTTTTATATTATACCAATATGTTAAGAATTTTAATTTGTGATATGTCATTTTCTCTCGTTTGTTTTGTATTGTAAACTGGACCCCTCGGTAGAACAGCTGTGCTGCACTGGCACAGCTGAGCAGGGCGATCCATCCTATTTTATTTTCTCATGTTATCATGTATGTTGTTATTTGTATGTTTTTATATTTGGTAAATCAAATCAAATCAAATCAAATCAATCCCCAATATGAATTACGCACACCTTTACATCTTCAAGACTATATATTTTTTTTAACCTCCGATTTTGCGCGGAGGAGTGACGTTAACATAGCAGAATGTAACTGTACATTGTTACCTAACATGCCTATATCATTGTTATTTTCTGGCACAAACTGGCAATACTGTTAGCATTCAGTTAAAAAAAGAAAAAGAAAAAAACTGTTGACATGAATACAAAATTCAAAAATGTAATTTTGAAATGGACGAGGGCTGCGCCCAGTAATCCAATATGGTAGAAATGTCATTATAAATAAATAGCCCATTACTGTATCATCACCACATCACAAAATGAACTTTTGAACATGACGCTTATATCATATGAACATTAAACGAAATATGAGCGCGACTTGTTTCACGGTGAATACATATGTATATAGATGTAGTTTTGAACCTGTTAAGTATGACGATGCCGACAGAAATTCAGCAATCCAGGTACTACGGTGTGTTCAGTAATCTTGCCCCTGCTCCATCTCGAATAGACAGAACTTCGTGAATGACGTCACGTTGAGGATTGACGTGTATTACCTTCTCTTTAGTCATTGTAAGAATTGACGTCATTGAGAGATATTGCCCCGATATGGCACTCTTCAAGATAACAAAACATTTCCTAACTAAACACCTGTGTATCAACATGCATTGCTCAAAAAGCATGTATACATAAGGGACTGGAAAATAAGGAATGGGATAGTAATGTTGACCTTTGACATGCTTGAGAATATAGATCTAATTACAATCTTACAGATTCGAGGTGCCTCGCTACACGGCTATTATCCTATAAAGAAGGCATACAACAACTCCCCTATTATAACCACATTTCACAAATGACAAGAAAATGTTGATCCATTAGATGCTTTGAAATCAACTTATGAAATTAAATGACAATGCCGAACAAATTAGATGATACTTCTAAACTAGGCTTCTGTTATTTCGGTCGATCCAAAAGTGGGAACGTCAATTTGACTACAGAGTCAACTACTCTGGTAAAAATACAAAATTGTGCAGTATTATGTAACTTAACAATACACGATCCTGTTTTAAATCTCAAGAAGAGACACAAACTTCTTTAATGTCCAAAAAATGACAATTTTATCTAAGAATGAATTCGGGAGCTTTTCATGTTTGTAATTAGTGATTAATATTAGACGATTGAAAGGAGATAGAGAGAGAAAGAGATAGAGAGAGGGGGAGAGAGCGAGAGGGAGAGAGGGCGAAAAAAGAGAGGGATAGAGAGAGAGAGAGAGAGTGAGAGAGAAAGAAAGATGGAGAGAGAGAGACAGAGAGACAGAGAGGGAGAGAGAGAGTTAGAAAGAGAGAGAGAGAGAAAAAAAAAAGAGAGGGAGTAGAAAAGGGGAGTAATGGGAGATAGTCGAGATGAAAGATACTATTTTTGATTGTACCAAACGTCCATTCATCCCGCACAACTCATACATGTATAGATAATGATCAAATGCAATTTGTAAATTGACCAAACGCTCTGAACCGATGTAGTGGTATTATACTTTTATGGCCTGCTCTCGTCACAGATGTCTTATAGATTGGCGGATTTTCGCATAAAAATTGTCTCCGGGGAATATTTGAATGGGTCAATTTTTCCCCAAAACGGTTTTTTTTTCTGTACATTTTGTTTAATATCTGCTTTCTTATAAATTTATCGATTGCATAAAGATTTGCTTTGAGTCAGAGGGAAGCGAGTTGTGGTGACGGTGGTGGGGGACGAGTCATACGGCAGTAGGTTACCATGGCTACACAATGCGAACGTTATGAAACACTAACATTTGAAACACAATTTATCTTGGAACATAAAAACAAGAACTAAAATTTTCAGCGTTTGATGTTATGTTCCAATCTGCGTTCAAAGTCTATGCAAATGCCTCTCCTTTGTCAAAGAATGAAAAGTAATGACCAGCCACATCGTCAAGACCGAGAACAGCCCGAGCAAAACATCATAGGTTACATCGAATGACCAAGGATTGGTGTGTTTGGAATCGGTTTGGCGGTGTGACTGAGTGGTAAAACACGGAGTTGGTTAAAAACGGAAGGGATAAATAGTTTGTTGCATTAGCTTTCGTTAATTGCTTCTTCGTTCAGGATGTTCTATACACCTATGTCAAATTCAAACTTTAACATTTCTGAAGTATTACTTGTATTATCAATTCTTTTATCTGTCAGGTGCTGTTCATCTAGTAGGAGGAATTACGGGGTTGACGGCGACGCTGATGTTGAAACCACGCCGTGGTCGTTTCTCGACTCCACCCGTTAAAATGGAAATGAGTAATCCCACTAACGCCTTGCTGGGTATGTTTATGCTATGGTGGGGATGGCTAGGCTTCAACTGTGGGTCGACATTTGGTATCTCTGGTGGAAAATGGAAACTCGCAACAAGGTACGTAACGATCAGTTAAGAAACTCACTGATTTCCACTTCAGATTAAAGCTATAATCTTAAGCTTTGGTATGGGCATCGTAATAAAGTGGAGAGAACATGACTATAACTCATTCTGGATTGTTTATCCGGCAGTAGCTAGTAGATTGGTTGTTTGAACCAGTAAAATAAAAAAAACGACCTCACAAACACTTACTGGAAATCATATTCGATAAAAACCACAACTCTCATTTGCACATAGGGACCTGTGTTTAAGCACATGGTGTCGGGCCTACTTGATTTCCTTATCTTTCTATGCTCATTACACTGCTCCTATACATTTTCTTCCAAAACCGTTTGGCACATGTCATTTATCTGTAATCTTGAACATTCAGTGTAAGTTTTGTTGGATTCTGTGAGAATTGATTTTCTATCATTACCAGAATCAAGCTTATCTGTAACTATAGATTTCGTTATCGTCTTATCGCTATGTTCCTGGTCTACTTTTGATAGATATATAGATTGATTGATTCGAATTTATTCCATTTCATATCAATTGTTTGCACAATAAAGAACATAGTTGACAAAGTAAATACAAAATTATGAAATGAAACAGGAACCTACTGGAAAGCATAGCTTGTTTTTGTAGGTTCCCAAGAATAAATATAATATGAACATTATTCAGCATAATCAGCATACTAGGAGAATGTTTCTTCTTTATCAGGGCCATAATTTGTCGAGTTCGTAATCGTCAAGATAAAGAGGTAATATTGGTTTGATATAATCATGATAGGTCCTATTGCTTTTCAATGGAATTTCCTCCACTCGCCTGATGTCTAAAATTATTATTGATTAACAAAATAAAGCATCCCTTTTCTGAGAAACAAAAAGTACCATCCTATTAATTTTGACATGAACATTGAAGATCTAGTCACTCTAGTGTGTCATTCGTATATCTCAATGGGCATCATATCCCCATGACAACGAAGGTCTTGGGGTGTATACCGTCTATTTACACCGACAAGACCGACACCAGACCGACAACGAACCGAATGAAAATATTACGTTACGTCCATGGCCAAAAAAATTACTCTATATTAGTGCATCCACACCAAAACATATTCCTATCAATCTAACTTGGATGCTGGTGTGAAGAAATAAGATTCTTAGGGGGAAAATAGGAAATTTATATTATCAATATATTAAAGAAAATAATTAGTGGATAGTGAGGACCATACGTCACAATCTGTCCAATTTGTGTAGTGATTTCAAAGTTTTTCATGTCATTATAAATTCATAACTTTCTTATTAGTAATCCGATTTTGCTCAAACTTTTTTTGATTGGTTTGTCTGATTTTTCTTGTTCTATTGGAAGTAAGTTATTTTTGGAGTGGACTTGGGCTTTAAACTGTATTTTGCCGCTGTAACATACACAGGTCAGCCATCGTGACCGTAATGTCAGGCGTAGGTGGCGGTATAATGAGTATGGCGTGCAGCTACCTCCATCGACCGGACGGACACAAATTTGACCTGGGCTACCTCATGAATGGTATCCTAGGGGGTCTGGTCGGTATAACAGGTATATACATACAAACCTTACCATCCAGCACTTCACTGTCAATGTATGTGTTTCTTATTTGTTTTGTCATTATTGTCAGGTCGGCAGGCAATACCATCATGTCTTCCGTAGGGGGTGGAGTGATCGGTCTGGCGGGAAGCTGGCTAACTAAAAAACGCCAGTTCGATATTTCCTATCTTATCAACGGTGTTCTTGGAGGCTTAGTCGCCTGTACAGGTGATCTATCTTTCTCTCTCCCTCCTCAGATCCTCTCCTTCTCCTCACCTCCTCTCCTTCTTCTGTTTGCACATAGTTGCCATGGTAACTGTATGAAAGTAGACCCGCTAAATCACATCTTGCGATCTCCATGAACATGATGCAATAAACAGATGCAACTAAACAATATCCCTGCACTTTGCTTATTACGTGTGAACTAGTTTCTCTTTGTCCTGTATGATCTGCCGCTAATAATTGTTGTTGTTTTAGAAAATTCCCTAATTAGTGAGAAAACTGGAGAAATGCATGATAATTTAATTTACATTCAGTCGTGGCCCAAAGAGGTTTTGCATGATCGTCTAATTTAGAAATTAGTAATTGTTTCATGATGATACAACCGTTAAATATTTCAGAATCAAAACTGCATAAAAAGATTTTAAAGAAAATTTGCTTTGCAATATTAATTTCCCCTATGACCGACTTCCAATTGCCATGATTGCATTATTTCAACCTGCATGCAAAATTAAAGTCAGTGGAGTTGTACGTTGTAAAAAAGTGTTTGTTTATAATCCTTTTCGTATTTTTGATTATATATTTCTACATAAAACGTTTTGATGTTGGCCATTGTATTGTTATTCCATAAGTTGAATTGCCTTCTTCAATTGTTATTTATTTCAGTAAATGTTAAGACTGCTTCAGCGTGCGTAATTTGGTAACCATAGCTATAAAAATGCTAGGTCTTGTCACCCTGAAAATGTCCACATGAATACATAGTAATTATTAAGTTATTTCTGTTTTAGTCCAAACCCTGGGAATTAGGTTATTACTCATTAGGCCTATTGTTATGTCCCATGTATTCTTATTCAAAGTCCTATCTCATACTAAACAGATGTTGATGACGACACGTATGCTAATGAAAAATAGATGGCGTATTCATTTAATCAAAATGTTGAATTACATGAATTAGAAATTCCGCATGTGAAAAATTAAATGCAGTGAATTCAGCTGGTTTAAATTCTGATCACACACATGCCGGCTGTGCTTTGAGGTTCTTATATCTAAGTAAGATATGAAGCTAGAGGTGGTTGATGCGTTCCTATGTACTACTTCCATCTTGGGAATTCAAGTTTAATATTTTATTTTGTATCAAGGATTACTGTTAAACAATCAAATTTTAATTCTATCATATCTTAACAAAATAAATACTGAGTCTATTCGAAGTATAATAGTTCGTACAAGTGGACGCATCATTATTAGCGTAGAATTTGATATAGATTAAAACGTTTTAAAAGTACATGTTACATATCAGTTCAGAATATAAATAGGAAGCAAAAGGACATGATAGTGACTATAAAATCCTTTGAAATTGCTACTGTAGTCATGATATGAATGAGGTAGTTCGGACCGCTTTATGATTAGAATTCTTACTCCTAATAAACGTATTGACCTGAGCATAATGGGAGCATTGGGGTATCGTGGTGAATGCTGTTGACTCTCATACGACAGGTCCTAGGTTCGATTCTTGATTGGTGCTTACATCCTTAGGCAATGTGCTTTTCTCTCTCGGCCCAGGTTTTTTTTAAATGGGTACCTGGTAATGCTTTTATAGTAATAACAAAGCAGGGCCCGCAGGAAGAGCAATATGAATACTGATGTGGCTACCATGGGTGGACATGGTAAACTGGTAAACAAGACCAAATTAGCAGATAAGTATAACATAACATTTCACTCACTAAACGTTGGTCAATTTTTCCAAGACTTTCAGTAGTTTTGCTGTTTTTGCATTCTGGAACAAATCAATGAATAATTCAATAATTAACATATCCCCCCGTTTTTGACTGTCCTCAGCTCTATGTGCCTTAGCCCGTCCCTGGGAGGGTCTACTGATCGGGGCAATCGGAGGAACCATTGCAGTCTTTACTCCATCACTGCTGGAGAAGATCAAGATAGATGATCCTGTTGGGGTGATAGGGTACATGCCTTAGCTGCATCATGGGGCATTCTGTCGGTTGGGATCTTCGCTCAACCAGATGACATTGAGAATCTCAATGTCAGATCAGGTAAGTAACACACACTCTCTCTCTCTCTCTCTCTCTCTCTCTCTCTCTCTCTCTCTCTCTTCTCTCTCTCTCCCTCTCGTTCTCTCTCTCGTTTCCTCTCTATGTTGTGGTATAGTGGATAAGTTACCGGACTACTGATCACAAGGTACGAATTTCGAGTCCCTGGACGGCACTTATGTCCTTGGGCAAGACATTAATAGAATTTGCCACACGCGACCCAGGTGAAGTATTGGTACGTGGCAGAAATTGATTCCTTGAGTCTTAGAGCGTCGTACAACCAGGAGTGCCAAGTGTGACAGACACGAACGATATGCAAGAACCCACTTTTATTTTTAGTACAACTTTTTTGTTATAAACACAACTGATATCCAGAGCCATGTCAGATAGTGACCTGCTTATACTAAGATATGAGTGAGGCATGAAATGTATTAGTTGTCCACAGATATCTGATTGGACCTTTACAACTTCCTAAAATGCAAAATAATATTGGAATGAATATTATTATGAGCCATATAATCACCATACGCCATACATCAGTAGCTGAAATTGCTTGGAGACCACATGACATGGGAATGATTGGATAACTAATCTAAAATAAAATTTCAACGGAGAAAAACTTTCCAGGTTTTAGAAAATGGTCGACATTTTTTGTTTGGGGGGGATGTCGAGTGTAAATTTTGTTGAATTACTTTTCTCATCACTTCGATGATATTGAGGTTGACTCCTAACATCAAAATGACTTTTGTTTTCTGTCTTCAGGTCTCCTTTATGGCGGAGGTTGGGAGCTGCTCGGAATACAAGCTCTAATGGTTGTTACTCTCGTAGCTTGGACCGGCCTGACGTCATTCATTCTCCTCTATGCCATTCAAAGCACCATAGGTCTTCGGTAAGTGTTGTACGTCACGTGGTCCGTCCACAGCTGCTCCCAATTCCTAATTTCAATCCTGGACCAATATCATAACCAACCTTATCGCTAATTCTATACTTATAACCTAAAACCCACTTTCTTTGAAGGAATACAGCCGGAACAAATTTAGAGTTATTTATTCATTTGTGGAGGGATAATCCCTGTCTCTATTTCTTTTCAAGTATTGTATTCCTCTCAATTTTTTGAACCAATGGGGATATACATTGCTATATAAGCATTTAAACACCGGCGTCTGGGTTAAGGTATAATCGAGCATCTTGTGTAATGGTGAAATTGCTTGCTGACGACATATTAAGCATGTTAAAGCCTATCTGCACTAGTTTGGCCAGGAGGGATTAGACTTCCCTGCGTGGTCACTGGCAGGTGGTTATCTCATCAAATCAGCTCTCAATTAACATAAGAAAAAGGGGACCATGGGGGATCAACGGCCACCGCTTAGTCATTGTTGGTTGTATAGAGGGCGCAAGTAGCTACAAGTAGTGCAGTCCCGCTTTAAGAGAAGCCGAGGGTGTGAGAGGCTGTGACAAGCTCGGAAAACTTTGAATTGGTTCTAGAACGTATTATTTTTCCCTAGAGTAAAACGTTATGTTCACTTTCTTGCTACTGGACAATCATCCGATTGTCATTAGAATTCTCCTTTGATCCAAGAAAATACCTACCACTTGGAATAAAAAAGTTGTTGAGGTATGGGTACTGAATTTCATCTTTAAAAAGCCGTAAACGTGAAGGAAGTGTTCGTATCGCATCATTGGTTTGGTTCTTAAATAACCAATCCTTACTCGGAAATATTAAATGTGGGATCTCATAAATATATTCAATTTCAGCTGTTCCGTGGTCGAAGAGATCCTCGGAGCCGACATCATTGAGCACGGTATTGATCAAACCAGTCCTGAAGACCGTGTTAATGTTCTCCGTGAACTCCGCTCCTTGGGAAAGAAATCCCTGAATTTTTATTCCGGGAATCATCTGGCCATTGGCGACGGAGCGTACGAACTCTACATGCAAGCTCGACAACGGTTTCGAAAGAACTCTGTGACATCGAACAGAGGTCGAGCATCTATTCGTTGTCGAGCTCAGCCATTCTACGACGGAGGGAGAATGAAGACGTTACATTCCCGAGGTAGGAAAGGGGAAACCGAATCGGTTTGATGCTATTGTTGTCGTTGAATCGTTCAAATCTACTCACAATTTCACTAATCCCGTTGGACAGGAGGCGTCTTTCGTTTGCGTTATTACCTGTGTGTGTATTGGGTTTTTACAGACGTGTATCAATCAGATATGATTATTTACGTCTGGGGACCGACCTTTAACGTCACCATCCGAAAGACGTGACTCAGTTTCGAACCTGCGTCCTCGGCTGAATCAGTTTGTAACTTCCACTGTTAGCTGGATTACAGGCGCACGCCACAACGCCTAGTTATGGCGTTATTACCTGCGCCAATCGCCAGTAATTAAACGAAATGGTTACACAGTTCATTTTGCAGTGATATCGCAATCACATGGCGCGTCCGTATACTGTACCGTATATTATGAAAATGCCACAGTTTTAGCTGTACCTAGATTATAATCCCTAAGCCAGTTTATGGATATGACTAATCTGAGACGGATTTTACAGGCAGTTTTACGACATTTAGATTATACCCCTGAATGGCCAAGAATGCAGAAATATCATTGAATGATATTTCGTTTTACTCCAGATATCAGTGTAAGATATTTTCAGTATAAGATAGTAAATAGGGTTCTGTATTTGAACAAGCAACTGTATAAGATGAAAATGGTACAAATGGCTGACACTTTATGCAGATATTTCACTCATCAAAAAAAAAAATCTTTCCCAAAATGTGTCATTCGCTCGTTTTCTTCCATTTCGTTCCACATCAGACTTTTTATTGGTTAGATATTTCAATTCTAAATTGATCCTAGTAAATTGAGGAAATATTAATAGTATTGTCATTGATACTTTTAATATTAACATAGTTATTATTATTATCATTAATATTATTAGTACTATATATTATCATAATAATAATAATAATACATAAGATTTGTAAGGCGCCAAATCCACTTGACAATCAAATGCTCAAGGCGCAGCTTGTGCAAAAGATGAAATACATGATATACAAAAGTGCAATAGGAAAGGTACAGACATGAAAGGTAGTGGTAATCAATTATAGGCTAAATTAAACAGATATTTCTTAAGATTGTTTTTTAACGCTTCACCAGAACTGCTATTTTGAATCCATTGAGGGAGAGTATTCCATAATGAAGGCCCAGCATGAGCGAAGGTTCGCTCCCCCACTTTGTTTTAACCCTAGGGATAACAAGTAAGTCGGAGTTTTGAGAACGTAGCTGTCTAGAGGGAATGTAATGCTTGATCAAGCTGATGTTGTACTGCGGAGCAGAGCCATGTATACAGTGAAATAATAACAAAATAATCTTGAAAACAACACGTTCTTCTACGGGCAACCAATGGAGTGATTTGAGGACTGGTGTGATGCGACTGTACTTATTGGATAGGGTCACGACACGAGCAGCAGCAGCAGCAGCAGCAGCAGCAGCAGCATTCTGTAATTGTGCGAGTATATACATGTATATAATAGTATTATACATGTGAGGTAATGAGAGTACACGGTTTACTACTGTGAGCTATCCATAAGTTGGCTTAGGGATCATATTAATCTAGGTACAGTTAAAACTGTGACTTTTTATGCCTCCGCTACAACGTAGCCGGAGGCATTATGTTTCCTGGTTGTCCGTCCGTCCGTACGTACGTACGTACGTCCGTACGTACGTCCCGTTCTCGTGATCGCGTTATCTCAAGAACCAATTGATGGATTACCGCCAAACTCGGGTCATGTATGTATCTTGCAGAGCTAATGAAGTGATTAGATTTTGGGGTCACGAGGTCCAAGGTCAAAGGTCACAAGGCTCATTATGTATGCAAAAATAGCTCGTGATCGCGTTATCTCAAGAACCGATTGATGGATTACCGCCAAACTTGGGTCATGTATGTATCTTGCAGAGCTAATGAACTGATTAGATTTTGGGGTCACGAGGTCAAAGGTCAAAGGTCACAGGGCTCATTGTGTATGCAAAAATAGCTTGTGATCGCGTTATCTCAAGAACCGATTGATGGATTACCGCCAAACTTGGGTCATGTATGTATCTTGCAGAGCTAATGAACTGATTAGATTTTGGGGTCACGAGGTCAAAGGTCAAAGGTCACAGGGCTCATTATGTATGCAAAAATAGCTCGTGATCGTGTTATCTCAAGAACCGATTGATGGATTACCGCCAAACTTGGGTTATGTATGTATCTTGCAGAGCTAATGAACTGATTAGATTTTGGGGTCACGAGGTCAAAGGTCACAGGGCTCGTTATGTATGCAAAATAGCTTGTGATCACATTATCTCAAGAACCGATTGATGGATTACCGCCAAACTTGGGTCATGTATGTATCTTGCAGAGCCAATGAACTGATTAGATTTGGGGTCACGAGGTCAAAGGTCACAGGGCTCATTATGTATCCTAAAATAGCTCGTGATCGCGTTATCATTAGAACCAACAGATGGATTACAATCAAACTTGAATTTTAAAAATTGCTTCCATTTTGGTTTGTAAAATTGCTCTATGGCGGAGGCATCATCGACTGCGCGCAGTTGAAGTTCCATCTAGTTAATAATTAATCAATTAATAATTTAATTAATTAATAATACGGTACAGTATAGTACGGTGTGTAATTGGTTAACCGGGTGGTCAAAGCGTGCAGCATTCACTATTACGCCGTCCTACATTAGGCAAATGATGTCTCGTGCGCAACAGACCAAAGAGGGTGATATAGAAGCTTTCTTTATAAATTATTTAATTGCGTAGTGTTGCACCAGTCGTTACATTTATTAAATTTATCCAGTCATCCTGCATGTTCATCCTTTTTCAGACTGGGTGTATATATATACGAATAACCTTGTGAATAATGACTTTGTTGTTGTTATTCACTCTAAGAAACTGTAGGTTTTCCTTTTAATTTATCATTGATTATTTGACGTGTATTTAAGAAGGAAGTCATGACTAATGAGTTTCTTTTACCCTCTGTAACAAAAATTGTAGGTTTTCCCGATCAAATTCCTCCACTAGCAGTCATCTGTAGTATGCACTGTAATTCTTTTTCAGTGAATAATGAATAGTAATTAAAATAGGGTTCAAAAGTACACTCGATTTAATGGGAAATAGTGCAGGCTGGCACAACTGCAAACTTGCTTCATGGTAGTTTCATATAATTTGTATTCAACTAAATCATACTCTGGCTGCAATGATTAAGTAGCGGTAAAAAAGTGCTCTCACGAATAACCTTGTGAATAATTTGTTGTTGTTATTCACTCTAAGAAACTGTAGGTTTTCCTTTTTTAAGAAGGAAGTCATGACTAATGAGTTTCTTTTACCCTCTGTAACAAAAATTGTAGGTTTTCCCGATCAAATTCCTCCACTAGCAGTCATCTGTAGTATGCACTGTAATTCTTTTTCAGTGAATAATGAATAGTAATTAAAATAGGGTTCAAAAGTACACTCGATTTAATGGGAAATAGTGCAGGCTGGCACAACTGCAAACTTGCTTCATGGTAGTTTCATATAATTTGTATTCAACTAAATCATACTCTGGCTGCAATGATTAAGTAGCGGTAAAAAAGTGCTCTCACCCCACCCCCCCCCCCGCCTATTCACCGGCTGGCTGAGTCGCCGCTAAATATTTCCTCAAAAATTGGACCCCCAAAAAAGTGCTCTTACCCCCGCTTATTCACCGGCTGGCTGTGTCGCCGTTAAATATTTTCTCACGAATTGCCCCCCTCTTGCCGCCGGCTGGATCACCTAATGACGGGGAAGTTATACCCAGTCACTTTTCTGTACTTCGAATGAATTAACACAAACCCCTTTTTGGCATGCATGTTGAAGCAAACAAAAGTGAAAGTCGAACAAGAACACCGCATTCAAGCCCACGTTGTGTGAAAATAAATGACGCCCTTGCTTATTGCATTTTAATGACCTGTTGTAACCGCGTAAAGGTACTACATGTCTGCACGTTCGAAAACATAAAAGGCAAAACTCAGCAGGAATCCAGGCACGTTCAAGCCACCTTTGGGTGAAAGCGAAGAACGTTTCACCATTAAATTAATGGCGATAAAATTAATGCACACGTTTTCTGCACGTCTGATTCACGTGTGATACCATTAATTAGGATGTTTTACGACTCAAGGCGAGCGTGTGTAATTTTGAATTCAACTGCTAATTTGAATGGGAAGGGCCTTTGATCTTAAAATAGAACTGATACAAAATGTTGGTACCAACATGACCTAGAAATAACTACACAGGGATAAACGTGACTTGGAAAATGACAAAGACAAAATAGCACACGATGTTTTCAACGTGTGTGTGGCCAAGGAAGGTGAAAAAAGCGTTTGCAGTAGAAACTCATTCTTAAACTGAACATTTTGTGTATGATTATCATGTATTACTATTGTAGATGTTGTGTTCATGATTCTTACCATAGACGAAATGACCTGGAATGCCTGAAGAACAATGGCGTCCGACCAACCATAAACGGTGGTCTGACGAGGAGCTCCACCAAGAAATATCGAGGAAAGAAAACTTTAGTGCCTAGCTTTACCAAGAGAAAAACCCGGCTGAGGACGAACGGAGCAAGACAAAAACCAATGGAGGTAAGCGTAAGGAGATGGATGAAATGGCGAGGTAAAGGGCATTGAAGTGGCTAGGGGGTGGTGAGGCCACCCCTTTCCTTTTGCTTGCTAGAAAGATAAGGAGAGAGAGAGAGAAGGGAGAGAGAGAGAGAGAGAGAGAGGGAGAGATAGATAGAGAGAGAGAGAGAGAGAGATGGTAATCATGTTATCATACAAATTGTTTTCTTGGGACAATTAACCTGAATTCTCCACACTTTCAGACACCAATCACTATACTATTTGAGCCCTTAAAATGTTAAAAGATAGTAGAACATTATATATCAAACCAAGAATCCGGAAAAAGTGCTTTATTGTTTGTTATTCTTGCATCCTCAAAGTAGTGTGATCTTTCAAAGGGTATAATGTATAATGTAGCTTATTATGAATGATGAAACTTGGATTTTATTTCTCTTTCTCTTTCTTTACAATATTACCAGTTGGACGTATCAAGACTCGAGATCAGGGATCGACAAAAGATGGATGTCATGGAAACAGTTGTGATTGAGACTGCGAACAATCCTAGTTCGTAGTAAAAAACATTTAATTCATGTCTTCGTAGAATCTGCAACAGTTATTTTGTTTGGGACCGCGATGAAAGAAAATAAAAAATGCTCAAAATGTATTCATATTTATACTTACTTCGGGGGGCATATGACGAATTATTGAGGAACTTCCCTTCAACTTGTATAGACAGTGAAAATATCAAGATCGCAAGGACAAAATCAACTTACGGCAATTTCCATATCCACGATAACGTATTACGCAATTTGGGCATGATTTTATGGAATATTTAATAGGATATTGAAAATGCCCTTTATTTGATTTATCGAAAGTCTTTGCGATCGTATCATATTTAATGTTTACTATTGGGTACGTGACAATGACAATGACAATGACAATGACAATGACAATTTATTCTCATGTCACCCACATTGGGGTATTGGAGAAGTTTACAAACAGTTTGAATTTGTCAATTTAACACTGTAAAATATACAATTCAAATAGAATAATGTTAATCAATAAAAAAATAACACTATCGACAGTAGTGAGAAAAATTATATTGATAACAATAATAATAATAATAATAATAATAATAATAATAATAATAATAATAATAATAATAATAATAATAATAATAATAATAATAATAATAATAATAATAGTAATAATAATAATAATTATGATAATCATAATAATAATAGTAATAATAATAATAATAATAATAATAATAATATTAATAATGATAATAATTAAAAAAAAAAAACGATAATATTATTTACAATGATAATTAATGACAAAAATCAATGGAAGCAATTGAAAAAGAAAGTTAATGGCACCAGTAAATAGATATTTAAATTAATGAATTACTGAAAATATTCTTGATATCAATTAATAATTTGATATAAGACAAAAAAGAGAAACATAAAGATATTGGACTCATAACATGTGGATGTTATAATAGTACACTTAGACATATCATCACATATACACAACACAAAAACCTACACAATATACATGTACACGTAGAGAGTTTTTTGTAAGAAGTATGACATTATATTGCACTACGGTAATGTTTGTTGACGAACATTCGTTTTATGTTGTTAATTATGTAATATCTATTATTATTATTATTATTCTCACAATTCATTTCGTATTGTGAGAATCGTGTGCAGTATGAGTGAAGCCATGATTCGTAACAATTTATATATATACATATATATATATATATATATATATATATATATATATATATATATATATATATATATATATATATTTCAACGACTAAAGAAGGTACTACACTACGGTCGATATCTTGTGTGATTACAAACAAATTAATTAAAGCTAGTCCATTGTTTCTAGTTTTCTACTTTATTTATAGGTCTACGGAATAACTGATAAAAAAACTTTATAATGGTAATACCATAGTTGTGCATAATCGCAGTCACGGTATTCTTGCCACCCTTGCGCTAATAGGGCTTGATTGTGAAGTGTTGACACTTTTGTACAAAGAAAATCGATCTAGATGTTTATTATACGAACCAAATGCAATAAAATGTTGAAAATGACCGCGCTTGTGTGGCAAAAATTTTAAAACTCTGTGATATTATACTGTATCTCAATAACAGTTCTACATGATATTGACCTTTTTCTTGTAATCAATAGTCGCTGAATTTAGTTAAATTCTATTGAAAACCTTAATGGACGCCATTTTATATTTCAGTTTGACGTTTATATTAATAAGCTTCTGTTTATTTTTCTTTACATGTTCACAATTATTTTGTGATTGTGATGCAATTTAAGTGTTTGTTTTTCTGTTGTTTGGTTGTAGTGAACGTAGTAATCCTTTCCCGGATCACTTGATTTAGATGAATGCGTTTAAATGTTTATTTTTTGTTGTTGTGTTTGTTTATTTAATGGTTAACGTGTATCTGGTAATGTATACTGGTAATGTTAGAAGAACACGTACCGTGTAGTCGAAACCTTTGAAAACCTTCAAGCCATTGTCGGTCACTTTGTCAATCATGTCAATCAACTTTTCTTGCTCTGCATGGTTGTGGATGAGTGGAATGAAAAGTGAGGATAGAGTGGGCTACTGTTTGTAATAAAGAATAGCATTCGATGTGGACACTAACGTGAATGAAAAGCTCGTATCGGTCTATAAAATTTAATAAACTATTTCATACTACTTTATTATGTACGTTGGCTGAAAAGGATAATGTACATTGGAAAAAATAGAATATAATTTTGAAACCCTTATTTATCCCCGACATCACTTTTTGTCGGCTCCGATATCCCTCATGTATATCATACATGTACTTTTCCGTCTTGTTCGTTTTATAAATATGAATTATATTTAGGTAACATATTTTCTGTTGTATGATGCCCCTAATAGTCGTTTTCTAATCTTTTCCTTACCTCCCATATCCGCCCCCTCCTCTCTCTGCCCACTCCCCCCCGTTTTGTCGTGTATTTATTATTTACCCGTTTTTTATCAATTAACAATTTTATATTTAAAAAAAGTTTTAATGCAACCATTTTTTATTTTTATTATTTATTTTTTTTATTTTTTATTTTTATTTTTATTTTTATTTTTTATTTATTTTATTTTTATTTTTTATTTTATTCTATTTATTTATTTATTTTTTTTTGGGGAGGGAGGGGGTCTTATTCTTTCATTAAAGGCGTTCTTATAAGCATAAACCTGATGCATGAGCAGATGATCAACAGCATCTGACATTTTTCTGTTGCGGGGAATCTTGAATTATCAAACACATTATTGATAAACCAAATTGACTGTACTATTTCAAATGTCTTTTATCTGATATTTTATACTATTTAAATTCTGTTTGTTAATATTGTTACTGAGTTTAATGTAGATACATGAATGTATATATCACAGAACTTTCTTATGAAAGTGCTAGGTCGTAATGACTTCCCGATGCTCGCACAATATTGAAAAAAATTATATTTTACACAAACTTCATGTTTTCTATTTGTGGTCGTGTGTGGGTAATATGAGCAAAATATAAACATATTATCAATTTATCTATTTTCTAGCCTTAACATCAGCGTATGTTCACTCAGGATTATATCTAGGCATAATTGGCAGATATATGTATGTGTGTATGATGGAGAATATTATATGAATAATCATTGAACAGTTGAATGTAAATAAATTGAAGAAAGTGACCATGATCTGTTTTCTGTAAAGCAAAGATTTTTATTCAACTATTAATTATTCAACACACACATGCTACAATCAAAGGAACATTATATTGTTCAATATTTCTCTTTCATACATTCATTGATAAAATCATTTTTATTTCGATATAACACCATTAATTATATAGAAATATCTGAGAAAATGTCAAAATAATATACATAGTATACGAAAATTTTAAACATCGACTTTCACTGTTCAATTTTCTGCTATAAACACAAAATTTTCATACGTCTTAATTTCGGATACCAAGACTTAAAATGAAAAACTATTTACACAAAAAAGATAAACAATAGAACACATAAGAGAACGTTTTAATGACACATAATACAGTAAGATTTTTTTCTTCAAAAATTAAATCATTGCTATCGTTTACGATATGACACAAACTGATATGAATTTAAATTGTCATCAGAAGCTGTAAATGTTCTTCGCACCTTATGAAGCCGGGATCTGGAGTTTAAAGTCATCTGATTGTACCACACTGTGCTTGCAAAGAGCCTTTTAGAGCAAGAAGTAACAAGGAAAGTCTACGAGTTTCGAACCCGCCCTTAACTAGATCACATGAATACATAATAACAATGTTTGAATAGACATAAGTTGGTTTCTAACCCATTTAATACACACATTGTAGTTTGGGCTAACTATACTTCCTCTTCTCTTATTCCGCTTTAAACCAAAGTACAAGTTGGGTTTTTCTTTTGTTGGTATCTATCCCGCCACAACCACTGTAGTAGGTGGTTTAACTGTAGTTAAGTCTGGTTTCACTTTGATTTAACCCTGGATTATTTTGGAATAACACTGGTGTAACACCGGTTTCATTTTGGTTTAACTCTGGTTTACCCCATCACACCAACAGTAGCTGGGGCCTTTAACTCTGGCTTTGAGACAGGCTCATCAATACACTTGGTAGGCATGGTAACCACATCCGGAACCTGGAATAAATGGAGCAAGATGCACGAGTGGATAAATGGATACTCGAGATGAAAATCAACAAACTTACTTAACTCTGTAAAATAATGGGTCAAAATTGCCAAACGTGATGGTTGTGATGTGCCCCACCACTGAAACTTTTTGGAAATTTTAAACCCAATTCGGACAATGTTTTGCTCAGTCACGATCACCTAGTACTACAAATTGGGCAAAAACCGCCCAAATTGGGCTTACAACTGCCTAAAAGATGGTCGGCTACATAATACTACCTGATGTTTGTGTTTTCATTTGGGTTTCAAAGTGTGAAAACTGTTCCTTAGTTTAAAACACAAACGTAAAAACACATTTCAAAAACTTGATTCACACAAAAAAAAAAAATGTTTAATGACCTTTTGTTACCACAACAATCATTAGGATTTATATCGACGCGTGAATGTGTTTCGGATCGTATTAGGATGACCAGCCCCCCGGAAAATTAACATCAGAAAATTTATCCCGGACAACTATCCCCAAGGACAACTACCTCCTATAATACCCCCCTCACCACAACTACCTCCGGACTACTTCTACCACTAAACAAAAATATTATTAACATGATTAAAGTTTGGGATAGTTGTCCGGGGGTAACTATCCTAGATAGTTTTCACAGGTGCTATATTTATCCGAAAATAGCTGTGTGAGCATGGTGAGGGATGCTTGTCCAAGGTAATAATTTCTGCGCATGATTTACCTGGGTGATATAGTTCTGGGTATATAGTCGTTGCAGGGATTGTTTTGAATATGTGTTTTCATGTACCACTAACAAACTTCAATCTAACTTATACATATTTCATAATCTTTCAATGATTTTATAAACAAACCTGCGTCTTCTCCTTGTTGTTTTTATTATCATCTTGGTCAATCTCAGTGATGTTCCTATAGGGGGATGGACGAGGTTCAGACACGTCTTCAATGCTGAGTTTAGAGAGATCAGCATCGGTGTCTCCCTCGGTATACTCCTCACTGCATGAACTCTCATCCTCGGGCTGGAGAGAGAGAGAAAAAGAGAGAGAGAGAAAAAGAGAGAGAGAAAAAGAGAGAGAGAGAGAGAGAGAGAGAGAGAGAGATAGAGAAAGAGAGAGAAAATAGAGGGTAGAGAGAGAGAGAGAGAGAGAGAGAGAGAGAGAGAGAGAGAGATAGAGATAGAGAGAGAGAGAGAGAGAGAGAAGAGAGGATAGAGAGAGAGAGAGAGAGAGAGAGAGAGAAAAAGAGGGTAGAGAGAGAGAGAGATAGAGAGAGAGAGAGAGAGAGATGCGGAGGGGGTAGAGAGAGGTAGAGAGCCATTAGACCATCGAATATTACTAACTTGCTTGAAATAATATTATTGGGGGTCAAGGGCAATTTTTTTTGTTTTTTGTTGGTCCTACTCCATAAATTCTGAGGCCGCCAGTGGTACCGAAATTTAGTCTTATTTTTTCATAAAAGGAAGGGACACCATTTAACTGCAGCTATCCACTGAAAATAATCTTGCATTCATCATTTGCCTCCGACTATGCATACGATAATATCAATTGCCTTTGAATGCCTGTGCAAAATGTGAAGGAAAAAATAGAAAATAAAAACTTCATAAGATTTTTTTTTGTTGGGGGGGGGGGGCGTGTTGCTTAATGAATTGTCTGCAATTTACCCATCATTAGAAATCTCACCTTGAAGTCCTTGTCATCTCCTGATTCGTATCCCTCTACAGCTTCCTCTATAATCTTCACCATATCTTTATTCTTCTCCTCCTCCTCCTCTTCCTCATCCTCATCCTCATCATCAATCAGAGTCGGTGATCCGTCTAGATCTTCTCTCTTTCTCTTTTGAGGTGATGTAGATGCTGGGCGTAGAGGGCTCTTGTCGATTTTTGCTTTGAAGAAATAAGAGTGTTTCAGAAAGTGGTTGTTTTAAGTTCGTAAAGTAATGGTTTGATTTTGCTTAATAAGAGTATATCTTATCGAAAACAATTGTAAGTTAAAATGATATCAATAATTTAATAGAATTCTCTTGACAAAAGCAGAAAATTCAGAAAATTTGAAAGTAATCGGGAAAGGGATACTTTTAAAACTTTGTATCACTTACCATGAGGGAATTTTACATTTACAAATTCGTAGCAATGTCCTGTTTGCGGTTAAAAATAAAATCAAATAAGTGCGATTCCGGATTGTATTGCTCAGCAGCATTTCTTATTTGAAGAAGCGAAGAGTGGTCCTTTCTAACGTCACACTCAAATGAACAATCGGACAAATTGAGATTCGTATAGATTTAGTAATCTCAGTTTCCAACAATCATACTTTATCATTGGTCTTATTTCTTTTAAACCTCCTCCAGCCGGTTTTCTGAGTTGTCTGCTTGGTTATGTACAATTCAACAAAATATATCTTTCGCCAGTTTTCTGACTGGAAATGGTGATTTTCAAAAAATGTAGCTCTTACAAAACTGAAGGTAGTGCAACCAGCATCTAGTGCTTTTAAAGAGAAGGTTATGATTTCGATCAAATCAATAGCAAATCAGTAAGTACTTACAATTCCCAGAGACCTGTAGGTTGTTCTGCCAGAGAGAGATACCAAAGACAGAAAGTATCCTCATCGGAATATAGAAGATGACCTTGAGAACCCTAACGAAGAAGCCATCAGGTTTGAGGTTGTGTTGAGCAGATATCATTCGTCTATCTGATGCGTTCAGGATACCGTCATCTTGCCCGCTGCTGCTGTCGTTCAAAGCGCTAGGTGATGCGGCTAGCTCGTCGATATCCTTCTCGTCATCATTGACGGATTGGTGCGAGTCATCCAGCTTCTCACCCATCGTGTCACGTAACAAAACGACTGCCGAAATCTACTTTTAAGACCAGCCTGTTCGAGCCGCAACCTAAACAGCCTCCAAGAGCGGAAAAGAAACCGCACAAACAGTTCTAGAGTAGTTCGTTCCGCTACAACCAAGAAGAACCACTTTGATGCGTGTAAATGAATTCGACTACTTCTCAGTGTGGCTCAAATTTGTTTGAATGAAATGTGGCGCCAGTTTTCACTGTAACTGGAGCATGGGTATGCGAGGAATGCAATCAGAGGTTCTTGAAAAGTTAAGGAGACGCCACCCATAAACAGTGAACGATTGCTCAATAGTCATGTTATAAAATGCAATCAAAGGAAAGGCTGATCCAGGATTGCCTGAAAACAGAGGGAGGTTGCAGTTTGGGGCGACCGTTTGAAAACTACGAAGCTCTCAATATCTGAATGGCGTCTCTCATGCAGCTCCTATACATTTTTGTGTTAAGAGGGGGATATTTTCCCCTTTGTGTATCTATGCACCATTGTCACGTTGCTACAACCAGCTACTAACACAATGGTTACTCTCGACAATGAGTAGGATGATCTGCAAACTTGTCTGACATAGCAGCGTTTAATGTATGCAAATTGCATTCTAACAAACGATTATACACATGAACAGGTAAAATGAATAGTTCGCCTCTTCAACGTTCGGTCTGTCTGATTCGAATACAATAAGAAGAATGGCAAAATGGCTTGAAAGGAGTTAAGGATCCTCCCTTGATTGCGGAGGGGAAACTACACTGTAATGATCTAAACGAGGATGAAACGACCTCCGTTTACCTACCATCATATACTAATGTTGTCAGTTGTTAAATCATAAAAGGTTGAACTTCATGGGCGTCGTATGGTGTGGAGGAGGAAGGGGAGTGGGAGGGGCCTACAGCTTGCCCACAAGTACTAACCTAAAAAAGTAAACTTACATGTAATTTTGATCGGACTTTAAACATTAAAAAGTTAAATTTATCTGTGTCCTACATGCTTTATCTATGCTACGATTTCAGCATCCAGCATTCTCTAATTCCCATAGCAAAATTATCAACACGAAATGATGAAAACATTGACAATGACAACGAGAAATTTAGTTTTTTCTTTCTTTCATATATCCCCCTTTCATGTTTCACTGGTCAAGAATCCTGATAGACAGGGGCACCGCTAGAGGGAGGAAATTGAGTGTGACAAACTCCATACAATCCGCAAAACACTCCCCAAAATTTGCATGTTCCAAAAAGCCCTGCTGGCAAAACGCAAAATAATTGTGACCTTTTTGTCCTCTCTTTGTTTTTCTTCTTTTCAATTTGATTATTGAAAAGACGGCAATTAGCCAGACATATAGGTGCTATATACAAGACTCCGTTATAACCATTATTATACTTTTTGGAACGTTAGAAACTTTGGAAATCAGGCAAGCAGTGTTTACCATGTCTACCTTTGCCGCAAATTTTTCGAAATTTGAGGACTTTCTATTTTGTTCTTGCTTGCTGCTTGATGGCAAGTCTTGTCCACCCCGCCCCTGCTCTTTCGAAGTGGACTAGCGTCGCCCCCTGCTGGTAGACTTCTATATTACACATGCTATACAGTGCTGTTTAGGCTGTACATGTTGGTGTCTTAATAGTTACTCATCTTTGTCAATTAGTGAACTTGAGCTGAATTTGAGTCATATGCTTTCTTGACCTTCACTCGTCCACTCACACTTTCTTGTCACGTGATCGTATACCCTTCCATTACATTATAATTGGTTAATTAATACTTTGTCTGTCTTCTTCAAAGCTCCTTTGTTCATGATCTCTCTCTCTCTCTCTCTCTCTCTCTCTCTCTCTCTCTCTCTCCTCTCTCCCTCCCTCTCTCTCTCTCTCTCTCCCTCCTCTCTCTCCCCCTCTCTCCCTCCCTCTCCTCTCTCTCCTCCCCTCTCTCTCTCTCTCTCTCTCTCTCTCTCTCTCTCTCTCCCCTCCCTCCATCTCTCTCTCTCTCTCTCCCTCTCTCTCTCTCTCTCTCCTCCCCTCTCTCTCTCCCTCCCTCTCTCTCTCTCTCTCTCTCCTCCCCTCTCTCTCTCCCTCCTCTCTCTCTCTCTCTCCTCCCCTCTCTCTCTCTCCTCCCTCTCTCCCTCTCTCTCCTCCCTCTCTCTCTCTCCCTCCCTCTCTCACTCTCTCTCTCTCTCTCTCTCTCCTCCCTCTCTCTCTCTCTCTCCCTCTCTCTCTCTCCCCTCTCTCTCTCTCTCTCTCTCTCTCACCCCTATCCCTACCTTCCTCTTTAAACAAATTATATCCGTTATAATATATTCATTTTTCAATGTAACCAACATTCGTTTATAGGATGGAAGCAAGTTAGAACGAATTAACAATTTGTGGAGGGCCTTCAGGGATAGTGGTTTGATAACTGAAGAGGAAATCCTGCTTAAAAAAACTGTAAATAAAAACCGAAGAGGCAACCCTGCTTAATCAGAACTGTATATAAATATATGAAAACAAAAAGAAATGAAAGTATATTTGACCTTTCCTTACACAACTCTCATCACTTGTTGATATGTTCAAGTTGAAGTTCAAGCTCAAATTTAATTTATTTAATTCCAATAAAAGCATATACCCATACAAGTCATAACATTACGATCTGATGAACAGAAATACAGAGCAGATGCAAATAGTTGTACATAGAATCAAGGGTACCATAAAAGACCAATATATCGTCTCTTTGTATACTCTGTGTGTGTGTATTGGGTTTTTTTTACAGACGTGTATCAATCAGATATGATTATTTACGTCTGGGGACCGACCTTTAACGTCACCATCCGAAAGACGCGATTCAGTTTCGAACCTGCGTCCTCGGCTGAATCAGTTTGTAACTTCCACTGTTAGCTGGATTACAGGCGCACGCCACAACCAAGGCGAGACAGTCCCCTTATGTAGTGAACTGGTAGAATGTAATATATACATGATGGAATGGCTTTCTCGTTTATCAGTTTATCTCTTGAAAACCATGTTAAATCGACAAAGATCATACCTTCTAGTCCTGTCAGCATCAACAAATCGTTATTTCCCCTCAATATTAAATGCACGTGACATCAATATCCGGGGTTTTAATGTTAAAAGAACGTGATATGCATAACAATTGAAAGGTAGGAATCATTAACACATGAATTAGCCTTATCCGGCTCAAACATTATCACACAATGGTAGCTTTTGTAATATACAAACAGTTTAAAGACAATCTAACTGGGTCTTCCTCCCTCCCCTTTTAACTGATTTCTTCATCGTTAGTCATTCTGGTTCATTTCTGGACAAGTCCCAAAATTTAACATACCCTTAGTCTTCAAAAATAAACAGTTGAGTAACTATAGTCCTATATGTTGCACCACCCGTTGAAACACACACCGTATATATAGAATAGCGTTATCTGATTATCTAATACGGTGATATGTCATATATATATATATACATGTAGTACCGATATGACAAGAATAAGAATCGTGAAAGAGGATGTCATTTAAGACACATTTCTGCAAGGATTTCCAAAACAAATGTGTTTGAAGTCGAACATTGATGAAAGAATACAAATGAATGTGAGGATTTTTTTCTTTCTTTTCTTCACAATAATTTTTCTTACTAGTTAGGACTTGAAAAAATTGCCCTTGTCCCCAGGCCCCATGATTTTAGCTGAGGACCTTTTTTCCCCTTGTCAAATATTCACCCTCCCCCTTAAAACGTATAGTGTGCAAATGTGCATGTTTGTTTTTACAGTCGCTGTACATAAAACTGTTAGAGACGGAATCTAAATGTTCATGATTTTCGCGTGTTGGATGTAGATGAAAATAAACAAATCAATAAAAACCGCTTTAAAAAAAAATCTTATTCTCCACATGGATTCTCTTTATCGTGTTTATATATGGCAATGGTATTCGCTAACCAATTTAAAATCGTGATAAATCGAATCTATGACGACAGTTATATTCCTTTTTTTTTTGAAAGATAAAATGAGAAGGAAATCAAAATCTTATCGCGTCAAGACTGTCGTTCCTAACTGTCCCCTTCTTTTTGTGCAATAGGATTTCGTCACTAGGTCTCATTTGAAGAATGATGTCTTGTTACCCCTTCATATAGGGTCGTATAAATAATGTTTTTAAACGGATGCATTTTAAAGAATTCTTTCTGATGATATTTAGATGGATTTATATCATGATTATTGATAATTTTTAATGTATACATTGGTAAGAGTATGCCATGGACGAGAAACATATGAAGAGTTTCGTCGCTAAACGCAATACGTTGTATCTCCATCTTTTTAAAGTTGAGGTATTTGCGATTGAAATTACTAAAATATAATGAAAATAACGAGAATTTGTTTGATATTTTTTATAATAATTTCAAAATATTGCTTTATATGTAATGAGCGGCGTATCAAGTGAAAGGCATTTTTTGGTATTTTATGATGGTTGTGTTAATTTAACATTTTCAAAAAATGGCGCTTGACTCGTTTTGTGATGAGACTCTTCATTTCTTCATCACATTTTTGTGACTGCTAATTTAGTTTTTATTTACAACGTTTCAATGAAACTTTCCCGTCAAGCACGCGTTTAGAATTACAAGTCAATTTGCTGAACTTTTTGAAATAATACCTACTTGAGGGTTAAAAATCCTGGTAATTGATACTCTCAGATAACTCCCTATTCTCTTGATCTTTGTTATGCTGGTAGAAGAAACCGACATGAGACTTGAAAGAAGCTTTGAATGCTGGTAATCGAATGGCATCCTGGATTCATGGTAATTGTTTTCTCTCAGATGTGTCGGACTTTTCTATCGATCCTTCATCTGAATCTAAACAATCCTATAACAATAACGCGCACATACTAGGAGAGATGTTCAATCATATCAGACATCCCCTTTTTTCCATATTCTAAAGGAGCTCTAAAAGAGGACACACAAAGAAAATTATCGATTTTCGCTGGCGTGCAAGGTCTATATTTCACCAACTTTTGAAATACTCATTTTGATAGGCCATTATTTCATTCATTTGTTACGAATAATTGTATTACAATAGTCAGAATGAAATTGCATATATTACGTTTTGTTAGATAGGGCAAGCCATAATATTTGTCCTACATAGCAACAACTTATGTACCATTTTGAATTCTGACTATTGAGATACATTTATTCTTAACAGGTAAATGACATAATGTGTATATGGAGACGCTTCACAAAGGCTATGTATTAATTTGGTTACATATATATATATATATATATATATATATATATATATATATATATATATTTATTTATATTTATATATATTATATAAAATGGTATAAAAGGAATTTACCACTACATTTCAATTTATCTATTTAATTATATTGTCCAATATTTATGTCGTTTTATATATAGGCCTATTATGATTAGTTTAGTCATTTTTACTCCTCCTATTTTATACATGTATATGTAATCCAACTTATGGTTGCAATAAATAAATAGTTAATAATCATCATTGGTATAAAAGCAGCCGAAATTTTGGTACGATCTATACGTTGGCAGATAAAAGAATTAATGGAAAGGATCTATTTGGGATTTCCTGCTTGAGAATATGTCATTGCAAACTATATCGTAGAAAACGCAACAATATAACTATGAAACAAATGTTTAGATAAGGCATATTATCTTGAAATCGTTGAAAGAAAATTAAACAAAAATACTCGAAGGTTAGGTGTTTTTAGGCAGAAACACGCATAGTCCGTATCCATTTGCGTGGATCAATGAGAAAAATTTGATTGCCGTTTTCTCTGTTATTTGAAATTCTTATTTAAGGTTGTTTCTATATATTGCTCAGTGGCATGATTTTTCTCTTGGAAACACAGTGGTATTATGCATCATTTCAAAGCTTGTAAGACAGACATACACATGCTCTATATTTTCTGAATTCCGTCTAAAATAGTCATGCTGATCACTATCTAGATCCATGCATATACCATGCCAGAGGCTTATCCCTTCGCGAGCGCTTTACTTTGTATTTGAATATGTATGTTATGCTAATTAGCGAGAGCGAAGCGCGCGGAGCAGGAGAAGAATGGCTATGCTAATGAGCACAGCAGAAGCATGCCGTGATTCGTCAGTTTCCGTTTTCGTAACCAGGGAAAGACCCTCTCGGAAAATGATATCTACCTTGCTAGTTTTAGGCCAATTTCACCCCTAAGATTAACAAAATTAAAATCAAATTTATCCTGGTAGTGACTTTGATTCATCTACTCATCATCCATGGTATTACTTTACCGCAATAACGAGCTACAAACGAGCTATTTGCTCTCGGTAAAATAGTTCATTGCCATTTTGGTCGCGTAGCACGAGATAACTCGGGCTTCGTATTATATCTGAGTGAAGAAAGGCCAGCCGATGGATTTTACTCGGGCTTCGTTAAACAACGGGTTAACTTTTATCAAATTGAATCTCGAAGCATTTTTTTAATTATAGTTACAACAATTATTTTTTCCTCATCTTTAATTTAGGTTTCAAAATAGTTTCAGATAATTTCATGTAAAATTTATTTTACATAATCTCACTTAAGCGTTAACAGGTTTCAATAAGAGAAGGAACAACCAATAGCGGGGTGAGAGTGGGGGAGGGGAGGAGGGCATTCGGCTAATTGGTATTGGTCTTTTCTACAAACTGTCTGGTTATGTTAGACTATGATTCTTACAAGTCCGCTCGGGTTTGGCTGGCGACTCATCAGCCCCTTACCCCACCGGATCATGACGAATCGGTAGCCAAAGCGTGGCTTTAGTTGAGCTCTAAATCTACAATCCTTGGCTTAAATACATTGCCAATCCAACATGGACTTACCCGGCAAGACAAGAATAACAACATCACGTCATATTTAGTTCTTTGCTGTGAAATTTCTTTTCTTTGTTTTTCAAATTTGACACGACAACCTTCTCTGGAGGGGTGAGGATTCTAAAACTTAACTTTAAAAAAGTTGAGAGTTTGGTGTTTAAGCTTAGCTCACAAAGTGCGTTAAAGATGGAAGGATAATATTTCTAAAGCGCCTATATAATTATTTTCATCGATGTTTGAGTTACTATTTGGATTGTTGAACTTCCTTTAGAACGGTTAAAATTGAGTCTGATGGAGGGCGTCAACTTTTAGAAAGGGGAGAGGCCGTATTGCACAAGATTAAATAATGCATCCTACAACTACGTAGAAAAGAAACCAACGACTACACAAGTCAGATAACCTTTGGAGCAATACCAATCATTTCGTGATTGAGTTGGTGTCTTCTCCTTGTCATCGAGCTCGACCATGGAAGCGATGATGAAGTCGGGGCAGCCGTCATCGAACCCAGAGACATTGAAGGGGGCTCGCACATTGAGTTTACCTAATCAAGAAGAACATATTTCAACACGGTGGTATACACGAGCTCATAGTCTGGCCGATTCTATTTCACCATGTGGGCTAGGCCAAGTCAAGGTATGTAGTCCTACTAAATAACCATTCTTTTGATTCGCAAAATTTGATCAATTAAAGGAGATGTTGAATTTAACTCTTTTGGCGCATATTGTGTTATCATTTTCTAGTATAAAGAAATTGGAAGAAAAATGAAACTTAGACAAGCTGGAATGTTACAGTTTATTTTGTAGACACTATGTAAAAAAACAATCGGACAAGTAAAACAAAGCAAAAATGAAATACGACTTTGCCTACAACTAGGCATTGTTTCATTTATCTTTACTGTCCTCATTCCAATAATTATATCAAAGGCGTATACAAATATGTCAAGATATGGGCATTGTGCAAGTTGCCATCGTATGGGTGTTGGGGAGGGGGTCGGGGCTTGTTCTCCTAATGTTTGACATTAAAGCCACTTTCCCGCGATTCGAGTATTACCGTTTAATTCATTTATCTCCGTTTTCTTTGTCTTAAAGGAGGAGGGGGCGACTATGCTTCATAGTAACTGATTTTTGTTGCTGTTGATTTTTTTTTTAATGTAAACTTTTACATTATATTTGTTATATATATTTTGAAAGAACACGAGACCACACCTAAGCTGTGGGCCTTTATAAAAAGAGACTTGACATTAATAGACGGATGTTTTCATTTAATTCGTAACATGACTATGATGACGATATGTCTGACAAGGTTGATTGCAATGTTCCCTAGACATGTATTTCCTGGAGACTGCTCAAACGAGAGGAAGTGCTCTCTTCCCCTTCCGTGTACACTACATCAGTATAGTCATGTGACACAGGAATACTGATGTCGAGGGCTAGGGAAGGGGGGGGGCAAGATCTTCATTCCGACAATTTCTTTTAAATGCATTTGCTATAATAAGATATATGAATTAATTTCACGATCTAAGCTGGTAAGGGAGGCATTCGGGAGTCTCGAGATAATTTCACTGAAAATGATAGGCCTCATAAATATTGAAGAAAGAGAAAGATAACGTAAAATGGGAGGAGAGATAACAGAAACAGAGGGAGAATATCTTGAAATAAAGATACCCCCTCTACGTTAGTGAAAGGAAATATTAATTCTACATTAATAATAGAAACATTTAATTTCAGCCAATACAATAGTTCTGACTTTACAGAGGTACAACAAAGTCATGAAGATGCCCATAAACAGTGGCGGATCCAGGGGCCGGGCCCTTTCCCTAGAAAAACCCAGTTTAAAACACCCTTTTTTGAAGAAAAAAGAAGAAGATGGGCCCCTCCCTAGCGCTCAAGGGGTTTGTAGAAAAAGCACTCCCCCACTGAGCGAAAAATCGACCGGCACGATTTTCCAATTTTCGGGGGCAAAACAACAAAATATGTGCTCACTACCCCCACCCCCACTGAGCGAAAAATCGGCCGGCACGATTTTCAAATTTTCGCACGAAGTGGGCCCTTTGGCCCCTCCCTTGCCGCCGGCTGGATCCGCCCTGCCCATAAAAGTATTGATACATGTACCCTCATTTAGGCAAGCAAATGTAGTATGGAGATCTTGCAAGAATTCTTTCAATTATGTCAAAAGCTAGGATGTGACATTTAAATGTGATTTTAATCTAGCTTCCTACATGTGTGTCCAATATATTGTTTGGGTATTTTAGCTGTGTGTTTCCTCCTGCGTTACATGAAGTCGCGAATTATAGGAGATTATGAGGGAATGAATGACTATTGGGTTTCATGACCGAACTGTAGTTAAATTAATAATTACTGTCCATATTGTTAAACTTATGTTTTTGCTGTTAAAAGTAAGATCCATGCAATTATGTGCACCATAACTGAAAATACCTCGTGATTTTTTTCTTCAAACGAAAGACAAAATGATTGCTTCCAAAATAATTGCGAAATGACTACTTCGCATCACATTATGGAAGTATAGAACAACTTAGTTAGCTAGTCTCGGTTGAACGTGAAAGAAAGTGATTTCTTTGGACCGAGAGATCGAATGGGGGAAGTTAAGAGAAGGCAAGGAGCTAGGATATATATCGGAACACGAGATAAGAGATAGTGGCCGAAATACATGTATGATGCATCCAGTCATAAATTAGAACAAAGTTTGTTGCCTGCCGTCAAGAATTATGGACAGTGGCGTAGCTACGGGGTAGGGGTGGGGGTGTTCAGACTTGGGTTGTAAATGGGGTTTCGGTTAGGATGAGGCTTATATTGTTAAATCTAGAGTTGAAATATTGATTAGTGTAAGAAATGTATCTATTTAGTAAAGTGCAAAGGGGCGGATATGATTGAATCGAGGCACGGAGAGAGGTCAAACCAAGCACATCTATATTGAATTATGTGGTAACCGAGATTTCCTGTTTTCCAAAAAGTAGCGTCCCCATTCATGTTGCCATGGAGATAAGTGAGTTATGCTGTTATTTAGGGTGGTTCGTAACCAAATAATTCTTTTTGGTCTGTTACCGCTCAAGGGAGTGCGGTATATTTCGTGGTATACTGATTGTTTTTCTCAGTCAATACAACTTTGATGATACATAAAAAGGAGATATAAGAGAATAGAGTTCAAGGCTCTTACAACTGTGTTATTAACCGGACTCAAAGGCTAAACTATTCACCACCAGTGGCATATCAGAGCATTTGAAATAGAAGGGAATGGACCAGGGGCCAGGGGCGACCCTACGGAGTGCCGAAAGTTATTCAAGTATGTAATTAGGGCTAGCAGAGAAGCCGAGAGCGAGCCCCCCCCCCCTACTCCACCCTCAAGCCTATACGGCTAGATCTGGGTATGCCACTGACCGTGTTGACCATATGAACCTCTTTTTTTATTGATTTTATGTTATTTCTGCATTTTTCCAAATACAATAATTGAATAAGAAAGAACATGTAAACGTAAGATATAGTACAAATATGCAAACAATAATAACTTCATGAAAACATGTGATTTACATATAAACATATAATAACGAACTTAATATTTCTATAATATGGTATTAAGAATTTCAAAGTATTATATGTAGAAAAGTGCAGGAGACCGCCATTATAAGCGACGCTTTACTAAGATGGCAGCCTGAAAAGAAAAATCTTAAGGTGATATTTAAATGAAAATGTGTTCATACGATCTTTATGCACGTGTTTTGAATGAAATCATTTGAGCATTATAGTTAATAAACATATTTTTGTGGTAAACGTGTTATGCCCTCTTTCGTTTACTTATTCACTTATGAATGACTCCTTGATATGGATCAGTATGATCTATGACAGACTTCAGATATCAGTGCAAATATTTCTTTTTTTAATCCATAAAGCGACAGTGTAAATATATGTGACAGAATCGAATTTCTTCCTCTTCAGTTGAATAGAAAAGTAAGACTGAATGCCCTAATTTCTTAATATTATCTACTTGCCTGTCCCAAACTCTTGTTAATCACTTTATATCACTTGCATTGTCACTCTATTTCATGCCATTCCTGATGACTAAGGTTGATCTTATTTTCTCACTGTGTCACGGGTGTATACCTACACCTGTCACGCGTTTGTAAAAGTTAGGGATGTGTTCGACGGAAAACGACATTTTCTTGTCCCTACGCAGTATTTATTAGTCACAATTATGCCAGGGGATAAAATGAAATCAAGAACTTTCAAAAGCCTCTTTTTTCAATATTACGTAATGAGTAAAGTATATGTATAATAGGTGTATAAGAAAAAGTAAAAGAAACATTTGTCTGTATCTGAGGGCGCTGCTCAGCCTCAGCGGCTACCTGGTCACTGAAATGTATGGCTGTAATGGTTATGCCCATAGACATTCAGTTATATGAATAACAATGGTTATTGAGATATGCAATTAAACCTTTCTTCAAATTGTGCTTGAATGTACGCTCTGAAAAACACCAAAGAGAGCTGTCTATCCTTATTACCCCCTTCCCTTCCACCCCACCTCACTCTCACTCTCCGAAATAAAATCAAAGTTAAAGCTTGTTTTAAAAGAAATAAATGTTAAACAAATAATAATCGTTAACAATTTGTACGTACTTTTCTCTCTCTCTCCCTCTTTCTCTCTCTCTCCTCTTCTCTCTCTCTCTCTCTCTATTATTTTCTCTGTCTATCCCCTCTCTCTCCTCTCTCTCCATCCATACAGTGTTATCCATCCCGAGATGAGAGTCTGTATATCAAAGAAAACTTCTTCATGAGAGAATGCGTCAAGTTTTGTCCATCAGCAAATGACGTCACCAAGTAAGACAATTATAATCATACTTCCTATCTTTTCAATACTGATGCCAACAATTCAGCAATGTAATTGTTATTAGTTTTGTACTATTTCCGTTGGACAAAGGATAATGCCAGCACAGAATACAACAAAGTATGTACTCCAGTACGTACATGTGAGCTCGTAGGTAGCCCAAATTTGATCTAAATACCACATTTTATGATGAAAAGGGCCAATGCAAAACTCAAGTTTACAATTCGACATGGAAATAGGCATCTAAAAAGAAAGTGTCTTCCTTTATGTTCTTCAAATCATGTAGATAAATGGTACACGAATCTTATGTTTATTTTAAACCATTTGCTTCGAATGTCTGTTCCACACTCCACATTGCTCGACAATGCATTCTGTCTATTTAACAAAAAATAGGATTAAGGCTATTTTCGCAACACAGGCGATTAATTAAATGAACTTGGTGTACATTGACCAAAAATGGCTTAGTCCTTAGTATCATTCATCAATCAACTCTGATAATTTAGATACAATTTTATGGAGATACCAACTATGTAAGTTTTGTAACCCGTAATCTATTAATTAATATTCCAAATCAGATGTAAATTAATGTGGTCGATTTGCGGAGGGTCATGTAGACGATAAATGAAGGGGTGAGAATTGTATGGATCTGGCTTGGGCTCCAGATACAACACATACCAAGAAATGTTATACTGATAATTAGATAACATTGATTCAATGAATTATCTTCTACTTTTGGATGAAATGTGGTCGTTTTGCGGAAGGTCATCTAGACGAGAATGCAGGTATTGAAAACGGTACAGAGATGACATGGACTCTGGAAATAATAATTAGAAAAGACATTGATTTAATGAATTATCTTCTACTTTTGGATGAAATGTAGTCGTTTTGCGAAAGATCATCTAGACGAGAATGCAGGTATTGAAAACATGGACTCTGGAAATAATAATTAGAAATGATGTACTGAGGATAACATTGATTAGTATCTTCTGATTTAGATGTAAATGTGGCCGTTTTGCGGAGGGTCATCTTGATGAGAACGTAGGAGTTGAGAATGGTCCTGAGACGACTTGGACTCCAGAGACACATACCAAGAAATCCCAAACGGATGCGTTTGGAGAACTGGAGTTTCAAGGACCATGGACGTCTACTCGTGCTAAAGTGAGTATCTCCTTTATTATATGATACAGGTGTGCTATAAGATAGATAGATGAACTCTTTCGTATTTGTAATTGTTAACAGCTTACAAATCAGGGAAACAGATAAGTTAAACGTTTTGAGAAAAAATTGGACGGTATTTTAAAATCATAATGATTTTCAATCTGCATGCCATGATTATAATTTTCTCATTATAACGATGCGTGATCAGGAACCTGTCAAGCTCAATCTAGTTTGAATATCATCATGATCTAATAATTGAGTGACCTGTGACTTTGCTCTATGGAAAATGGTCAAAACAAGCTTGAGATATCGTTTTCCAACTTCACTGGAATTTAACATCAATGAACAGCAAAGAGAAATTAACCTAATGATAATTTTCTACCAGTATGTTCGGCTATCGCATGACACACCAGCCGACCAGTTATTAAGCCTACTCACTGAGGTGTGGGGGTTGAAGAAACCAAAGCTTCTCATAGAAGTCACGGGTGGAGCCAAAGACTTCGTTCTGCAACCCAAACTGAAACGAATCTTCAGTAAAGGCATCATCAGGGTAGCGGTTTCTACCGATGCTTGGATACTGACTGGTGGAACGAATACAGGTAAGCGTCACTCTCATATACTTGCCCCCTCTCTCTCTCTCTCTCTCCCATTCTCCATCTATCTCTCCCTCTCTCCCTCTCTCTCATTTTCTATGTCTGTCTGCCTGTCTCTCTATGCCTGTCTCTCTCTCTGTCTCTCTCTGTCTCTCTTTTTCTGTCTGTCTGTCTCTGTCTCTCTCTGTCTCTCTCTCTCTCTCTCTCTATACATATAATTATATATACATTTTCCCACCCCTCTCTCATTAAATATTTGCTCTGTAACTGCTCTTCGTCAACTAAGTCTACTAAGAACTAAAATACTTGTTTTAGTCTGACAATTTGAATAATAACACACTTCTCCCTTTCGTTCTACCTCATTCCCCTTTCTTCCCTCCCTCCTCTCTCTCTCTCTCTCTCTCTGTGTGTGCGTGTGTGTGTGTGTCTCTCTCTCTCTACATCTCCTCTCTGTTTTGCTCAACTGTGCCAACCTCTTAGTCTAATTTATACTCCCTCTCCATTTCTCTCTCCCACTTCCATTATTGTATTGTCAAGTCACAGTTCTACCTTCATCTGATAGCCTACTGTCTTTAGCATGTCTAGCACTGTCTGAAAATACACGACCATTCTACTTCAAACTTCCTTCTTTTTGAGATAATGATGATGATAACAGTATGGTATCACTTTAACCAGGGTAGACATCAGTATCAAGACTGTTCTTCCTGTGGGCCCTCGAATCACATTTGTCAGCATCCTGGTGCTTTGCTACATGTAGCTCATGATGGTGCATACCAAGTATGTTACTTGTTACGAATGTAACATACATCTTAACGCACTTTCAAAATGTCAAAAAGACGGTATCTAGATTTATCCATTAATCACCCAAAATCATTTTGGCTATTTCGGTAGAGCCATCTTTCCAATGCTTAGCCAAATCTGCATCAGTGGGTAGCTCAGTGGGTATTGAGTTCTTCTGTTGTGTATTTACACGACCAAGGAACATGCGCCATTATACTTTACAAACTTGATTCTACTCTCAATATCAGCAACGAAGGATTGCCCTTAGACAGCCGATATATCTTTGCTAAAAAAATTGTGATGTCTTCTTCCATTCGCATCGTCAGGTGTTATGCGTCACGTAGGAATGGCAGTCCGTGAACATTCGCTGCGATCACGACAGAAGATCAACGCCATCGGTGTCGTACCGTGGGGCATCGTCGACAACAGAGAAGACCTCATCGAAAGACGCCAGGATGTCACCACGGTGAGTCAGATTTGTCTCGATTGCTACAGCTTCAGATAACCAAGGGTCCGCGAGACCGAATGCCCATGAAGCCGAACGTCACCTTGGCCAGTGTTTCGATCTTTAAAAAGTTTTCTGTCTAGTGGACCTTCGGTCTTTTCAACCTTCCAAAATAGTTGCTTAAAGGAGCACACGTCGAGCGAGAGGTCGATCTCATGGATCCTGAAACCCTGATCATCGGAGATGTCTTGTTTTAATAGACTCTTACGAAATTCATACGTTTGGTTTGGTTTGATGGTTTGTTTTACCTGACTGCTAAGAAAGCATGTTTATGCTTGTAAGTAAGCAACCAGAGGACCGACAGCTTTAAGTTCTCTCCGAGGGACTAATCTTGATTCAGGACCCGATATTCAGTTTAACCTTTCAAATCAAGGAGTCATGGTGGACGAAATTTAAAGAAGGATTTGAGTGAAGAAGATGAGCATGTCTAATCTTAGGAAATCACTTGAGACAGACTTTTAGATAAGGCCCGGCCTTTTTGTCTTATCTCCAAATACTTTCATTGATGTACATGTTTCATTTTATTTCTTTTTCTTCTTGTCTTCTCCGCTTATGTTATTTTCATGTTACATATTGATATCATTTTGCAACTTTTATATATTCAGTTGTTTACCTTTGTATATTTTTAATGAAATTATCGAATATAGTGAACTGAACTGAACCGATATAATTCCTCTCTGCTGATTGCTTAAATCTGTACTTTTCTCAACCTCTTCTAGCCACGAATCAAGCATTACCGATTGACGAGTTCAGATCGTGCTTCTGGTGCATCATTGGATCCTAACCATACCCATTTCATTCTCGTCGACGATGGCTCCGTGGGAAAGTTTGGTGTCGAGATTTCACTACGATCAAAACTTGAGAAACTCATCTCGAGCAAGAGAATTGATGCAAATAGTAAGTTCATCACCCTCTCACCTCGTTTCCTGTCTGTCTGCATGTCTGGCTATACCTGTCCTTGTATTCCTTGACATTTCTGAAGGTGGTCGAAGCAGGTGTCTTTTGCATCAAGAGATGTGAGGAAAAAACAACTCATAAAATCAAACTGTACTGTCAAGCTTTGACTAATCAGCTTCGCGTATCAAGACTTGCGTGCAATTTTTGGAGTTGGGATGAACATAATCGCAACGTTTTTTTAATGAAAGGCTTATGAAAACAATTTATTTTACAACAAAAAGTAGCGCGTATGGAGTTTTCTGAAAGGAATGTTGAATAGGAATCAGTGGTTTCGGAGTCTAATGGACTAATGGACTATGGGCGGTATGGCACAATGTAAATCCCTGTCAGGGTACTAATCTCCTTTGGTAAAACATTAAACTTACATTTGCCACTCTCGGGTGAAGTAAGTGGGTACCTAGTTGAAGAAAGAAATTCTTTGAATGTTGAACGCCTTCTCATGAAAGTTGGCTAAAGTCGGGAGTAAAGATAGTGTTCAGAACTTTGTATCCTTAAAAAAGCGCTTTATAAATCCACTTATGATTGTGACTTATTAATATTATCATTTGACCAGGTGATCGACCAGTGCCAGCAGTCTGTGTTTGCCTAGAGGGTGGTGTAAACACCATTAAGGTGGTTCTCGAGAACGTCACGCATGACCCACCTATACCAGTAGTCATCGCAGAGGGCAGTGGACGGGCAGCAGATCTCATCGCCTTTGCTTACAGGAACAGCTCATCTAAACCAGGGTACGGTGATTGTTTGTTTGTTTGTTTACATGTTTTGTTAGACAATCCAGAACTAATACGCAATTTCCATACGCAACTGTTTGTAGCTGGATTTTTTTTGTGAATGGTGTAAAACGACTTTGTATTGTAATTTTCAAGGAATCCATTTTGTAGGACTCAATCAAACTTTCGTGATTATTGTTTTCTTCGACATATCCTAATAAATATACAAGCAGTGGAGAATTAGGGGTCAGTGGAGCGATTGCTACCCCCTCCCATGATTTGCCCCCAAAAAAAAAAAAAAATTGTTCTGTATTTAATCATGTTAATGACTCAACACAAAAATATGAAAATGTGATAAACCTTTTAATTATGTACACTTTCCAAGACCTATGTCCACTATGATATACGTTTCAGTCACAATAATGAAAGAAATGTGTGTTTGCAATTTTTGAAATTTTCGTTCCCCACTCTCTTTAGGCAAATATCATATGAAGCTCAGGAGCAGTTAAAGAAGAGGATCTCTGCGGCATTCCCCCGTGAGAAGAGCGCTCATAGTCTTCTACTCAAACAACTACTAGAGGTCATCAAACAGAAGCCATTTGTATGTATCATACCCATGCCAAGCATCTGGGCCCTGTTTCATAAAACTTGTTATCAATAATAAACGCTAATTTTCTATGACAAATTTGCTCTCAGCCAATCAAATGCCTCGATTTCAGTAGCTTATAACAGTTATTGCAACTTCTTATAGATCACACGTTTTATGAAACAGGGCCTAGATTGATTTTGTTTTGGATAATTACGCCCATCTATCATAAAACGGTGTGACGAAGCCCCCCACCCCCATTTAAAATTTCTGGATACATTTGATAATTTCAAGTGTTACACTCATACATCATGATCATGTTAATCTTTGAATATGGACAATTATCAAAGTCTGTGAATCTTTCAATTGGTATGTTGACAGTATTATAAACGATAAATACCATGGTAGTTAGTCCTATTTGATGCATGCTGGTTATTAAATCCAAGGTCAACAGAGACAATTTTTGTTTGTTTTAAGTCTGCGGACCCCTTCCCATCGTATCAGGTAATTTGATGAAAGTAATGATTTATCTTGTACGATTCTATTTAGATAACAATCTTCAGCGTGGAGTCTGATAACAATGTCGACATCGATTCGGCCATCTTATCCGCTCTTCTGAAAGGTAAGACGATCATGTCGTTAAATCACACGACTACAACAAAAATGACGGTGAATCACTGATCACTGTCGATGATTGTGACGACCCGACAATAATTGGTCCGGGCTTTACTTCGTCTATAGGGTTAGAGTTAGGGTTGCCATCGGATTTTAGTTTAGAGTTGGGTTGGGGTTTTGTAGATCGTTGTGTCCATGTTTGATGTAGGAAAATGACGCGGAGCAGTTGTCGTAGGAGTAAATGTCGTATAGCCATGCTTGTACGTCAACCTAACAAAAAAATAGGTTTCATCGATATTCTTTTCAAGGCGCCCTCTTTCGCGTTTCAGCTGGATTTTTAGCCCGTTTCATGCCTTTGTTGGGATGGCTTTTCAAAGGCTCCGAGTTTGAATCTCTTACACTTACACTAGTTCTTCACTAGTAAAGACACTGTTTCGATTGTTCAAGGGAGTAGTCTTCATATTCCAAAAAATAAAATTATTCAAATGAAATCAATAAATAAATTCTACCTATACCTCCTTATCTGATTATAATGTAACGTCGGGAAAATGAGCCCCAACATATAGATTAACATAATTATAACTGCCTTCCATTTCTGACTAGGTTATACACAACTCAAATCACATTGATTTATCATTTTAGTACTAATTCATCGTTGTGTGTTTTGATAACAGCGAGCAACCTCTCAGCTCTTGAACAACTGAAGCTATCATTAATCTGGAACCGAGTTGACTTTGCCGAAGAACATATCTTCAAGGAAATCTCTCGATGGGAGGTAAGGAAACAGGAAATGACTAATAATATCAATAATAATGATAATAATAATGATAATAGTGGGTTCTTGTATAGCGCTCATGTCTGTTTGACTTGACACTCTTGGCGCTCCACAATTATTACTCCAGTTTTAGCATGGCTGCCATAATGGCATAAAACAGTGGCATATCCACAAGGTGGTAATCATGCAAGGGTTTTATGCCATAATGGCGCTCTAGCATTTCAATGAAATAATTCCTTCTGGTACCCATTTGCCTCACCTGGGTCGAGTGTGGCAAATGTATTTTAATGTATTGCCAAATGAGGACAGTAGTGCCTCGGCGGGACTCGAACCGCGAACCATGTGATCCACGTTCTGGCGACGTATCCACTCGACCACGACACATTACTCACTATTCAACTCACTGGACACCAGTCGACGTAAGCTAACAAAAAAAAACGAAATAAAGCAAAAACACAACAAAACAAAAACATATGTTTTAATCATCACGAATAATTAATTAAATTAATCATTAAGATTTTTCTTTAAATCGGATACTTTCATTTTGGAATTCTCACCAAGTCGTACAAGGTGGGGGTCATCAAATCGTGTAATGGGTCTACAGCACGCGAGGCTACCCAGATGCATTACTTTCCCTCAACCCCTATCATCCGTATCCCACCCCTAATTACCACTTTGTGGATATGCGACTGTTTTATGTGAATAATCCAATTTGATAATGAATAATTTAAACCCCACTGTCTCTCGATGACAGGAATCGGCGCTAGAGGAAGCCATGGACATTGCTCTAAAGAAGAACCGAGTAAAGTTTGTCAAACTTCTCCTCGAACAGGGCCTCTTCATGCAGAAATTCCTCACCAAAGAACGGCTAGAGTCGCTGTATAACACGCTGGTAAATATAAGAATATAGTCTATTACAAAGAGAAGCACTGAGAGAAAAGTTATACAATTTACAGAAGGAATCTACTTTTCGTAAAAAAAAACCTATCATGGAGGGGCAGTCGGTAGAATTCATTTAGAAGTGGACTCATATAAAACATGTAAAAGATAAGAGGTTCTTCTGAAGGAGGATGGTCAAATTAAATTCACTAGACTGCAAGAAATCCCTCCCTTCTTTTGACGAATAAAATAGATAAGGTCCTACTAAATGCTACGGTAGTGAAGTACAAATTGCATTTAATACAGCAAAACTTTCGGGCGTTCATTTATCTTTCATTGTCGCTGGTTAAAGTATAAGAGAATGGGTCCACTTTCGTATAAAAGGGGCACTTTTGTCTGATGTATTACTCGTTCTGCCACTTGTTATGATGTATTTTTATATACAAATCTAATAGATCATGAAAATTCTCATTTTTTCCTTAAAGGAAAGTGACCCGTTTCCATCGCTATCGTCACTGTCTCGGTATGCCAATATCAATAGCGGTATGATCAGACTCAGGCAGATACAGGTATGTAAATCGTCCATATTCTGTCCGTTTTTATATATTTTGTTTATTCTTCAATCATCTATGTTCTCCTCCCTTACACGCACCCCACGCAGATTGCGCGACCCCCGAAAATATACCCGTCGTGTGAGGGTAAGAATAGAGACTTTTAGATTTACACGACGAGAACGTGGACTGCCACGGTGACATCCTTTTAAGGTAATGTGACGTCCTTTTAAGGCACTGCCGGGCACGGGCCAGTGCCTTGAAAGAATGGCACACGTTGCAGTCAAAGGCAAATAGGCAGATTCGCACGTCGACGTAGTGGACTGCCTTGCCATTCTTTCAAGGCACTGGCCCGTGCCCGGCAGTGCCTTACGTCACATTGGATGTCACCGTGGCAGTCCACGTGTCGGTCGTCCCCGCTTTAGCGTTGAGGGTGTGTTATTTTCTCAATTGGGCGCGCAACACTGAAACAGTCCAGGTAGTGAACTTGTTTGCCAACGGAGGCATGTATTTGCACTTGAACTAGATAGAGACAACTACAATGTATGGTTCAGATTCATTAAAGTCTTTTTAACAAACAGGGGCGTCACTTCAGTGGATAAGGAGCCCCCCCCGTCACATTATCATAAGCAAAACATAGGGTAGGGTACATTTTTAGGGAAATTTGATTACAATGTTATATACCAAAGTGTAATCACGGTTGTCTAATGTAACTGAAAGGGGTAAAATATACATTTTTTAGATTGCAAGGAATTTATAATTCATATTCATATAACTCCCTTAGGCGGTCCAAAGATATTATATTATACACCCCACAGAAAGAGAAAGAAAGACAGAGAGAGAGAGAGACAGACAGACAGACAGAGAGAGAGAGAGAGAGAGAGAGAGAGAGAGAGAGAGAGAGATGACTAAATACATGGTATAGTACTCCTGGAAATAGTGACAGTAGCCATGCAAGTAGGTATAAACATTACATATCATCCGAAATATGGGTATTTTTTTTAATTTTATTTATCATGTTGACATATTTTGAGAGAAAGAGAGAGGGAGGGGGGGGGGCGGTGAGAATCAGATAGACAAACTCGTAGAGGGCCCGTTGACAATATCCAGTTACATTTTGGAACAAGGACAAATCTCAAGCCGAGATTAATTATACAATTGATTTTTTTTTTTTTTTACAGAAACATGAGAGTAAAGTGACTCTTCAGGAGATTGGTATCATCATTGAGCATCTTCTAGGTAAAGGGTTCGAATCTGAGTACACACGACATAGTCCACACACCGCTACCACCTGTGTCAACGTGTGTGATAATACGTGCTGTGAGGTGGGTGTCATCAGTCAAGCAATAGACCGTTTTCGTAATGAAATAAAAATTTAATGCACACATCTTTGTTAAGTGCCTCGTTACAAATTATGTCATTCACCTGTTACGAACAATTGTATTTCAGGAGTCAGGTGGCGAATAGCATACACTATAGTTGTTGCTAGGTAGGACAAACATTATAGCTTGTCCTACCTAGCAACAGCTTATGTATGCAATTCGCATTCTGACTTATGAACTACAATTATTCGTAACAGGTGAGTGAAATAATTTGTAACGAGGCACTTAACAAAGATGTGTGCATTACATTTGATACGTTATAGAAATGGTCTTTTCGGAGTTAAGCAATAATAATCACTATGAACATGACGGACAAAGAAAGAGGACAAAATATACAATTCCTCATTCTACCCTCACATTTGCTGTGGTAGACAAAGGAACATCCCTTCACAGCTATTATGTAAAAATGTGTAGAACAGGTGTCACATGCATATTCTCCTGTTCTACTTATTTTACATAATAGCAGTGAAAGGATGTTCCTTTGTCTACCACAGCAATTGTTGAGGGTAGAATGAGGAATTGTATATTTTGTTCTCTTTCTTTGTCCTTCATGTTCATAGTGAATAAACAGCAATTAGCAGCTTATAATCGAGAAAATTACGCATTGATTTGAACCTAAATGATTGAATTTACTATTAATGCACTGAATTGATTTTTAACCAGCCTAATCACCCGGATAAATCGAAGAAAACTATTACAATAAAACAAAATATCAGAATTCATTCATTCATTTACTTTGTGCGTACATGGGTCGTCTGAATATTTTGTCCCTTTATCTTAACGCATCTCAAAACTTAAAGGGCCTATCTCACTGAGCGGCGAATGCTTACGAACGTAGCGAATTTGGGGTTTCGCCAGGGTTTGTAAAAGGTTGTAAAAGGTTGCAAGAAAGTTTGCAAGCAGTTTTCATTGTCGTAAACAGTTTTTCTTGTCGCCGAGAAATGTTTAACATGTTCAAAATTTCTTTGCGAATTTATTTTTCCGCATACAGTTGCAAGCCTTTGCAAACGGTTGTAAGACGGTGTCGCTGAAGTTCTTTTTGATTCGCCAATGCTAGCGACCACGTTACTATATGGTTCCTATATAAAAAAATCGACCCATTGAGTACCAGGAGTTAGCAAAAGGTCCCAAACATTCACAAATAGTGGCAAAGGATTGGCAAATAGTTGCTAATCTTCGCAAAAACAGTCGCTAACATTTGCTTACAGTCGCTAATAGTCGCCAACTGCCTTTCGCAAACACTTTAGCAAACATTCGCTCAAATGTTGCTCATTGTCGCTAAACATCGCTGGTGGGTTCCCACTGCCGATCAAACCAACCCGACCAAGCCCAATCAAGCCCGATCACCCATTTTCCCCCGACCAATCCCGACCACATGCCTAAACATAAGCTCTTCCCGATCGCTATTCGACCATTGACGACCCACATTCGACCATTCACGACTCCTGCACGACGTATAGTCGACCACACCTTCGATCTCTTCTCGATCATTCCGATCTACATACAATCCCAACGCGATCCCTACTAGACCAACTAGACGTAAACACGATCTCTACACAATCTCGAACCGAGCAGATCGACCTGTTCGAACAGGGATCCAAGATGACTCGTGAATTGAGTGGTTGCAAAAAATAGTATCGTCAGCTGATGGTACAGTACTCATTTTTGATCAGCGTTCAGTTCATCTCAGACACTCAAGAAGGCTAAAGGCTTATTTCGAAGTCAATGCATTCCGCATTTCTTTAACTTCCCCCTGCAGACCCAGTGTCATTTGCCAAAGTACTGTATTGCACATGATACTTAAAACATTAATTTTATTTGCCGTTTCAAACGGACTGTCAAGAGCTGCACGTGTCGCAGTCACATGTTACTACCAATTCTAGAAGCGATTAACTTAATTAGTATCAATATACCGGTACGAAGAAAATGTGATTAGATCAGCACGTTATTGTGTCCTTGTTTTTTTAATATTTATAAGGTGTTTTATTTTCTCAATACCAGAGGCGATAAATATAATCGAAATCATGAAATTTACATCATTACAATCAAAATACAGCTCAGAATAATCAAAATACAATTCAAAAGTATTATTCTTAACATCAATTGCTAAACAAAACAACTCTTTCATACATTTCCTTATTCGTTTAAAACAATAATAGTAATAATAGTAATGATAAAATACTTAGTCATTTCATGTTCATTTTGTGCTTCTTTGAAGAAAAAAAAAGAATATCTGTTGAATTAAACAAAAATAAATAAATGCTTGTACATGAAATATTACAGTCTGTCAAAATATTGTTTAAAAAGTACTACCTCTGAAAAGAGACAAACTCCCCGAAAGAGAGAGATAAAGATTAAAAAACAACCAAAAACAACCAAAAACAACCCCTCCCCCCCAAAAAAAAACACCTAGTCCAGAATAAACAAACAAACAAACAAACAAACAAATACATTGTATAAACATAAAGCAAAGAAATACTGCTGGGATAGAGGGTTGGGAAGTTGCTTTTTTTTAAGTTAATTTATATTACACAAAACTTTCCAAGGTCTCCCATTTCTTTAAAGTGAATTGAAAGAGTATCCCTTTCCTTTGCAAGTTTTCTTTCCTCTTTTCTATTTTCGAGAATTTTATCTTTTACTTAATCTACATTTGGAGGCTTCCCCTTCTCTCTGCTATTAAAAATCATCAATTTAATCAAAATCAGAATGTGGTTTAGTAATTGCTCCGATTTCATATTACAACATGTACTCCCATCTATTCCAATATGAATTTCTTTCCACGACAGTTTCTTTAGATTTGGTAAATTGAGTTTATCAGCACATTTTTCCCAGAACCTTTTTATTATATTACATTTAAAAAATACATGTTGATAGGTTTCCTCCAAAATATTGCAATACGAACACAAACCGTTTGTACGAAATTTAAATCTATGCAAATGATGGTTTGTTTAAACTATTCTATGCAAAAGTTTAAACTGAAATTCTCTCAGTTTACTGTTTAATGTGCACAACCTTGGTTGAACAAAAATCTTTTCCACTTCTTTAGTTGTAAAATTATAAAGTTCCATTAAGTTATGAAATGCTGAGCTGATTTCTGCATTCTTCTTGATTTGACTTTTGTACACCATCTCTGCAGTTATTTCTTCAAATTTAAAAACCTTCTTTGCAAATATTAATTCTAAACTAAGGCCACAGTGGATGGACTTTCTTGCAGGCTGAACATTCTGTTTCCATTCGTGAGGAATTATTGAATAGATTTTGTTAACTTTTGTAATTTCTTCCTTACTTAAACCAATGGCAATAAAATATGCATCTTTTTAATAACCCTTGTTCATCGCATATGTGATGAAGTCGATATATATTTTTTTTAAACAAATTTTCCTCAAATAAAGTTTGACCTTCTAGTTGAATAAAATTATTATTATACAATATTTCATTTCCTTTGTATCTCTCTTCTGTTTTAACATATTCTTTCATATCTATCCATGCTTTCAGAAGATTCTGATAAAAAGGTAACATGAGTTTCACTGTATCTCTCCAATAGCTGCAATAAAATATTAAATTCCCGCCCATTGGTCTCATTAAATATTTAAAGTAATGTTTCCATTTGATAGCTTGAGTTCCTGTTACAAGCCTTTTTTCCACATTATTCTCTGTGCCTTTACAAACAGTCGGAAATTCATCAGTTTGAGCCCACCCTGCGGATAGTCTAAAAACATGATGCTCTTTTTATTTTGCCTTTGCTTCTCCACAAAAAATCAAAGCATATTTCTTCAATTTCGCTATACACCCATTCTGGAACCGGCATCAATGATGATAAATATATAATTTTAGAATAGCCATATACTTTCATTAATTGAATTTTCCACATTAATGTTAAATCACGCTGCTTCCACCACGTAAAACGTTTTTTAATCTTGCTCAATATTTCTTTATAATTCATTTGTTCTTTGATATCTTCGTGTATTGAAAAATAAATTCCTAGTATTTTAACAATGTCTACTTGCTTCCCAAACGGAAATGTAAGAGTGGATAATTGTGGACCTAAGGGCAAAATGAATGTCTTGTCCTTGTTTAACTTTGAGTCTGATATTTTATAAAAACATTCAAAAATATGTTTAATTTCCTTAAATGAATTCGAATCTTTAAGGAAAAGCGTTATATCGTCTGCGTACAGAACTTGCTTTATTTCTGTATTTCCAAAACTGATTCCTTGTATCTGATGATTATTTCTTATCATATGAGCTAAAATTTCAATACACAGAACAAATAAATATGGAGAGAGGGGATCTCCTTGCCTTACTCCTGCTTTCAACCTTGAAATAACGTGTTGATGTATATCCATTTATAACACAACTTTCTGCTTTAGTATAAAAAATATTAACCCATTTACAAAACCTTGGTCCAAAATTAAATGATTGTAAAACCTTATATAAAAATAAATGTGAAACAGAATCAAATGCTTTTTCAAAATCAATGGCTACCAAAAAGCGTGTTCTCTGTAAAAGAAGTATGAAAGATCATGTCGTCTATTATTCGTATTGCTTCTCCAATGTTCCTATCCTTAACATATCCCAACTGATCAAAACTAACAATTTCAGGTAAAACTTCTTGTATTCTCTTTGAAAGTATCTTAGATAGGATTTTATAATCTACGTTTAGCAACGAAATCGGTCTGTAATTCTTAATAAGCTCCGGATCTTTGCCATCTTTATGTATCAAGATAATAAGTGCTTGCCTTTGAGAGCCTGATAATTCCCCTTGTTGAAGAGCTTCATTAAAAGATGCAAGAACTAGATCTCTAATTAATGGCCAAAATTTCTGATAAAATTCTGCACTTAAACCATCATTTCCTGGAGATTTGTTGAGTTTCATATCTTTTAGTATTTCTATGCATTCCCTTTCTACGATCGTTTCCTCACATGAATCTCGTGATATATTATTCAATTTTGGCAGGTTATTAGGAAAGAAGTCCAAAGTGTCATCTTGTATAGAATTCATTTTGCTATATAGCTGCCCATAAAATGATTTTATTCCTTCAATAATTTCTTTTTCGTTAGAAGTGGTATTTCCATTTCCATTTTATTTCTTTATTATACTTTTTTTCTATTTAATTCCATTAACTGTTTGAAGAATGCTGTATTCTTTTCTCCACATTCATACCATGAGGATCTTGACCGTACTTTCAAACCTTCATTGATGTAATCGTGGAGTAAACTAAGTTGTTATTTCTTAGTTTTCAAATTTTCAAAAATATCTTTGTCATGTCCATTGCCAATCAACAATAAATCCTCTTCTAAGTCTTTAATCTCTTTTTCCAATTTTCCGATTTTTTTTTTCTTTCCTTTCCTCTGCCCTTTTTCTTGATAGTTTAATTGTAAACTTCCGCATTTCCATTTTCATGAAATCCCATAGTACTCTCTTATCTTTAATTTCAACAGACAGTTTCTCTTTTAAAGTCTTTATTTCTTCTCTCATCTTCTTAACGTATTGTCACTTCATAGACTATTATTAAACTTTGAATAAGATCTTTTATTTTTATTTTTTGTCGATGACCTATTATGGATTACCAGATTAACTGCTGAATGGTCAGGGGCTATAGAGGGAACAATGTCACATTTGGATGTTATTTGCTCTAAATTCTCTGATATGATCCAATAATCTAGGCGACTTTGCATAAAACGATTTCGTTGTTTATACGTGTAGTGCTTTTTAACTTTATTTTTACTTCTCCATACATCACGTAATCTATAGCTATCCATGAACTCTTCTAATTGTTTTACTAAATTTTGTTTGCTTCTTTGATACTAGTCCAAAATAATCTACATTCGTGTCTCTAATAACATTGAAGTCACCCCCAAGTGCTACTGGATTTCCTTCTGTATTATTCCTATTGAGTTGAGTTGCGATCGGAAAGATCGAGTGCGGTCGAGAAGTGCTCGGGATGTGATCGAGAAGCAGTCGAGAAGTGAGCGAGTTCGGTCGAGTGACTGTTTAGGGCAGACATGTATCGATCGTCAAGCGGTTGAGTTGTTGATCGAGTTGATCGGGAACCAATCGTGTAGAAGTTGTGTATAAATCGAGATGATCGGGAAGTGATCGGCGGAAAAATCCACCCCGACCAAACTAGACCTCTATACGATCGATTCCCGATCAGCTCGACCTCTACTCGACCAATACACGATCGCTGTACGATCGCTTGCCTTCTCGACCCCTACACGATATTTTTTGACATGCCAAAAATTGTCGTGTAGGAAGCCAGATCGATACCGATCAAGGTAGACCGACCCTTGGTCGACGGGCTTGGTCGGGTTGGTTTGATCGGCGGTGGGAACCCACCATAAAAGTCGCTATTTTTCGCCAACATTCGTCAGAATATTTGGCGAATCCAAATTCGCAACGTTCGTAAGCATTCGCTGCTCAGTGAGATGGGCCATTTAGGTATCGATTTCTAGTATTTTTTTTTAAGTTAAAGAAATTGATATTGAAATGCATATTTTCACTCAGGCATACATTGGTGAGGTACTCAGATACGGATTAATCTCTGACTAACATGTAAATTGCCGTTATGAGACTTAAACTTCCTGATTAAGTGGCACGCTTCAGTATATCACCTTACCATTAAAGCTATGATAAAAAAAGACGCAATTCATTGTTTTGCATGGTGGATATTTAAAATCAGTCTGTCAAAGGTATGCTAATCGGTAAAAATCGGTGCAGGAAGCTTTAATATTCTGAAATTAAAAAATTGGCGTGAGTCTTTATCGCTCTGTTAGCCATCTTTAATTCGATGATTCATGATCCAATTATTCAGTGCATGTCCGTACCTGAAAACCAACAAAATCGCAGAACAATGGATCTAGCAAAGTTGCATTTTAAAACTTAGTCAGGAAACAGCAATTTCCACGATTTTTGTATCTAATGAAATATTATTATTAATCCACGATGAAAGGCCCTATATCTCTACCATTTATACAAAAAAGAGGTGATAATTTACAAGGAGAAGTGGTAATTTAAAAATACTTGATTTACAAGAAAACGCTTTAAATGGATTTATCCCCGTTTGGAATGAAACTCTACATTTTCAGTATTGCTTGTTTGATTTTTCCCTTTTTTTCCTCTTCTCTATCTCATTATCTTTATTGGAATTTTATGTAGATTATGATTATTATGTAGATTGTATGTATTATATGTATGTTTTGTTATGGTAACCCCACCACAAGCCCTGTGCTTTTAGGGAATTCGCCTCCTTCCTATATAACATTGTAAATACAGTTATATATTCCAGAATATGTTAATTTTGTATTTGTTAAGAAGGAAATAAATGTTTATTGAATTGAATTGAATTGAATTTATAAACCAGGGCGAGCCTGAGACAGCACACCTTCACCATGACAATCCCTTCCCCTACAATGATCTCTTCCTCTGGGCCATCCTCACCAAGAAACATGAGATGGCTTATCTGATGTGGCAGCTAGGTCAGGAATCCTTACCCAAGGCCTTGGTTGGATTCCGGCTCTGTTATTCCATGTCTCGATTTGCACGATCGCAATACAACACCGATGCCGCGGATCAGCTTACTGAACAATCCAGGTACCTTTGAAACAATTTAGATTCATCTTTAAACTCTGAATTAATATTTGTACTGAAATGATAATATGATATAATATAGTATGATAATAATTTTATTTATCTAGGGAAGCCTCATCAGCTTCATTGCTGTTCTTCCTGAGGGACCTGCAGTAATTAGTGCCCCAGCGATTGCCATTACCCATTTACACCTGGGTGGAGAGAGGCAAATGTGGATTAATGCCTTGCCAAAGGAAGATTAATGCCGGGCTGAGATTCGAACCCTTAACCCTTGGATTGAGAGTCAAGTGAATGAACTACTATATCACGGCCCCTCCACTACGAGAAATAACTGAATCATGGATATAGCCTACATGTATACTGATAAATTATTTCGTTACTGATGAGTTTCAATGCCATATATGCAACTCATTTGTTATTATCAGGAGCAGCACCTTCCACCTCACAATATCTACACCCCTTCTCCCTGCCCCATCCCCTCCTGGCAGTTGGCTCCTGCATGGCAAAGGTACATGACAGGGTGTTTGGGGTTGAAACCTGATTTTTGTTATTCTTTCGAAAACGTATTTGGACCCCAGTAACGAGTTCACCAATATAATTATTACACCGTAGCATGACGACAGATAAATTACAGTCATGTACGTGCTGTATATTTACTGTTAGTCCATGATTTTGAACCACGTCTTGACTCTAAATCACAAACGTAGATGTACGAATCATGGCCTATCTCCTCTGTAGCTGTTTGACCAGTCAAGCATTACAAGTATATCCTATTGGATTATAATATAGGCGTATTTATGGGGGCGCAAGTAGGACCCCCACCCCTTCATAAAGGTCATCCACCACGGGACTATGTGGTATTTTGTGTGTCTCTTGTTGTCTGTGCGCCACCCCCCACTACCCTGGTCAACAAGTCTGGCTATGCCAGTTGATGCTAAATACATGTAGTTAATCCACCAAAGCAATAAGCGTCATAATAACAAGGGTTGTGAGACACGATGGCTCAGTGGTAGCTAGAGCGCAGTGGTCTCGTAACCGAGAGGTCCCGGGTTCGAAACCAAGTCAATGCTCCCGTGCCCTTTGGTAAGGCATTAATCCTCATTACCAATTCCCTTGGAGAGGACTTAAAGCCGTCGGTCCCCTGGTTGCTTACTTACAAACATACAACATGCTTTCTTAGCAGTCAGGTAAAAGAATAATCAACCAACCAAGTGTACCTCGTGTATCTCTTTCTTGCTCAGGTTGTATGAGCAGCTCGCAGTCACCCTCCTGACCCAATGTTTCGAGGAAGATGCTAGCTACACTCGCCTCTTACTCTGCGCCGAGTTACCGAACTGGAGTCACATGACATGTCTATCTCTGGCAGCTAACTTCAAACATTCTCGATTCATCGCTCACCCATCTATTCAACTGCTGCTGAATGATCATTGGTATGGACAACTCAAAACTATCCCTGGAATGAAGGTAAGTGAATGCTCATTTTCATCAATTAGTTGATTTTCATTTGATTTGATTAATTTTCCTCTGCATTCCATAACTATATTTTTGTTAATAGGTAACATAGCAAACATCCAATTCTGAAAGGTACTTTTTGACAATTAATCAAAAATAAGCAAATATACATTATAGTAAAAAAGAAAAGATGAATTGTCAAATTATCATATTTCATTAAACTTATAAAAAAAAAAACGCGCAAGAAGGACTGCCATCGTAAATTGCAAATTGCTTGAAAATATGACAGCCCCAAACAAATCTTATGAGATAGATGAACAGATTATTATCAAGCAGAATGGACGCATCATTGAAAAATATAAGGATAAAGGTGATGATGTTGTTGTTGTTGTTGATGATGATGATGATGATGATGATGATGATGTTAACTATAATGATGATTGTAATGAAGGAAATAAAAGAAATATTTACAGGGATGATAAACTATCAATCTGTACTGTCTGTGATACTTGGTTCCTCCTTCATTATTTTTTTTTTCTTCCTTGGGATGAAATATCAGGACGAAAGGCGCAAACAATTAATTCAATAACAGGCTTTTGGGGCCTTTTTCTCAAATAGTTACAAAAGAATAATGAAATCTAAACTTTAGTTTCGTCTCTAGGAATGTCGTGCAAGAGTGAACTCCATCTCGGCCACGGCCGTCGTACGATGTCGATCATGATGATGAATGTTTAAATGCTATGTAATGTGTTTAATTTTCAAAAGTACATTTTGCATTGATATCATGATTCTTATAATAACATAAATCTTGCCTTCTATTGTTCAGGGGTTCTTCCAGTGGTTACTTTGTACGAATGATGACGTAGACGATGACGTAGGTCAGGGGGAGTACATGGTGACATCACGAAGAAACACCCAGTTCGGTGTTAGCCCGGATGTGAACACGGCGAGTGACAGTACCTCCATGAAAGTGGTATGAATTCAAAGTTGCTATAGTTATCACAAGGTTAAACCCAGTGGTAGACGTGGGAGGAGACCCATTAATAACCACGCATCTGATTATTTGTTCGGCCAATACACCCTGTAATTGTTATTCAAATGGGGCTGGTCCTCATATACAGATCCATTGAATACAAAGCAATTAACGAAGGAATAGCCGGAAATCACAATACATTTTGAGAATTTCACATTCCTCCGTCTTAATTTCTTAATTTTCACAGCCAAGTGTTGTTTTCTCTCGAATCTCTTCTTCTTAATCTTGTTTTACATCCATGTTGAGAAGAAAGATGCCGCTGCCAAACATAAAAACTATCAATTTTGATCAACATAGGCCACATCTTAAGATTCAAGTCATCATTCTTTAACTTTAACTCATCTTTTATGTAATGTTAATGTTCTTCGTAATTCATCACTAATTCATTTGTATGAAAAACCTTGTTAATGCCCATCTTGCATTCGAGGAAAAATGTGAATTAAAATGAACTGAGTACTTCGAGTGAAAATTTATTTATTCAAAAAGTAACAATTGCAAAGCAGTGTAGATATAAACTAGTCACTGCCCTTCTTCCACTATTTCTGCTACCAGGGTTATGAGCCACGCCCCAGCGTGTTAAGGTTTCCACCAATCATCGAAGAGCGATCAATGGGCGTGGTCAATCCTCAAGATAAGGGTGGTAGAAGGAATACGTTTCAGGTCAACCAAGATGGTAGAGAGTCTTACTTCCAGAAGGTTCGAATCACCTTCACAGCTCCCATCGTCAAGTTCTGGATCAATGCTGTAAGTTTCACTCCCATCTCTTAGATTTGACTCTCCAAGAATCCCCTAAATAAAACACCAACAAACACATTAAAGGTCGACAAGAACTCTGTTACAAACGGAATACATGTAGAGGCTGTCTATTCCAAATTAAATGATCATGATATGATGATGTAACACTCTTTCGGCTCTCAGCAGACTGATGATATTGTTGCTTGATGTCTTAAATACAAGTCCTGCGACTGCATTTCGTTTGATTATGTCGATCCATTTCCAGTGGTATTTCGCGACCATTTACAACTGGGCTCAGTCATTGGCATCGACGAACGGTTGTTTATTAGGTTGACTTGCCTCCTGAATTATGAAGAAACTAGCTACACTAGTAGAATAAACGATATATTGATTTAGTGTACATGATATTATATCTTTTTTTAATGTTATGATAATATTACTTATTTTTATGTTATGATATTATTTCTTCGTTTAAAAAATGTTATTTCTATTTCTTTCTTTTCTTCAAACCCAGATGTTTTATTTCTTGTTTCTGATTGCGTTCAGTTACGTGGTTCTGATGGAGCTCAAGTCTGAGGTTGGGAGGGTTGAATGGCTCGTCTGTCTAACAGTCTTTAGTCTGGCTACTGAGGAGATTCGACAGGTCAGTGTGTAGAGTAGTAGATGTGTCGTGGTCTAGTGGATACGTCCCTGGACTGTGGAGCACGCGGTTCGCGGTTCGAGTTCCGCAGCGGCGCTAATGTCCCTGGGCAAGCCATTAATCAACATTTGCCACTCTCCACCTAGGTGAAGTAAATGGGTACCCGGTAGGAAGAAATTGAATGCTTTAGCGCCTTATCATGGAGGCTCAGCATACAGCCGGGATAATAATATGATACTCTGTATTAAGCGGAGTAGAGTAAATTAATATTATAGCTGCGCTAAATAAATTGACCTATTATTATTATTATCATTATTATTATTAGAGTTGCATAAGTTTGCATGGTGATTGTGACCTAGTTTAGATACTATTCAATGAAGATGTGAGAAATTTTACACAAGAACATGCAGATGTCGTAATTTAAGAACAGCAACATTAAGATAACATTTTGTTACATTCATGTACCTTTTGAGACAAATTGGCGGGCCTAAAGCGTGACATAAAATTAAATTGACTGCAAACGGTCGTGAATCGAATGAAGATTATATCATGGACTTTCTTAGTTTGTAAGCCCATAATTATATGACCCCCAAATGTTTATACATAGAATACATACCACCCACTACTCACACCCCCTCCCGAAAACATCAATCTCGGATACTAACTAAATCTGGGCAAAATCCGATTGGTGATTGTGTATACTGTTATGACGCTCTTGGAGAAGGATCCTGACAAATCCGAATTGGGCAATTTCCATTTGGGGTGTGATTTCGTGGTTTTAATTGATAGTTGAGAAGGTTAGGTCATGTAATAACGGCTTTATTTGGGATCCAATAATTTTATCTACAGTTGGTGATGCAAGGAGACAGTGAAATTCTGACATTTCGACAGCAAGCTCAGATGTGGGCATCGGATAGATGGAATCTGTGGGACCTGGTTGGAATATTGACATTCACCATGGGTGAGTTTAATGAGCTTTGATCAAGAATCTACATGTATTTTTGGTTACGTCTCCTCGTTTCTGTGATGTGGTGACAGCTATTGCTTAATCAGGGCCATGAAAATAACAAGTAATGCTTCTCTGTTTATAGTTTCTCATAATCTCACATAGTTGCACTATTTCCGACCATGCCGATACCACTGCATCTCCAAGAGGGGCGTAAACTAACTAATTAATTACTAATAACTCGGAAGAGTGGCAGACTAGTATCGTTTTAATGGAGAAAATATGCATTAATTACAACTATAGACAAAAAAATTCCCATACCACTAATTTGTAAATAAATATATTAACCTATCTGTTTAATCGTCTGGTTTTAAAATTATTATATATCTACATGCTTTCTTTTGCATCAGGATTTGGCCTTCGTATGTGGGAGGGTAGTCTGAATGCTGGACGGATGTTATATATTCTGGACATCATGGTGTGGTATGTGAGGGTACTTGATATCCTGAGCGTCAACAAGTTAATGGGACCGTATGTCAATATGATTGGAAAGATGGTGAGTAAGAAACAGTTTTTACTATAGTTTTATATCGTATATCCCTTGCAGTTTATCGAGTAGTTTGTAATTACCAGAAGAGAATCACGGGAATGGAAGGGAGGAGGGAAAGAAAAAGAAAACAAAGGAACAACAAGTAAATGTATGAACCACTAAAAGTGGCTAGAGTATACACGTACTAGATTTGAAACGGATGCAATGTTTTTCGTCATAATCGTGACTGTTAGGGTGATGATGGTGATGATGCTGTAGAATAAGAGGAAGATGGTGATGATGATGACAAAGACGATGCCGGTGATGGTGATGATATGAAGATGATGTCGACAATGATGGTGATGATGATGATGATGATGATGATGATGATGATAATGATGATGATGTTGATGTTGACTTGTTGTTGATTAAGAAGATGATGATGATGATAGTGAAGTATGCCTACAATTGGTTATGACGAGTGACCTCTTTTTTCATATTTGTTCTTGTTTGTTAGATGAATGACACAGCTAAGTTCATCGTGATCCTGTTCGTGTTCCTGGTGACCTACGGTGTGGCAAGCAATGCCTTGATGAAACCCATGAAAGAATGGGATTGGAATGTTCTTCGAGATATCATCTACATCCCATACTGGCAGATCTATGGAGAACTCTTCATTGATGACCAAGACGGTGAGTTAGAGCTACCACTTGCTAGAGGCAAGAGGGCTCATGTTTTGTCATGGTGATAATACAGTCACATCCATCATATCCATTAGTAGTTGGTTTAAAGTTGATCTAGCGGTGTGACTGGACTATAATAGGAACGATCGCAATGATATCAATGATATTCATCTAGTGGCGTTTCTAGAGAGGGGTTTGTGGGGCTCAAACCCCCATCCACCCCTCCTCGCCTCCCGAAAGCCCCTCTCCCCACCCCAACAAACAAAAAAAAGTGAGGTTTAAAGTAGCAATATTAATGAAAGAACCCCCTAATATAGGTATGTATTTTCTATAATCACTCCTGTATTCATTTTGCAAAGCAGTAAGACTGGAATTGAAATATTATGTATCAAAGTGATCCCAGATTAGGTGTTAGACATTAATTGATGTAGGCTTTGGGTGGTATTCTCGAAAGTGGGCTAACTTTAGTCCATGGTTTAATCCTTCGACTAAGTATGGAATGCCAAGTGTCCATATGAATATGTTGTTGAATAATTTAATCTGTCACTAAATTAAAATAAAATGTAATAGCATAATTGATAAACAACAATATAACTATGAAATAATTAAGTTATCATGGTAATTTAGGGACATATCAAATTATTCAAAAATATATTCATATGGACACTTGGCATTCCATACTTAGTCGGAGGATTAAACCATGGACTAAAGTTAGTCCGCTTTCGTGAATACCACCCTTTAGGTTTGGCATCAAGATACAAACGAGCAAACCTTCTAGATATTCTAGCATTTTTAACCATTAAGTATAATCCCGTATCTCAGGCACTGATGCGATCAATGATGATAGAGATCACACATGTCAAAAATTAGACTCTTAATCCAAGGATTAAAAGTTCGAACACTGACGTTCATTGACAAGACATTAATCAACATTTGACACTTTCCACCCAATTGGGTACCTGTAATTGGGTACCTGGCAATTCTGGCTTTTATAATAATTGCAGGGCCCTTCGAAAAAACACATCATGAACGCTGATGAGGCTTCCTTTCTTAAACGAAATTATCATTATTATCGTATCATAACCTCCAAAATTGTAATGATTTCAATTTTGGGCTACAGAGTTCATCACGAACTGTTCGCTGTTTCCTAAACAAGGCATGGAGCTGTGTGATGCTGGTATAGTCCTGGAGCGTATGATAATGGGCATTTACCTTCTCATTGCTAACGTACTCCTCATCAATATGCTCATCGCTATCTTCAAGTAAGTATCACGGGCCAAGCAACCATCCATTTTATTTTTTTTAATTTTTGATACGATGGTTATAGGATTACGGCAGATATGTGTAATCTACCTTCCTCACCTCCCCATTTCCCTTCTATATACAAATTTCATTTGATTATTTTTGTTATTGAAAATATATCCAGGTCATCTAGATGCTTAAAGTTTACCTAGATCACATTCTTTTTTTTACGTTTGACTTTAAAAAAAAACTGTTTGCACAAAATATATTTTGATACGTTAGAAGATTCGGTAGTCAAAGGCAAAAATGTTGACAGTGCGACATTTCTATAATGTATTGGTAACGGAGTTTAAAAAATGTTGTAAAAGTTGCTCGTTATATTTTCCTCTCGTCGTTTTTCCTCTCATTATCCTTTCTTTTCCATAGCAACACATTTTTGAGAGTGCAGGAGAATGCAAACGAGATTTGGAAGTTTCAGCGATATCGTTTGATCATGGAATTTAGTGAGCGACCGTTCCTACCACCTCCATTCATACTCGTCGTCCATGTCGTCCTCCTACTAAAGAGGCTTATGACGTCATGCTGTCGACATCGAAAAACAAAACATTCTTCAGATATGAGTAAGTGATTTCTTGTTTTTAAAAATGCCACTTAAAATTTCTATGAATTTACAGTGTTCATACAAAAAACTTGATCAAAACTGTTAAAGTACAAGTCCACTCCAAAAATAACTTACTTTCAATAGAAGCAGAAAAATCAGACAAACCAATCAAAAAAGGTATGAGCAAAATCGGATGACTTTATAAGAAAGTTATGAATTTTTGAAACTATGGAACAATGGAAATTTGGCTATCAGTTTGTGACGTCATGTCCTCACTATTTGTCAATTGCTTTATATAGTTTAATCCCATTAATTTCCCTTTTATCCCCCAAAACTTGATTTCCCCATGCCTTTGCCCAGGTTATATGATTTGTATCATATTGCTTGCATGACATTTCACAAAATCTTTTATGAACTTTGAAGAATTGATACTATTTTCTGAATATTGTATATTCATAAGTATTGATTTTTATATGAATATTTTTCATGATTTAACTGGAAAAAATTTACCCTATATTAGTGCATCCACACAAAAACATATTACTATCAATCTAACTTGGATGCTGGTGTGAATAAATAAGATTCTTAGGGGGAAAATAGGAAATGTATGTGATCAATATAAAGAAAATAATTAGTGGATAGTGAGGACATGACATCACAGACTCATAAGTGAGTTGCTAATTTGTGTAGTGATTTTCAAAGTTTTTCATGTCATTACAAATTCATAACTTTCTTACTAGTTATCCTATTTTGCTCAAATTTGTTTTGTCTGATTTTCTGCTTCTATTGAAAGTAAGTTATTTTTGGAGTGGACTTGCCCTTTAAAGGTTTAGTTAGATTACACTATTGATTCATGAAATTTACTTTACAACAGGAAGCTACAAAGTAGTATGTATATTATCAGTACATGATGTTAGCTGATATACAATAGAAGCTGATTATTTCTTTTCTTTATTTTAAATTCTGTTATTTGATAGTACCGTCCATGCTTGAATTGATGGCTTCTCTCCGGCCTATCGTATTCTTTCTTTGTTATCGTATAATAATAATAATAATAGTTAGTTCTATATAGCGCTTTTCAGGACCGAAGGCCCTCTCAAAGCGCTTTACAGATATATATATCATTACCCCGGTCATCGGATTCAGGCTTACCCGCACACAATGTATGCACATTCTCCACTCCCTGGGGAGCATTCCAGCCAGGCGTCATTTTTACAAGCGCACACTTGCTAATCTAAGCACATTAGCTTTCGCATCCTACCGGGTACCCATTTAACACCTGGGTGGAGAGTGGCAAATGTAGATCAATGTCTTGCCAAAGGACATTAGTGCCGCAGTGGGACTTGAACCGCGGACCTTGTGATCCACAGTCCGATGACATATCCACTCGTCCACGACACCTCTACATGTTTTGGTTGGATTCATGGTATCCTTTTATCAAATATACAGCATGTATCCTGTGCTTTTCACTTCCAAAACATTCTCTAATATAGATTCTATAGATAATAAACTGAGCAAAGTTTAAAATAAGATTGACAAGATTCATTCTTTTTCCCTATTTCAGATAACCTATTAAAATAATTTTTCGTTCAAAAAATTCTTAAATTAAACAAAGTATCAATTAATTTGGATACAATCTTCCCAAAAAGGGAAACCTTCTTACAAGCCAGGAGAAGGTGGTTAGTTGTAACTGGGATCTTACAGATATCACATAGATCATTATTTTTAATCCCCCTCCATGCATTTACATAAATTGTTTTTACTGGGTAATATTCTATGAATAAATTCAAAATTAAACTGCTTAATTCTGTTGTCATTTATAAAGTAAAATTTATAATGAAGCACCGTCTTTCAGTTAAACTCATTAGGTAAATCAAAATAAGCGTTCCAAAAATATATGCACGGCAGATCCTGTTTTTTTTTTTCTAACATCAAATTATAATAGTGTTTTGCTATCATGCCCGCTACATCACTGGAGTCACCTGTTACCATTTATATTGTACTGGATTCCACTGCAGACGGTGAACTATTTACATATTGTATCCTATTACGTAACTTCTGCAACCAAAAATGCGGAAATGCACTTTTTAACTTTGCCAATTTGAAGGCGGAAAGTAATTCATTTTCTTGAAATTTAATACAAATGGAATCAACTTCTTTCCAGATACTGTTTACTAAGACGTGTTTAACTTTAAGAATATTGTTTCTTATCCAGTTTGGAAAATACAATAACTCATTCCTATTTTTAATATTGCTATTATACCAAATTATTTCATTTTCAATATCTGTTACTTTAAACATATCAATATATTTAAATTCAGCCCAGGAACAAAACATGTCAACATAAAAGTCAGGCAACTGTTTTTTCTACAAATACGATACATATCGCTCTTTTTGCAATTAAAATGCAAACAAAGAGGCAAATCCCCAGTTTTCTGGATCCAATATTTAAACAAAATTTCCAAGCACTTTTTTCAGCTCTTAAGTACTTATAAATCCATAATAGACGGAGTGACCGGCATTGTCGACTCTAAGTCAATCATTCCCAACCCCCTTCTACTTCAGGATTATGACAGATGTTTCGTTTAACCTTTTCTTTTTTTAGAATTCCATAAAAATGTGTAAGCCAGTTTATTTATACGTTTAATTATTTTAGAAGGAATCGGAACTGCCGTGGCAGTTTGTACCATCTGAGACATAACTAAATGTTGAATCACAACAACTTTTCCGTATAATGTAAAGTTTTCTCATTTTCCATAAATCCAAGGTAGGTGGAGATATAATGACACTAAATTGAACTTTATTGAAAATATTATCTTATTTCATTTTCCAAAATCTTCCTTTTAGAAATTCACATGGATGAACAGTCATTGCAGCTCCTGTACAGATTTGAAGAAGACATTGTTGAGAATCACTTGCGAGAGAACACCCTGACGGAGCAACAGTCAATCGGAGGAACCATTGAACACATCAGTGAACGGTAAGCTCATGAAAAATATCTGAAAGATTTTGAGGGATAGCTTGTTAAGATCAAGGTCTGAAATCCAGTAATAGAATTGATTGCTTTGCCTTCACAATCCTTCTCCTACAATGTTGTTGGCAATCTTAATCCGAACATATTATTTGACATATGATTTGCAGTATGTTCATTGTAACTTGTACCTATTCCCCCTTAAAATTACGATGATTATTATAATTCGATGATTACTATCACATCCGGGTATGCCCTTGTTTGCATGCAATAGCGACTTGTTATGATGAACTTCCAGCGAGAGAATAGTAGGTCATTGACCTCCATGTATCACGTGACCGACAAGCGGATATGACCTACATTCGCAAATCTTCAGGTTTGATCATTTGAAGGTTTCGTTGGCATGCTCCTCAGTTCGAACAACCAGCTAGAAAGAGAGAGAGAGAGAGAGAGAGAGGGAGGGGAGAGGAGGGGAGAGAGGGAGAGGGAGAAAGAGGGGAGGGTGGAGGGAGATAGAGGGGAGATGAAGAGGGGGAGAGAAAGAGAGAGAGAGAGAAGGAGAGAGGGGAGAGAGGGGGAGAGGGAGAAAGAGGGGAGGGAGGAGGGAGGGAGAGAGAGAGAGAGAGAGAGAGAATGAAAATAAATACATTGTAATTTTTTAACTACAGTTGGTTGAATGTGTGCATTGATATTTTTAACGTTTCATATATCGAATGCATTTTATAAATAAGATATTAATCAAATTAAAGGGCAAATGATATTACAATGGTTGCAGTGATCATGGTGCTGGCCATCGAGTCCGGACTGTTCTATAAAATAGTAAAACATAAATGTTCTTTGAATAATTGAAATATTTACATTGTTGTTTTTCTTCTTTCTGATTGATTCTATCTAATTCAGAGTGGATGCTTTCACCCAACAAATGGAACAGAATTGTCGAAACGACTCTGAATCAAGACGAAAACTGGATTTGTTGACGGAACGGATGACGAACCTCGAGAAAGCCGTCGAGAGTTTCGTTACACATCATCAATAACATTCTGCTGCCCTCTACCATCCTGCATCGAGTCAACCTCTGTTCCATCCTGAATGGATTTTTTTTTCTTCAAATTTCTGTACGGCGGCAATTTCTTGTCATGACTGATGAAGGCAAATGGGGTTGTAGTGAACTTACATACGAGAGCATTTAGGACAAGTGAACTTAATCATATTGCGGAAAAGAGGGAAGGAAAAGGAAAGAGAGAAGCGAAAGAAATAGGGGACGAGAACAAAGAAAAGAAGATGATAGCAACCCCTTCCACATCCTCCCCGTAACCGGTGGCCTTCCTGAATCGCATTTTATTCACCGATTATCCCCATATGACCCCCGGGAGCGGCTCAATTCAAACTCAACGTATTCAATACCAATAAAAGCATATATAAATACAAATGATAACTTTACAATCTGATAAACAGAAATACAGAGCATATGCAGATAATTATACAGGGCATCAAGGACTGAGCGGCAAAGGTATTAGTATCAAGTGTGCCCGCTTTTCTTGATATTTTGCAATATTCAAACATTTATATTCCGCGAGGTATTCTCATGACATCCATATTTTAATTGTCATTGCAGTTGCGATGTCAGAAATAGATAATGCAATATTTTTGATGATTGAATCGAACAGTACAGGTGACAAGAGGTGCTTTATCAAACCTGCAACTTCACGCGGTTGATTTCAACAAAATAAAGTGAAGTATAATTTAGTTTATGAAGCACCCGCAGTTTAAGAAATATGAAAGGGAAGATTTCCCAAATTTGAATACTGAAACTTTCCCTTTAAGAGCTCTATATGTATGAGGCTTATAATGGTAAAATTGTATTCTAATAATATACCTATTTCTCATGACATTCCTATTTTAATTATCGTTTAGCTTTAGGCCTAGTACTTTTGTTGGTATTTTTTTTTTTACTACAAATGTATTATCTTCAAAATTTCTGGAAGCTTTCCGTGGGGGTGTCTTCATTTCTCAGTCCCCATAGATTGTTACCCCTACTTTCCTGTTTTATATTATTTTGATCTTATTCATACCACAACTACGAGCAGTATTCAACCATGATATTTTTGTATATACTACGATTTGGGAAGTGCAATATTGTTTTTACCATTCTATGACTCTATACACGGCCCATGAGACCGATCTTTATTTGGTCCCATGGACATTGTGGCAGTAATGTGGAGGGTTCACGAGACCGGAATGTTCGGTCTAGGGGACATTCGGAATCATTGGCCTGTAGCCTACAGGGCTTTCATTCAACTGGGCTGTACCCTTTGTGTCGTAACCCTTAGAAAATGGAATTATCAACAAAGTTTGTTCAAGTCTCTAAAACTTTAAACGAGTATGATATCTATGTGATGATAATGTGTGTATATATTCTATATATTTAACTTGTTTTGTGTTATTATAGTTCAGTGCCTTAAAACGTATATCGCCTAGATTATTCGATATTTGTCATATTTTTAGCCCTGAATTTATCAATGAAATTATCATAGTATGGCAATGATTCTATATGGTTATGATATTATATAACAAACATGTTTCATTATTACTATTAATGAACCACTTTTGTTTTATTGTTGTAGAGAGATTAGTAGAACAGAGGGAAACGAAGATGAACTAATAAATGATGAACTTATGATCAAGATAGAGAGAAGGAAGAATGGATCTCTTAATCTCATGGTATACAGGCCAGCTTCTTGTAGTGGATTTAAGAATAGAACATATAGAAATAAAATGAAGTACAAGCGTTTAGATACATATTCAGCTTTCACCAACGCGGTGATTTATTTACATGTTTACAAAAGGTACGACATACATCCCCAAATAAAACATTGAAAGTGTCACACAAACTGTAAAAAAATGAATGGAAACATATGAAACTTCAACATTATATGTTTAGACTCACAACAGCCTATTTTTAAACAGCGCATTTTGTATAAACCGTTAAACCTCTTCAATTTGTGTAGAGACAATGTTGATAGAAGAATATAAATATGACTTGTTAGAAACTTAAAAAACAGCACACTCACGAATATCAACATTTGCACCTGTTTGCATAAAGCACTGAAAAACAGACTTAAGGCACAAAAGAAAACTCACACATGGTACACTGCAGTACAAAAACGTTACAGGTTACTTATTTTTTAGTTGTGTAACGTTTTTAAGTGTAGTGTAATACTTGCCAAAGGAAAACAATAGCACACATAGTGATCATCAGATGTAAGTATTAAAAACAAAGAATATAAGAGATATTGTATTTTGAATATGTCATTGAATACGAAAAAAGATTTGTATATTTTATGTATACTACATGAAGCTATTATAGAACACTCTACAATTTACTTCTTCTGAGTTCTTTGATTATTTGTACAAAATATGCCAATATTTTAAGGAAGATTCTTGCATGTTTTTTTCCATCTTGGTAATTGTATATGAAAAGTGCAATAAATTTGGAGTTACGGCAAAATATATCTCTCGTTATTATCTTCTGTTTTCAAACGGGTTATTGAATTTACTCATGGGAACTGGTCTTTCTGACCCCCCCCCAAAAAAAAAAAAAAAAAAAAAAAACAAGTTGAGTGAAAAGAAAGCACTGTATTAATAAATCTCAATCGTTGTTAAACCATCCATAATGATAATAAGAGGGTCTTTTAAACTTACTGTACATAAATATGAATGTTTTACATGATATTCTATACTTTACAGATTAGCGTTAAACAAGAAATGGAGTTAGTTATACATAAAACTGTACAATTATCATGTTACAACAAAGATAAATACAAAACATTTATTTACAAATCAACTGATGATACATTATTGAATATCATGATTGAAAGAATAATGTAGCATGCAAACATTATAAAGTGAAGCACCATATTTTATGGAGGGTTATAAACTCCAGGTTCCAGTGAGTAAAAAAGGATGATTTAGGTGAAATAGGTGAAATAATTGCTTACTGAAAAACATGATGAAAAAATGATTGGAACGGTCGCCTTATCCTGTACTTGACAACTTCTTGATTGGAAATGACATTGTAAACCATCCTTTTCATTTATACAAAACAGTAGCTTTGTATCCGAACAATTTTAAGATGAATCAATTTGATAGAACACTTATATTTTAAGTATGGTTTGATTATACATGTTATAGTGATGACAGTATTGAGTGTTGAAACAATAGTAGATGATTTTAAAAGCTATCTAAGGTATATGAAATTCATGAAATATATTAAATCAGGATAATATTTCAACCAAATGTAGGGCTCAATTTGAATATTGTATTGAATATAAATACATGATTTTAAGTACTTGGGTATAAGAAATACACTAGTATTAGAAAAACATGTAACAATTAAAATGCAAGTTACTAATCTGCACTGTGGAAAACACATGTTTTCATAATTACATTTAGAATCTACGAAGTTACACAACTAAGCTGGAAGTATTCAAAGACTCACAATGATGTGTTTATCATGTTCTATGATTTCAGAAAGTCTTCACTACATCACATCAGTATTAAAAACATGATTATCAGCATGAATAAGCAGCATTCTTTTATACAGTCATGTCTATTATCTTTGTATTCAGGTTCTTAGTACATGTTTCAATGAGAAACCATTTTCAAGGGAAACAAAAAAAGTGGTCTTTGTAGACAGGTGGTCTTTGTAGACAGGTGGTCACTAAAGCAGGTTTGACTGTATATTCATTTTCTTTATTCAGACCGGTGATTGAAACCCAATTCTTAGCTTAACCCATAAAAATTACTAAGTTTGTTTTTTAAGTCATGAAAATGCATTAATGGTCCTGTAGTTTCAATAAATTGACAACAGTTTATACACTGATTTCCTAGCCTTGCATGGTCTAGACAGTATACCATATAGGTACAAGAATCATCAATATGCTTTAAATAAATTCATTATTGCTTGTTAAATAGTTTACATAAATGTTCTCTTCGGCAGCATGTTTTGCTGTGAAACAAAGTTTGCACATTTCTCGATGATGATCAGGCAGCACAATTTCTTGAAAAACATGAAGCTGTTACTTGCACGAAAACTAATGCAAAGTCAATGGAAGTTTTAGAATTGAAATAATTTCAGGTTACAAAAGTAACCAGTTTCACAGAAGTATGAAAAGATATCTGAATACACAATATTGTAAACCCTGAAAACACAATCCCACTTACTATATACTACCTTCAGTGGTCTCAGATAACTATCAATAAAAATTGACATATATCTAGCTAATGACAGTAGACAATATATATTAACACTTAAACACATGTCTCCTTCTCTATACCAAAACACACAAAGGAGACAAAATGAGTGCCTCTCCAATGCCCTTTAATGATTGTCTTGTTTAATTATCAGACTGCTTTTTGTTTCAATGATTCAATGCAGTGGAACATCATTGCACAAATAACTCAATATTCATATCCCATAACATACCAATCAAAGTGTATAAAGGTTTCTTTGTCAAATTCTACCACCGTATGGTTGTCAAATCAAACAAACTGGTACACTACACTTCAAGCGGCACACCAAAATTATATGTCTAAAACAGAGCATGGGCAGTATGTATACCGAGACAAAGTGAAGCCTCTCTTGTAGTAACTAAATTTCCGGTATATAATGGTTTATTCATTCAGATTAAAGCTACTATGTTTTCCCCCTTAACCGTTATACATTTATCTCTTTAGTTAAAACACCGCAGGAGATGTTTCTGAACTCTGAATCTTAATTTTCTGATGTAACTGTGTGCTTTTAAATATGATGTCCTGTTATACAATAAATTAATAAAATGAAAACAGGTTTCTAAATTGATATTCTCAGCTGATTTTCTTCCATTGTATTAAATTTTTCAATGTGTTTATAATTGGGACCCCGAGGAAGAACAGATCAACTTTGTCGGTTGATCTGAAGCAGGTGATCCCTCGATCTTGATTTAAATTTTGATTATTTTTTAAAGACTAATAGTCCATGTAAAATATTTGAGTGTTTTGTTTCTTCTACTTCTTTGAACAATTACAGACAGTTTTACCACCCCTGAATGTCATGGTACCATAGTTGTTGTTTTTCCTCTAAAAACGAAGATGACTTCTACAAGCATTATACTTGTGCACAGCAAATTAGGTTTAAACTTTGTAATACAGATGAATACTGCATGGTGAAAAAGGAACGTTTCTACGTGATACTATCCCTTGAAAGTCAGAGGGGCGTTACCAATACACTATGGCATTTAATTAACGTCCTTGAAGTTACACAACATACAGCGTGTCCACACACAACAAAATGTATCCCAAAACTCTATAACGAAACGTCGTATAAAGAATCATCGTATCAATTTCAGTGTGTCCACACACAAGAAACGTCGTATAAAGAATCATCGTATAAATTCCATGGTGTCCACACACACAAGAAAGTATTCCCGAAACTCTACAGCGAAATGTCGTATAGGTGCGCAGTTTGCTACTGCGGTCATGAAATGGAAGCGGAAATGAGAGGTCAGGTCTCCTTTCGCGCGAGGTGCCCCGCCCAGTTATACAGTTAATTATCTAGTTACGTCCACACACAACACATTCCGTGATTAGGCGTGATTAGACGTGATTCTTTATTGAGTTCTAGTTCGAAACGATGCCCAAACCCGCGTTTCGTTATACGACGTTTCGTTATACGACGTATCGTTAGTAAGCGTCCATGCACACACACAGTTTCATCGTATAACTATCCCGAAACGGTATAACTATCCCGAAACGGTACAAATAATCACCCCTAATCACGGAAAGTGTTGGGTGTGGACACGGGGTTAAGCTTGTCAAACTTGCAGACAAGTCTGAAGCGGGTTGGCTGGCTGTAGATGAATATCTGGCTGATGATCTGGCTGAAAATAGTGAGGATGACAAGAAAATTCGTTTTGCTCAAGCTAGAGCGGCAGCCCTGAGAAAGAAAAAGTCTGATGTTAAATCAACCCAAAAGAGCAAGCATATGTCAAGCAAGAAGACCAGTGGCTTCTCCCGCTAATCCAGCGTATATAGCTAATTATGCCAACAATAATTTTCGTGGCCCAATGCGTCATAATGCCACATATCCTAGACCATTCAATCCTAGTTACAAATCAGGACCCAAGGCAACCGACTTCTGTTTTGCCTGTGGAAAGAATGGCCATTGGCGAAGGAATTGCCCAAGCTACAGCCCCAAACTATCTAAAGATGACCAGTAGCCGAATTAATGTTGCAGAGCAGAATAAAGGTAAATATTCTCGGTTTCGAGTATTAGCTCAGTGGCGGATCCAGGGGCACAGGGGCACGTGCCCCGGACGCCCCGGCCAAAAAAAAAAAAAAAAAAAAATTAGTGCTCACTACCTCCCAACCCCCACTGAGCGAATCTCCGGCCGGCGCGATTTTCCAATTTTCCAATTTTCGGGTGCAAAAAAAAATTGGCTCACTACCCTCCCCCATCCCCCCATCCCCCATCCCCCACTGAGCGAATTTTCGGCCGGCGCGATTTTCAAATTTGCGGAGAAAAATTGTGCCCCCTTTGTGCCCCCACCCCGTCTAGGAAATCCTGGATCCGCGCCTGTAGCTACATTTTGTAGTATTAAAATACCTCTTTTATAAAATAAAAGATTCACAGAATTGTTTATCGTATCAAAAATTTGGTATAAAATTAAGTGATTGGTTGTATAACGTTCCCCTATAGTAGGAATTGGTCAAAATTGTACCAAATATTCTACGTTCAGTAATTAAAGGTATTACAAAGTGTTGGTAAAAATATTGAATTAATCTGAAACTCTTTGATGTTATAACAAGATGCTATAGGAATATCTTAAACCAATCTCCACTGCTGAAATACATACATTTTTTTAGTGAATTAAACAGTAATTAATAAATCAATTATTAGTTCCAAGCCGCCTGTATATAAACCAGCCCATGTTGTTGTATACTAGCGCCATCTACTGTTGTAGATGGTCCATAGTACTATGATCGATCCTTGCCAATAATTATTTTTTTCTGATCTCCGTGTCGGCAATGAAGTCCCGTCAATAATTATTGTTTTTAGATCTCCGTAAGGGCAACGAAGTCTTGCCAATAATTATAGTTTTTAGATCTTCGTACGGGCAATGAAGTCTTGCCAATAGGTATTGTTTTTAGATCTCTGTTCGGGCAACGAAGTCTTGCCAATAATTATTGTTTTCTGATCTCCGTGTCGGCAATGAAGTCCCGCCAATATAACTATTGTTTTTAGATCTCCGTACGGGCAACGAAGTCTTGCCAATAATTATTGTTTTCAGATGTCCGTATCGGCAATGAAATCTCGTCAATAATTATTTATTTAGGAGTTCCGTATGTATCGGCAATGAAGTCTCAAAACAAAAACAATACACATGTAACAAACTGCACGAAAATAACGGTTAAACGGAGCCAGAAATGCTAAACGTTTTGACTCAGGCATATAATCATCCTCATTTACATACCCCCACAACCAAAAATGGTTATATATCACGTGAATGAGAACTTCTATCGCTTATGTGATTATTATTATCCTTGCCATATATATCATCCTCATTTACATAAACCCCTCCCCCAAAAAAAAAAATGGTTATCACGTGAATGAGAACTTCTATCGTTTTGTGATTATCATTATCCTTGCCAAACATAATCATCCTCATTTACATAACCCCAACAAAAGCTATGGTCCTATCACGTGAATGAGAACTTCTATCGTTTTGTGATTATAATTATCAATTATCATGGCCATACATATCATCCTCATTTACATACCCCCCCCCAACAAAAAAACAAAACCAAAAAAAAAAATGGTTATATATCACATGAATTAGAACTTCTATCGTTTTGTGATTATCATTATCCTTGCCAAACATAATCATCCTCATTTACATAACCCCAACAAAAGCTATGGTCCTATCACGTGAATGAGAGCTTCTATCGTTTTGTGGTTCTAGTTATCCTTGCCATACATATCATCCTCATTTACATAACTCCCCAAAAACTTTGGTTCTATATCACGTGAATTAGAACTTCTATCGTTTTTGTGATTATTTTTTTCTTCTTTCTATTTATCCTCTTTCGAGGGACTTTATTTGTTCATATCATAAGATAAAAGTTATTTACAACAATGTTTATATACAGAATTCATGCAATAATTTATTGTAACATACATGTAATTATTATAGTACAAAACATGAAACTAATGTGACATAAGTACCAACTAAAATATTGAAAATATCATCATCCTCATCCTCATCTACATAACCCTAACCAAAAAAAATATGTTCCTATTACGTGAATGTGAACTTCTAATTTGTTATCTACCTCTCTGGTTATCTAATAAATAGCATAAACTTTTGTAAGAGTCAGCGCCCGTAGACTATTCCTGGAAACTTCTCAGGACACGCGTAAATGATTTTGTAAATAAACTTGCGACATGATAAATGAGCACGTGCATGTGGTGATGTGAGAAGAGGCACACATCATCTTGATAAGCGTTGGGAGAATCATCAGAATATTCACGATGGATTCCAATTTATCAAATGTATCCGATGTATTTCAGCGTTATTGCGAAGAAGAACAACAATGTATGTCAATTTAATACATCTACATTACTTCATCTTTTCACTTGACAGTGGACAGTACTTGTTATTAATCTTTCAGTTTGAGAAATGGGTAACTTGAAGATTATCAGTCTGGACAGCAAAAAACAAATGTCTTTCAATATGCGTTTAGTGGGCATAAACCAGGTTGCAAATATGCCTATATCTGAAAGTAAGTTTATTTCGAGCTTCATAATGTGTTATATATAGGCTACTATCAATTTGAAGTTGTTGTTTTTATTGTATTTTTGTGCATCAAATAACTTAATTAGGGCATAGGCCCTATCTCAATTCCAGAAAGAGAGAGAAAGAAAGTTGTAGAGAAAGAAAAATGAATGATAGATGGCGAGAGAGAGAGAGAGAGAGTATATAGTGAGGGATCAATATAGAGAAAGAGAGAGAAGGGATACTACTATACAGGAGAGAGAGAGAGAGAGAGAGAGAGAGTATATAGTGAGGGATCAATATAGAGAAAGAGAGAGAAGGGATACTACTATACAGGAGAGAGAGAGAGAGAGAGAGAGAGAGAGAGAGAAGGGATAGAGAAGAGAGAAAGAGGGTGGTCGAGAGGGAGTTCGAGAGGGAAAAGGCGAGAGGGGTACAGAAAGAAGAGAGAAATAGAGAGAGAAAGAAAAAGGAAGTGGATTTGAGGGAGGGAGAGAGACAAACAAATGGAGAGAAAGATATGAAGAGACAGAAAGTTGGAGCGAAAGAAAGAGGAATTAGGGGAGGTAGTAAGAGCGGATCGAGTAAGAGGTGTGTGTATGAGAAAGAAAGACAGTCAGACAGACCGAAAGAGAACTAGAGAGGCTAACAAGTGATATGGATTTAGAAAGAGGAAGGGGATGAGTGATAAATTAAAGAGAGAGAGAGAGAGAGAGAGAAAGAGACAGAAATGTCGAAAGAGAAATATAGAGAAAGAGTAAAATGGTATGGGGTAGAGAAATAAAGAGAAAGGGAAAGAAAGGGGGAGATATAATTATAAAGATTGAGAGAGGAGGCATATATTATAAATAACGAGAGAGAATGGATCAGACAGAATTAGAGAGAGTGAGGGAGAGAGAAGAGAGAAGAGAGGAGAGAAGAGGTACAGAAGAGGTAGAGAGAGGGGGAATGAGAGGGATATAGAAGCGACATATATATATATATAGAGAGAGAGAGAGAATATCAAGTGAGATTGTTATAAAGAGAGAGACTGAGGTGAAGGATACTAAACAGAAAGAGAGAGATTCATTAGTCCAAAACGTCAGTATCGTCCATTTCATGTGTACTGTAGCAATAACTGACCTCCGAGAGGGCAGAGGTCAGTGGCAGAAAAAACAAACCAGAGTATTAGGGATGATCTCTATGTGCAGTACATGATTGACTGTTGGGAAAAACGTCAAATCGACCTTATTTATTAAACGTACCTTTCTTTTTGAATGAAAAAATAAAAATTAATGAGGTGGTCTGTATTATATACAGCCCACCTGATAATGTTACGTTCTGTCTATAAATGATTACCCAAACCGTCCCTGTACGACAACTTTGGGGGTATTTTGAGATCATCCCCAGAATACATGTGCTCGGGAAATCCAAGCCTCGTCGGCGGGCGCGCCAAGCCCCACCATACTACTAGTATACCACTGTACTATAGCTGACACAGGGCAAGGGATCAATGCACAAAATACAGGCTAGACACCGTTCGTTCACAGAGCTGGTTAACAACAATATCATAATAGTCGAGTCATAACAAATGCATTTCAAATTGAAAATACTGAAACGAAGAGATGGAAATAAAAAATAAGTTATAGATAATAAGAGAACAACACGGAATATTCCGTCCAGGGCAGCAATAACATAGATTTATGTACTGAAGTACAGTAAAGATATAGCGGCGGTCTGATCGATTATAGCATTATATATCGCGATTACAGTGTTCAGACAAAATATTTATTTAAAAAAATTACGAGACAGTATACAAATCATACACTAAGGCAACTCAATTTTAAAAAATCAATCTTCATGATTATATATATTTTTCACTCTGTTGATCTGATTTGGTGTCAAAACATTTTAATTATTACACTTTGACAATAGTGCTATATATGTGTTATGCTCTGTAAATTTTCGAACTGAGAGGGAGCTATACCAAATTTACCGGGAGCACCGGTAAATTTTTTATTTAAAAAAAAATTTTTTTTCTCCAAATCAAAAGCGTTTTAGAGCCCAATTTTGTTAGAGTTGAGTGTTCTAACACTAGGTTTCACAATGATAATGAAAATTTCAAATTTCATGATCCAAAAAAAATGAAATATTCCCAAAACTTTGTATTACCTTTAAGTAAAGGGATGATATAATGATATAGCACGATATCGATACGTATTTTGTGAGATGTGGAAGACTGAGCCATGAGAGGAAAGATAGGATTGTGAATTTTGCAAATTGTTCACGTTGTCGAACGAAAATGGTGACTGACTGACTGAGAGTTCATTGTTTTCTACCGGTTTGCAAAGACATGGTATTATGGTACACTAGCAGGACCCGTGGAAAATCCACGGGATTCTAGGGAGGGTGGGGGGTTGAAAATAGATATGTGCTATCGATTATTATTATTATTAATATTATTATTTTTATTATTATTATTTTTTTTTTTTAATAATATTTTTTACAGATAATTTCTTTTTATCATTTTATATTTTTTCTTCTTCTTTTCATTAATATTGTACTCGTTAGAATATCAACCTTTTGTTTGCTGTCCCATGTATCATTTTGAATTGTTTTTTTTATAAATATGTATCCTGTAATAAAACTTGAAAATTGGAAGAAGACAGTGAAATCAATAATTTGTAATTAAAATTGATGCATATATTTTAGACTAATACTTTCTTTTTACTTTCGTTAATTACGATTATTGTCGTCACTTAAATTCGTTCCTACTTTTTTCACTATCCCTTTCCGGATCCTCACTCGTTATCTATACGAATATTGTTCTCATGCATGCACTGAAAATAATATACAAATATACAAATATACAATGACACGTACTCGAGGATCTAGCTAAAACTATTCGCATCGAAGGAACATCAAATCGTATTATATTCTCCCGAGGGCCATCGCGGCCCGAGGGAGAACAGTACTATTGATGTTCCTGAGTGCGAATAGTTTTAGCTTGTTCCGAGAATGAGTCATTGTATATTTGTTTTATATCCCTTCCACCCAGGCGCGGATCCAGGATTCCTTGGGGGCCCAAATTTGAAGTTATGCGAGCCAAATATTGGTACGTAATGTGGCGTAATGAGCAAAAACGTTTTTTTTTTGGGGGAGGCCGGGGCAGACAAAAATGCATCACCCCACTCTTACATGCAAGCCTCGCTCAACGTTTTTCAAAGTGATTCGGGGTGTCAAGGGGCGGAGCCCCCAGAAGCTCAGGGGTTTTAGGCATTAAATTACCGTCATATAAGCATCCAGGGTGCGCCTTAGGGCCATTGAGTGGGTCCAGGGGGCAGAGCCACCGGAAGTTCAGGGTTTTTAGGCATTTAATTACGGTCAGATGAGTATACTTTGATACCTTATTTGTGACACTGGCAGGTCACTCATTGGCGTGGGGTCCAGGGGGCGGAGCCCCCAGAAGCTCAGGGGTTTTAGGCATTTAATCACGGTCAGATGAGCATATTTTGATACCTCATTATTTTGTGACACTGGCAGGTCACTATTCTTTCTTTCTTTCTCTCTTTCTTTCTATTTCTCTTTAATATACTTTTTCACAAAAGTGGGAGGGGGTGGAGCTCGAGCCCCGAGCCCTGCCGTTCCGCGGACCCTGACATGTAGGCCTCTAAATAAGTATATTTCTTGCCTGACTGTAAATTTGGGAATTTGTCATTTTCCAACAAACGCGTACAAATGTATAATGTACTAAAAATCTCGGAAAATTATGTCATTTGTAAATCACCGGTATCGAATTAGAAATAAACCACGTTTGAATTTTAGTTGGGGGCAGGCCCCCCCCCAAGCACCCAAGCCCCCGTCAGTCTACACCTTGTTGGCGGGAAAAATCACAACTGATCTCCCTACCTTTCTTCTTTCTCTTTTTTTCCTTTCCTTCCCTTCTTTCTCTCTCTTTTATGTGTGCTGGGGGAAGGGAGGCAAGGGCCGATCCACACGTTTTTGGCGGGATTAATCGCAACTGATCTCCCCTTCTTTTCACCCTTTTCTTTTCTTCTTACTCTTTTTTTGTTCCATTTTAGCTCTCTTTTGTTGGCGGTGGCGGGGAGAAGGGAGGCAAGGGTTTTTTGGCCCTCGATTCACAACTTGTTGGCGAGAAAATTGCAACTGATATCCCCCTTCTTTTCCTTTCTTCCTCTTTTTTCTTTCTCTTTATCTCCTCTTTTCCTTTTTCTTTCCCTTTCCTTCCTTCTCTCTTATTTTTTGATGGGGAGGCAACAGCAGACCGGGAGGCAAGGCCCTTTCGCCCCCCATCTCCTTTTTACCCTTTTCTTTTCTTCTTCCTCTTCTTTCTTTCCCTTTCTCTCCTCTTTCCCTTCTTTTCCTCTCTCTCTTTTTTTCTTTGCTGGGGGCAAGGCCCCTCCCCCCCTGGATCAGCGCCTGCTTCCACCTGTAGGCCTATCATTCCTTGCACACTTCTGTAATAGCATGTAAAAAAGAAATAAAAGAAAAAAACAATTAATTGCACGGCTCAAACATGAAACATTGAATGATCTAAATACACGCTATACAGGTACTGCAGTAGCTAGAGTGCTGCAGTTGTAAATTGCATTGTGTGAGCGCCGTGACTGGCCTGACACCGCTGGAGTTGCCCGTGCGGAGGCATTTGAAATTACGTAAGCTCGCTGAATTTACCTTCTCGTTAGTTATATGATCTCGATAATTACAATCTATTTGCGGTATTATTGTTGTGATTTCAATGTAGTTTTCATGAAAAGACCAATAAAGCAGAAGCTTGGATTATGATTATGTTGGCATGGTTCATAGAATTTGTATAACTATTTTCAAAGTAAAGATTTTACGCGAAAAATCGGACGGTTTGTGCCAATAAATTGTGGCAGTCGCACGAAACTCGACTGTGTGTGTGTGTGTGTGAGCGTAGAACCAACATATTACGTTCACGTCAGTTTGGCTACTGCGTATATATAGCAAGATGCCTCACACGGGATAGGCCCGACCCTTTGCATCGTGCATATTTGCTACAACACATTATGGAGTGGACCATCCCTTAATAGTGTGATCTCTTTGAATAATTAGACAGAGGGCGGGTGCACGCCTCGCCGCCTCACTCGCCTCCTTGCACGGACGACGCCGGCCGTGCTCTCGTCCGCCCGTCCTCCCCGGGACCCCGAAACCACCTTTATAACGACATGGACGGCGACCACGGGGTCGACGTGGCACGCGGCATGCGCGAGCGGGTCCGCTCGGAATTGTGTCGCCGTTCCCGCGCGACGGCAGAGGCGGGTACGGTCGAGGAAAGACGGGTTTGATGTCCAAAAATTCACATTGGCAGACCGTTACGTACCCCCCGCGGCGATTTTGCGTATTAATATATAGATGTGTACTCGGGGCGAGCGATATTTATAGATCTAGCCTACTGTTACTAGGTATACCGATTAGCGGACTTTTGAAAACGCTACTATTATCAAATTCACTCCCTTTAATTTTCAGATTTAGGATATAGTTGTAGAATTCAAAACGATTCAAAACTTTCTCAAACAATTAATCGCGCACAATTGTTATTTGCATGGCTGGCCGGTCGCGACGTACAATCGAGCTGGCTGCTGTACATAGAGTGACGTCATGACGATAGCGGCTTATTTTGTCAGCTGTTTACTCCAAATTCAGAGGGGGCTGAAAATGAAGGCTTATTGTTCAATAACGAAAATGAAACATAATTTTTATGTGTATGTTTTTGTATTCTACGTCCAATCAGCTTTCCATTGATGTATAGTTGTATTTTCATCGGAGAAGGTCTTTTAACATTCTACAATAAGGTTCTTACTCATTCACAGCTTCCAAAACAAAATCTCTGGTTCCGCACCAATAGCACACCAATTAATAGCACACATTGGAGCTGCTTTCCTCAGCCAGGGTATAGACCTTTAAGAAAAAAAGAAAAAATAATACTTTTACAAAAGGAATACTAGCATTGTATTTGAGTTGCTGTCTTGTTAGATACGAAAGAGATAAATTTCGAAAATACACTAACAAAAGTATGTCAAATACTTTGCATCAAGCTAAGGCGTCACAAATTCTTACTAGCAGTCCCCAAATATTACTCTCTATGAACGTTTTCATGATATTCATGTAAATGAATTATGATGCTTAATTTTTGTTATAAGTATGAAAAGTAAATCTTTATTAGGTCGTCCCATTTCTATGATGCTAGTCTCCTTCCAAGACGTTTATATTTTCCAGTTATTCAGCCCAGGTATAGATCTATACAATGTTTACATTTCTCCCACAGACATAGAATTGTTTACACGTCTATATAACTTCTCTCTTTCTCTAAAGGGCCTATAGTAAATATTCAATTCTATTTATGATGGAAATATTGAATGCATCGCTCTCCATTGCATCTCTCTCTCTCTCTCTCCTCTCTCTTGCTCTGTTTCCCTTCCCCTCTCTTGTTCTACCCCCTCTCCTTCTCTTGCTCTGTCTCCCTCTGTCTACGCCTCTCTCTCTTACTATCTCAACCTCTCCCTTTCCTGCCTCTGGCTCTCGTTCTCCCTCTTGTATGTCTTAAGATGTTCCTTAATTTTCTCTAGCTCTACCCTTTGCCCCTTGTATTCTTATTTAACCCTACCACGTTTGATTACTGTCCTGCCTCCTTTCAAGTGCCTGCATTCAGATTCCTCTTTTATCCCCCTTTCCAGCTATACAGTATACCCCGTCTCCCTCTCTCCTTCTTTATATCTATCTACTGCCATATCTCTCTCTCTCTCTCTCTCTCTCTTCATCTCTCCATATGAGATCCTTTTTTTTTTATATTTAAAAAAAAAAATTGCTTTCGTTTTATATTTGATTTGATCACCTTCTTCGACAATTATAACATATTATCATATGAAATCACTGCAATGTAATAAAATGCCTAATTTTGTGCGTTATATCTACGGGAGAGGAATGTCAATAGTTTGCGTACAACCTATGGGAAATCTGATTCCTTGTTGATTAAAGGTAAAGACCAGTTTTGGAAACGCCCCTCTCTCAAAAAATGAAATGGAAGCTCTCATTACCAATCATGTGAAAGAATATGTTTTGACTAATACGTGATGATACAAATTTTGCCGGGAAACCGCCTACTAATTGATATATTTGGTAAATTATTATATCTATTGGGACCAAATAGATATCGCGCACGTGGTCGCGTAGTCCCATATACATCTTTCTGTGTACGGTGCTTGTAACTTTACCAAGACTGGGCCAAATTTCTTATCATTTTCATGATTCCAGAACCTTGCAGTACACACCAATACTTATATGCTAGATGATCAACCTTTTCTGATCGATTCCACAACGTTTCTTTCACAATGCAATCGCATGACCAGAACTGGTTTAAAGCTTATGGTTTCTCCTCGTCTGTGATCGACATCCTTCCTCATGACAGATATCTGTTCAGATAAGACCACAAAACTAATAATTCACTTTCATTTCAATTCTGATGCATTGTATCTCATTTCCGGGATCAGCAGGAGTTGGAGATATTCACTAGCGTATATATGAAGGAGGGGCAAAGGGGCAATTCGCCCCTCGTGACAGGTTTCCGACCAGGACAAATCCTGGTAGCAAGCAGGTAACGAATCACTGACGTTAAGCGAAGAAACGCATGAAGTGTAGGCATGTTATTGGTCAACTGACTAACTCTTTCTTCCTCAGTTAAGTCACTTGGGGGTGATGCCCCTCCCTCTCCCCCGGTAACGCAAGCCAGGGCCCCGTTGCATAAAACTTACCATTGATGGTAACTTTGCCATCAATGGCAACTACCATGGTAACAGGGCTCAATTAACAGCCAATCAAATTCAAGGTTTCCATGGTAGTTACCATTGATGGCAAAGTTACCATCAATGGTAAGTTTTATGCAACGGGGCCCTGTACCTTCCTTACTGAAGTATATGGATCACAGTTATCAATACTATGCTTTTTCTTTTAAATGTATTTTAGATCTACATCTAAGATATTACCGATTTTTTAAAATGTAATTATAAATTAAAAATATCAAAACAAAAAACAAAAAAGGCAGGCAGGCGCAAAAACAATGCTTGCGGGATGAGAAACTAGGAATAATTTTATTAACTGGCCTTTGTGTGGAAGAATACGAAAGCCGTCACCTGAAAAGAATAGCACTTCATGTGGTTCATGCATAATGGATTCCTTGTGTTTTTAAGTGAGGTAATAATAAAATATTGATATTGACACTCGTTTTCATAACTATTCGAGACATTACATATTTCAATTTCTTTCGCTTTTGGCATACATAATAACTGGTACACAATGACAATGAATCTATCTCTCTCCCTCCTTCAGCCATCCAATCTGTCATACTTCTTCTCTCTCTCTCTCTCTCACTTAATATTTCAAGTTTCTTCTATAAATAGTAACTCTCGTTCTCCCCCTCTCTCTCTCTCTCACTCACATTCACTCAAACACTATATCACGTAATCACTCTCTCGCTCTCACCTCCTCACTCGTTCTCTTTTTGGGGCTCTCCCATTCACTCATTATCTCCCTCTCTCTCTCTCTCTCTCTCTCAATTGATCTTTTCCATTGGCGGATCCAGGGGGGGCACAGGGGGCACGTGCCCCCCCCCCGGCCAAAAAAAAAAAAAAAAAATTAGTGCTCACTGAATTTTATCATAAGTTTGAAGTAATAAACATGTTTAATATATACATTTTAAAGTTGGATTTAACACACATGTGTATGGCGCAATGAAATAGAAAAGTGTGATTTACTCTAAATATGAAGGTTTTAAAAAAACTACGTATATTTAAATCTTTTTAGGTGCTTCTTTTACTTGAGAAGTGCCCCTTTCCCTTGTCATAAGTGCCCCTTTTCACCTCTGATAAGTGCCCTACTCAAATCTGATAGTTGCCACTCTTAATTTGACAAGTGCCTCTTTCCCTTTGTAATAAATGCCCCTTCTCGTTCTTATTAGGGCATCTTTCTCCTTCTAATAAGTGCCCATTTACATCTCTAATGAATGCCTCTTTTAGGTATGACAAGTGCACCTTTTCCTTCGTAATAAATGTCCCTTACTCCTCCTTATTAATGCTCCCTTTCGGGTGCGAGAAGTGTCCCTTTTCAGCCATCTGATAACTGCCCCTTTTACTTTGACACGTTTTTCCTTTCGTTTTTCCTTTCTAAGTGGACTTTCACCTTCTGATAAGTGCCCCATTTTTCTTTCTATTAAGTGCTCCGTTCATTAATACGAAAAGTTTCCCACGTTACTTTTGATAAGTCTCGTTTTTCCTTCTTTATAACTCCCTTTTGATAAAATAATGTACTTTTAATAATAATAATAATAATAATATGGATACTTAGATAGCGCCGGTATCCGCCAGGCTCTGACGGTCATGGCGCTGTACATATTACAATCTCGAACATATCACTTTCATAACTTTATATACAGGTAAACTAGAACAACACAAAGTATTACGCCAATATTATAATTGTTCTTATTAAATAGCACTGTTTAGAAAGAGATTTTATCTATACCTGTATTTCCAATTGTCGTTTACATAGTGTGTGCTTTTACGGTCATATAAAAGAGCCTTATCTAGTTTCAAAGAATTGGAGTAGTTTTTGTAGTAACAAGTACCCTATTTCTCCCACCACGAAGATAGGTAGAAGCAAGGCTCAAAATACACGGGGGCGATGGGCGATGGGCGATGGGCCCCCGTGAGCTACATAATCGCCTCCGTCAGATTGCTCACGGGGCGATTGCAAAATTAAAAATCGCCCCCGTGGAATTATAAAATATAGATTATCTTTGATGTTATAACTTTCACACAATATTGAGTTTCAACTTTCAAACCTTAAACCATTGAAATGGAACTATGGAAGTTAGATTAGCGTGCAGGATTTCTCACTCGAATTTTACGGTGTCTCGCGGTCGCCATATTGTAAACAAAATGTTAGCTTATTCGCCTTCAAACAACCAGGGCCGTAGCCAGAGTTTGATGTTTGTGGGGGCACATACATGTAATTGATCGACGTCCTGGGGAGGGGTTTTGGGGGCACGTGCCCCTGGCTACGGGCCTGCAAACAACGGAAGCTCGCAGTGCAGTGCGGCCGTCAACAGTGGCTATACTGCGCCGGTAGTACCGGTGTACACGCTGACGCCCCATATCTGCTGGAGCTAGAGGCGATTGCGCAAGGACCGAAACATGGAGAAGTTTTTTGTTGTGAAAAGCGTGAATCCTCTGAAATCTGGTGATTCCAAAAGGCCAGCAAGTAATAAACCTCGTCCAGTAAATCAATATTGAGAAGAAGAGGAAGACCAAAGATGTGGAAGGATATGGTAATTAGACTAAAAAAAGAATGTAAATAAGGTTGCTCTGAGTGATGAGGGGGAAATAATGTGCAGAACGGGAAGAAAGAAATGGAGAGAATGTCATCACGGGATGAAAGTCAGTAATCCCTATGTTACTTGTAAATTTGTAAGAGGGAAATGCCGACTTAAATAAATGATAATGATAGAGTAGCAAAGAATTTAGGAGTATCATGGGTACAAATTCAATTGAAATTTGTATTAAAAAAGAGCCCCCGTGAGAAGGCTCACGAGGGCTCTTTTTTTTGGGGGGGGGGAAGAGCCCCCGTGGACAAAAAATTAGTTTGAGCCTTGGGTAGAAGCCAAGCAGACAGAAGGCATAATGCCCCAAATTTCATAATTACGAACTGTGCCCCTTTAGAATATAATCGTGCTTGTTTTCAACGCTATCAAATATCCTTTCTCTTTATAATTAACTTTAAAATAAGTAGTATGCCCTTTTTTTACACTAAATGTTTGTCCCTTTAAACTACTATGACATATTCTACACAGCTGCTAAAATGAGCATCTTACAACCTCTCATCTTTTAAGCACTATGCCTTTTTGACTTTCATAGAATATCAATATAGTCAATTGCCCTTCGCTTAACGTTTAAAAATATAACGATTTAATCAATATGAAGAGGTTTCAAACTCAAGGCATCTGCATTTACATTACCAAATATCATTCAGGTAAAAAAGAGACATAACTATCATACGCGCTATTATAAGGTGTTTTTATCACCCCTCATCTCCCCTGAAAGAGTAAGTTTCTCATAGTCTCCTTTACACATGCCACTAATTTCAAGCAACTGAGACCAAGTTTTTTCCTCGAATTTCCGAAAAACTTGCTATCTTAGCTTGCCAGCATTTATGGTAGGCCTATTTCGTTAAGTTACATTTTGTTGAAGGTCTTATTCATTCTTTCATTTTATACGATTGCGCTTAAAACCCCATCAGGATCGTTGATTGCATCTAAGTAAGATATAATCGGTCGCTTTGCTCGCTCGCAAATGAATCTTCAGACAATCACACACATCAACAAAGTATATGGTACTGAACCAGTACAGAGAAAATGATGAAGATCATCCCTGATACAATATTGGGGTATATACCAATGTCTAAACTTGTATTCTTTTCGCTTTGATGTGAACCTTTGTAGGTTCACCCTTTTGTTGCCCCTTCTTTTTGTATTGATGCATCCCATCCTTCAGAGGCACTTCGCCGCCCCTCTACGCCGCCTCTGCAATGCCACATTGAAACCCGTCACGAATACATATCTCTGTAATGTTATTCTATGCGAGCACGGCTAGTATTTATTTCATTTCCTTAACTTGATCACGTTCAACTTAACTTGCTGACAATGTGTGCTATTACTTTCTCTTAGGCTGATGCATGTCTCTCTCTTCGGAACAGGGAGTGGGCTTTGGAGAACTTTCACATTTTCTAAACTAGAGCAAGTTACATCGCATTTGGCGAATGAAGAGATATCAATGCAAGCACCAGGACTCTCTTGAATTCGGCTGGAATAATGATTCCATAGACTCTTGTTAAAGTTTTCTTCATTCTCACAGTTTACACCAGTTTGAAGCCGTTAATAGAACGTCGTACGCGTTAGGCGGGGTTTTAGTACACGGAATATTATAACGGACAACATCCTTAGAAGTCTTAATTAGTTGTTTATAGGTCATTTATTACTCAACTATCATTACATCGAAGCAAGTCATTGTGCGGCTAAACAAAAGCCTTAAAGGTGGTGAATGACATCACTGACCAGCACTTAAAAGCCTACCAGTTGATTATACGCATAACGTGAGTAGTTCATATTGTTTTATATTTTGGAAATATGATCATTTGTACTCAGGAGTCATAGAATAATTAATATTGACGTGTAGTAGCAAAAGTAGTAGCTATATCTGTATGTAGAAGAGATCCATGACCGCATACGTACACGCCTTTTCTTCTTCTTCTTTTCTGGTAAATGACTTCGTTTGGTGAGCGCACTTGCACTCGATCAAAGGTACACTAGTGAAAAACCACCAGAATCTGGTCTTTGTATATTAGGCTATGTAAAATCGCTTAAAGTTCCCTGCCGGAATTTTCGGAAATGAGGAGGAGGTGTTTCCGTGTTATTTGATATTTGATATTGTGCTAAGATGGCCGCCGCATATACAAATGTTATTAGGCAGGGCTCCCTGTTAACTTGTGTTCCTGTGGGAGTCTTTGTAATCCCTCACATTTGATTTAAAAGGATGTAGCATGGCAAATACTGGTTAACGCCATCTACGAATTCTTTTGGACAACTGCACGTAAACGTATGGACTTGATTAACGGTCAGCGCGCGCTAGCGTTCGCGAAACAGACCGAAGTTCTCCTCACGCTTCGGTTTCGCGTATGTTGCACGCACGTGAATACTGCGATCGCGTCGTCCGTAGTCGTATTTACCCGATTGGCCACCGAGTCAGGCCACCGGAAAAACACGTAGTCTCGTCATGCTAAACCCCCTTTAAGGGGTCTGCAGCAAAATATTTGGGGTAAAAATAATAAAGAAGGAAATCAAAGTTCATTAAATGCAAAACATTCAAATTAAGTAGATCAATAGAGTCTACACTAAAAGAAAAGAGTAATATTTTTTTGGTATTGTAATATATGTTGTTGAGTTGTTCATAGACAGTCTTTAAAAAAGTAAATAAATCAAAATATTAACAACGCAATTGAGTACATTTTTTAAAAAGGAGAACTAACCCTGAATAATAACTTTAGTTGTTCTGAGAGATTTATTGCATTCTTGCCCATCAATCTACAAGATTCCCCACCAAAGTGTATGAGAAAGGCATAAAGCAAGAATAAAGTACAATTTCTCAGCAAGACATGGGCATCGCCATTTTCTTGATTGCGTGACGTACTACGCGGAGTCGTTCATCAACTAAATGTATTCAAATTTATGGATGCTTCCTTCCCAGGTGTTTGTGGTGTTGAAGCATTTCATTCACCTGCTATTATCCTTCGTACTCCAATTGTCATAACGCAAATTACATAAATAAGTTGGTGCTGTTCTGGGGTTAAGTTTTCGCAGAAATGAAATAGAATTTTCAACCGCTATATTATGGTATTTTTAAATAAATGAGTTACATTTGTTACCTTATTATATATTTTTCACCAAATCTAATTTTTACCTTCTCGGCTACGATTTTCCCTCATTGAAAAGTAAAGGTTTTATTATTTTGATTTGATTTGATTTTACTTTATTTACCAAATATAAAAACATATAAATAACAACTTACATGATAACATGAGAAAATAACATTGGATGGATCGCCCTGCTCAGCTGTGCCAGTGCAGCACAGCTGTTCTACCGAGGGGTCCAGTTTACAATACAAAACAAACGAGAGAAAATGATATATCACAAATTAAAATTCTTAACATATTGGTGTTATATAAAAACATCGTTTACACAGTATCATGCCCCACCCACCCAAGAGCAAAATCCAGGCCCCCACCCACCCTATTATTGATCAATATTAAAATTCTTCTATTTTAAAGGGAGATCGTTTTCAACGTATGTTTATTTAATAATCTTATGAATTCATTGTAATTTCGAGATGATTTAAAAATAGAAGGTAAGATGTTAAATTGAATTAAAAAGTCTTTCCAATTCAAGCCTGGTGCATGGTACATGTACAACTCCGCCTGGTACGTCACATTTTCAAGAAAATGGCTGTGCCCATGTCATGCTAAAAGGCATTACATCATGCCAAGAAATCTTCATTTATATATCTCTTTACACGTTCGTAAGATTTATTGTACATCAAAAGGCAGGAATTCATCTCGTTCTTCAGAATACCTACACTTATTCTTTGGGGTTAGTTCTTGTTTAATGTATGAGTTGCTGCGATATATTATTTCTTACTAGTAGTACATGTTCTGTCTATTAAAAGTTTAGAGCGCTTTTTATTGTTATTTAATATGTGCCTGTGTGTGTGGATGTGTGGGTGTGGGTGTGGGTGTGGGTGTGGGTTTTTACATGTGGTTTTAGGGAGGCGGTTGTGTTTTAATGAATGTGAGAAAATCAAAGCATAACAACTCTGAACAAAGTTTAGAAAAAGTCTTCTTCAAATCGATATGTATGTACATTTGTCATATTTGTCTGTTTGTTGTTACAATTCAGGTTGTTTGAAAATATGTATCATTGAAAAGTAATAGATTATCTCGACTAAATCTACACTCTATACCATTCAGAACCAAACTGTAGACCTACATAAAATTATGCAGTTACTCATCACATTAGCACGTGCCATGTTTAGTTTCTATACCTTAGCCAAAAAATAAAGTGACTTGAAAACGCAGAACTACCCCAAATTCAAATTTCATTTTGAATCTTGAAAGAAATTGTAAGCTATCTGACTAAAAATATGTTATGATGAATTCATAACCGAATATCAAATGTAATATGCCCCCAAATATGATAAAGTAAGCTGCTAATTACTACGATTGGTTAGCCGGATTCACAAACAATGAATCTGCAGCATGTTCAGAATGCCTTTGCAAGACTTGTGTCCAATTACTCACAATTTTCCCAAATTTTGCCATATAACACCCGTTTTCATTACTTTACATTGGCACGCTTCGCTAAAACCAGCGATGTTCTATCACTTTTTAAGACTAAGTATGAATGAAATTCAGGCTAATTAAGTTCACATACCTAGTTTGTATCATTTTCCGGTTTAAATAACGACACTCAAGACACAAGTTAACCCAAACAAAAATTAGGATTCAGCTTAGGAACCGCTAGTAATTCCAGGAGATATACTAAACACTACAACATTTGACACAGAGGGGACTGACCACTCATATAACATCGTGATAAACTTCATGTATGTTAAATACACTTTTAAAGATACTATGTCCCTTTTGCAGCCAACATCGAATTCTGTAGAACTTTGCAGGAATTATGAATATGTCATGTATGTCCTATCTGTGAAATTTAAACGTTAGCAGTGTCCTAATATTCAAATTATGCAAGGAAACCCTTTACTTGCTAGACTTCACTGTCAGACACTATTGAGTGACTGACTGGCTTTTTTCATCTTTGGTAATAACATACATAAAATGAGCTGTAAAGGGTACATGAGCATTTGTCTACATCAATAACCCACTTCTTGTAATGGCCAAAATTAAACTGATTGAATCTTTGCGCAGCATAAAACGTACGACCATTCGGTACAATGGTCTGAAAATCAGACTATTACTTACTGGCTCTATAGCTCCTAAGTCGATTCGACAACTAATAGTCGTTATTTTCTCACTTAAAGACATTTTCAAGCCCCCCTTTTTTTAGGGAAGTTCTAAATTAGTATTGTCTTTCAAATGCCGTTGGAATTTAACCTTTTCATTTTTTTGGCCTGCAAATGGGACATAGTACCTTTAAATGGTAGTTTCATACATAAAATGAACTTTGAAATACTTTTCAAAGTTATCAATACTATGCTTTTTCTTTTAAAAGTATTTTAGATCTACAAGTAAGATATTACCGATTTTTTAATTTAATTTTAAAATAAAAATATCAACAAAAGACAAGGCGGACGCAAAAACAATGCTTGCGGGATGAGAAATTAGTAATAATGTAATTACTTGGCCTTAGTACGGTGAAAGAATACGAAAGCAGAAATGTCACCTAAAAAAAATAGCACTTTATAAGGTTCATGCATAATGGATTCCTTGTGATGTGTAGTGAGGTAATAATAAAATATTGATATTGACACTTGTTTTCATAACTATTCGAGACATTACATATTTCAATTTCTTTCGCTTTGGCATACATAATAACTGGTACACAAAGACAATGAATCTATCTCTCTCTCCCTCCTTCAGCCATCCAATCTGTCATACTTCTTCTCTCTGTCTGTCTCCTGATCCTTCTCTCTCCTCTCTCTCTCTCTCTCTCTCACCTAATATTTCAATTTCCCTCTTAGTAACTCTCGTTCCCCCTCTCTCTCACTCACATCTGCTCACATTCACTCAAACACTATATCACGCAATCACTCTCTCGCTCTCACCCCTCACTCGTTTATCTTTTTGTTTTGCTCTGCCACATGGCATATAATATAGGCTTGCAAATGTTTCATTTGTCCACTAGCATGTTTACCTTTAGCAAATTTATTATAGATCTACACCTCTAATAATATCAGCTTATTCATACTTTACATATATTTTATTTTTTACTTCTTTTATTGCAGGAATTCTTACCTGAGAACTATGAACATCGATTCTGAACATATACGCTTGTTAGAGGTAAGTTAAAATTACTCTAGCAATCAAAGATAGGCCTTATCGTCATCGAAGCCACTATATAGGGACTCATTTCCAAAGATTTTACGGTTTAGAAATTTATTATAGATCTACACCTCTAATAATATCAGCTTATGAAATTGCTGTGATGTTAATAGTTCTCAGGTAAGAATTCCTGCAATAAAAGAAGTAAAAAAGTAAAAATAAGTAAAGCATGATGATTAGTGCTAAGTAATAATTTTTCACAGTAATTTCATAAGCTGATATTATTAGAGGTGTAGATTTATAATGAATTTGCTAAAGGTAAACATGCTAGAGCACAAATGAAACATTTGCAAGCCTATGCCATGGCTATGCACGCACACCATGCTGACATAGACACGGCTGTTAAGGTCTTAAAGTGTAACATGGTCTTAAAGTATAACACGGTGCCTTAGCTCCTGAAAAATTAGTCGCTGCGTGCGAACCACAGCGCCTTGGCATTACATCTAGCTACGTGTATGCTGCTCTCTCGAGCTAACTAGCTGGCTGCAGCAATGTTCCACCGAATTTATGTAACTAATCAATATATTCAGAGGGGTGGGGGGACAACAAAAAAGGACACTTTCTCGAAAAAAGGGCACATACATAGGGAAATCTCAAAGCGAAAATATACAATTTTTAGACATTGGTGTATACCCCTACATTGTGATCACATTAATGAGGGACAATTTCAATATTTGTTTCTCTCTTTATAAAGCATAATTTTACTTTGCAGTAAAATGTGATAGTCTGAATATTCATTTGTATGGGAGCAAAAGTTTCAAGATTTGTGAGGTCGCAGTGCGAAAAATTACAGCTTATAAAAAGGAAAACCCCCAATCCTGATGGGGTTTTAAGCACAATCTAATCATGAAAGACTGAAAATATATTTGATAATTAAAAAACATAGTTATATCAACTATAAATGCGAGCGAACGTAGCCAGCAAGCTTGGGGGGGGGGAGGATTAAAGACAAATTTGCTCTTATAGTCGCTTCAAAATTAGGGGCACATGTTATGGAGAAATGAAAACGGAGCACTTATCAGAAGGGAAAAGGACACTTATTAGAAAAGAAAGGGAGCATGTGTCAAAGTAAAAAGGGCAGTAATCAGTGGTGAAAATGGGGCACTTCTCGCACCTGAAAAGGGGCACTCACCAGAGATTTTTTAGAAGAGGCACTAATGATAATGGAAAATGGGCATTTGTCGGGAAAAGGGGAACCTATAAGATTTTAATAGGGGCATTTATCAAAGGTGAAAACGGGTATTTATGCAAGGGGGTGAGGGCTGTTATAAAAAAAGGAAAGGGGTACTCATCAGAAGGAAAAGGGTACTTACAAGAAAGGAAAATGAGGCATGTGTCAAAGGGGCATTTACGGGAAGAGAAGGGGCTCTTATTAAAAAGGAAAGGGGCACATATCAAAAGGTAAAAGTGCACTTATTAGAAAGGAAAAGGGGACGCGTGTCAAAGTAAAAATAAAAGGGCAATTATCAGGATATGACAAGGGGCACTTATGAAAATGGAAAAGTGGCACTGATAAAGGATAAGTCGCACGTATTATAACGGAAAGGGGCATTTGTTTAAGAAAACGGGGCACCTGTCAGATTTGAATAGGTGTAATTATCAGAGGTGGTAGGGGGCACCTATTAGAAAGAGAAAGTGGCACTTAACTGAAGTAAAAGAGGGCACTATTCTGATGTAAAAAGGGGGCACTTTGGGGGTACTTCATATCAGTGCCCCCCCCCACGGGAGCGCCGCCTCCCAATATATTAATGAACAAATGCATGAATGAAGGAATGAATAACTGAAAAATGAAAGAATGCAAGAGTGGATGATTGATTGATCCATTTATTTGTCACAAAATTTTATATTTCAGGTTCTCTTTTTCATCACAAACTTTTTTTCCGTGCTTCCATGTTCTAGTTTCCTTTTCTCTTTGTCTTATCATCATGCGTTGTATCTGTGGGTGCTGGGGTTCCTGCAGTAACCCTACAAGGATTTTTTTCCAGTGGGTGCATATAACCCATGGAATTGTGTGTAAACCTTCAAATGAATTACCATGGACCCCACCCTCTATTAAATGGGTGCATATAATCCCACGAATATGTTTGTAAACCTTCAAATAATCATTTATCATTGAGCACCCCCCCCCCTCCTCATTTTTTTTGTCAGCTCCTGCCAGAACCCATATTAAGTAGGCCTACGTTTTGTCAAGAGGCGAGGACCATTTTCTCTTGTTATTGTTTTCTTTACTCTATCTTAGGTGTATTTCCTTGCTTGTCAGCACCCCGCACCCTCACTAAAATCATTCCTCAGGCCCTGCATATCATTCCTACTTATAATATATATATATATATATAGGCCTACATTTAGTCGCAATCTCTTCCCTCCCCTTCATCTTCTTATCAATTTCATACATATAGCAAACGATTAGTTATTACACCACTCTGCATGCCTATGCATGGCACTTGCGTTTGCATTTCGTTTCATTCGTCACCATTTGTTCATGTTTTACAAATGATATGGCTCTTTTATGAGCTGCATCCCAAACCTTGGTTTCTTTTATCCCATATTCTTTATTTCTTCCATTCATTTATTCTTTATATTTATTTTATTTTATACTTTTTCTTTCTTCTTTCTTATCCCATTTTTCTTTTTTCCTTTCCTTCCTTCCTTTTCTTCAATTTCTTTTTCATTTTTTTTTTCTTCTTTTCTTTGCTTGCTTATTTTCCGGCATATTTTCATCATCAAGAGAAAGTTACATGTGCTAGATGGAAACACAAACATCAATATCTCCCAATTCCACTGGCAGAACACTGTGATTAGACTATAAAGTGCATGACTTGATGAAACAGATCTAGCTAGATCTCTCATTGTCACATTGAGGTATGGCCATAACTAACCAGAATTCCGTGGTACATATTAAGGTGATGGTTTTATCCCCCCGTAACGAACGGCGTTGAAACATTGGTGTAAAGCGCAGTCTAATGCTTCACCATATAATCTTCCCCCTTCTCCACTTGAATCTCTCTCTCTCTTTACAAAAATATTGCCCTGAATTGGCAATGTTTTGTGTATGGGATAAAAGATAGCTCACGAACCTATTCATGTAAGGCATGCTCTATCCTATCCGTCTCTATTAAGCTTTAAATGTTAAATTTTTACAACTTTACAATCGCGTGAATTCGGCGAAACATAGCAGCTAGCTAGCTCGAGCGAACAGCACACAGCTAGCTATATGCATGCAATGACAACTCACTGTGCGTGCAGCGACGAATTTTCAGGAGCTTAGGCACCGTGTTACACTTTAAGACCATTTTACACTTTAAGACCTCAACACACGTAGATGAAGGCACCAGCGAACGCAACGGTACTATGAAATTGTTGCTTATTTCAGTTATCGGTGAAAACGTTGCGAGAAGAAATCCCAAAGACCTTGGTGGCGTTTCATCAACATTTGTCAGCGCTGACTACTTGAAATTTGACCAATCAGATGCCTGGAAAATAGTCGGTAACAATAAAATTGTCGGTGAAATGATATTCGTAGGTGAAAACCACCGACTTTCATGAAACACCCCCCAGTACAGACATTTTCTCTCGCGGAACCATACTTTTATACATGCTGAAGGTATCGCTAATTTTATTATTCTCAATTTGAAGAGTGTACATTTGCTCAACAGTGCAAGTACCCATATCCGTTGCCATCCTCTTTCAGGAACTATTTTGAGTTTTTATATTCATTTCGAGATTTCAAACAACTTATTTAAAAAATCCCAAGCTTTACAACAATCTACAGGCAGATCGAATGACACGTGGAGTTTTTTTTAGACCGAAGCGTGCAAACCCTAAAAGTTTTTAAATTTCAAAGGAATTCCTTACTCAAATTATAATATAAACCTGAAATATGAAGAATTGCTGTTATTTGTGATAACTTTCAACACACGAGCTAGTCATAAAGTTGACATTAACAGATATCATTCTCATATATTGTTCAAACGTGTCGATACGACAGAAAAGCTATTGTGTATGTCAAGCCTAGAATAATTATAATTTATGTACTCCATCTCTAGAATTTGTGAGAATAATTTGAAATTTGTTGAACTTGGTCACAAATGCGACTTTTCTTTCAGCCTTTTTGTAACACACCTCGACATTTCAATTTATTAAATTAATATATAAAATTAAATTTACCATTTGTTAATTTCAACTGATTTTTCTCACGCCTTGGAACAATCTTTTGATCTCCACGCAACACTTTGCCACTCATTTAAAGCCAAACTGCACTACTTATAGCTACTTACTCCCTCTATGAGGTGGTGCCTTTCGGTCCCACATGATCCTCTTTTTCTTATGTTAATTTAGAGCTGAGTTGATATATGAGATAACAACCTGTCAGTGAACACGAAGCGAATGGAGGGGGGTCGAGTTCAATCCCTGTGACACCCGTCGACATTTCAATTTCTTAGCTTGTTAATTACAGGAGGTGAAAGTGTAGGAATTTCTCTTTTAGATCATATATGACTTAATTTTGCCTCTACACAATCTTTTAGAAATTTGTGATTTATCCTCAAACTAGGTAACGATAATTTGAAATTTTGCTGAAAATATTTCAAAAACATGTCCATTTACCATTCAATGTGGAACACACCTCGACATTTCATTTTCTTAGATTATTGCATGAAATAAAAACATAATACTTCTGCTTTCAACTAGGCGATAAATAAATAAAGCCCTTGGTCGGAGCAATCCATGGAGCTAGGGGGGGGGGTCGTTTTCAAGGCATCCTGTGACACACGTCGACATTTCAATTTCTTGGCCTGTTACAAGCGGTGAAAGTGTAGGAATTTCTCTTTTAGCTCATGTATGACTCGCCTTGACACAATCTTTTAGAAATTTGTGATTTATCCTCAAACTCTGTAAAGATAATTTGAAATTTTGCTGAAAATATTTTTCAAAACCATGTCCATTTACCATTCAATGTGGAACACACCTCGACATTTCATTTTCTCAGATTATTGCATGAAATGAAAGCCTTATACTTTTGCTTTCAACTGATATATGTTATGCCTTGGAAAAATCTTTTATTGAATTTCTATTTGGACAGAAATCCTAATTAATTTCTGCGACCATTCCACAAAAGTCACCTCCGCGCACCGCATTGCCACTTATTGAACACGCCAAAGAAGTAAAGCGCATGGTCAGAGCAATCCATGGTGGGGGGTCATTTTAAGGCATCCTGTGACACACGTCGACATTTCAATTTCTTAGCTTGTTACTGGAGATGAAAGTGTAGGAATTTCTATTTTAGCTCATATATGTCTCGCCTTGGAACAATCTTTTAGAAATTTGTGATTTATCCTCAAACTCTGTACAGATAATTTGAAATTTTGCTGAAAATATTTCAAAAACATGTCCATTTACAAGTCTGTGAGGAACACACCTCGACATTTCATTTTCTTAGATTATTGTATGAAATAAAAGCGTTATACTTCTGCTTTCAACTGATATATGTCATGCCTTGGAACAATCTTTTATTGAATTTCTGTTTGGACAGAAATCTTGGTTGATTTCTGCGTCCATTCCACAAAAGTAACTTCCGCGCACCGCATTGCCACTTATTTAAGGCGCTAAAGAAATAAAGCTCATGGTCGGAGCAATCGATGGACGGGTGGGGTCATCTTCAAGGCATCCTGTGACACACGTCGACATTTCAATTTCTTAGCCTGTTACTGGAGATGAAAGTGTAGGAATTTCCCTTTTAGCTCATGTATGACTCGCCTTAATTGACACAATCTTTTAGAAATTTGTGATTTATCCTCAAACTCTGTAAAGATAATTTGAGATTTTGCTGAAAATATTTCAAAAACATGTCCATTTACAAGTCGATTTAGAACACACCTCGACATATCATTTTCTCAGATTATTGCATGAAATGAAAGCCTTATACTTCTGCTTTCAACTGATATATGTCATGCCTTGAAACAATCTTTTATTCAATTTATATTTTGACGGAAATCTTCGTTAGATTCTGCGACCATTCCGAAAAAGTCACCTCCGCGCAACACATTGCCAATCATAAGAACTATAAAGCGCGTGGTCGGAGCAATAGGAAGGGGGGGGGGTCGAGTTCAATTCCTCCTGCGACACACGTAGACATTTCTATTTCTTAGGTTGTTACAGAAGGTGAAAGTGTAGGAATTCGTCTTTCAGCTCATATATGTCTCATCTGGGAACGATCTTTTAGAAATTCAGAATTCAATCTCAAACTCTGAAAAAAATAATTTAAAATATCTCTGAAATTGTTCAGAAACATGCATATTTACAAGCCTATCTGGAACACACCTCGAAATTTCATTTTCTTATATTATTACATGAAATAAAAGCCTTTTACTTCTATGGGGGTCGAGCTCAATCCCTCCTGTGAGACACGTCGACATTTCTATTCCTTAGGTTGTTACAGGAGGTGAAAGTGTAGGAATTCGTCTTTCAGCTCATATATGGTTCGTCTAGGAACAATCTTTTAGAAATTTTGGATTTATCGTCAAACTCTGAAAAGATAATTGAGAATTTCTCTGAAATTGTTCAAAAACATGCACATTTACAAGCCGATCTGGAACAAACCTCGAAATTTAACTTTCTTATATTATTACATGAAATAAAAGCCTTATACTTCTACCAACAACTGATTTATGTCAAGTCTTTGAACAATCTTTCGTTCAAATTATATTTTGACGGAAATCTTCGTTAGATTCTGCGACCATTCCGATAAAGTCACCTACGCGCAACACATTGCCAATCATAAGAACTAAAGCGCACGGTCGGAGCAATAGGAAAGGGGGCGAGTTCAATTCCTCATGTGACACACGTCGACATTTCTATTTCTTAGGTTGTTACAGGAGGGGAAAGTGTAGGAATCCGTCTTTCAGCTCATATATGGTTCGTCTAGGAACAATCTTTTAGAAATTTTGGATTTATCGTCAAACTTTGAAAAGATAATTGAGAATTTCTCTGAAATTGTTCAAAAAACAAGATATTTCAAAAATATGTCTTTTTACAAGTCGATATGGAACACACCTCGACATTCATTTTCTTAGATTATTGCATGAAATGAAAGCCTTATACTTCTGCTTTCAACTGATTCATGTCAAGTCTTGGAACAATCTTTCATTCAATTTATATTTGGACAGAAATCTTGGTTAATTTCTGCGACCATTCCGAAAAAGTCACCTACGCGCAACACATTGCCAATCATAAGAACTAAAGCGCATGGTCGGAGCAATAGGAAAGGGGGTTGAGTTCAATCCCTCCGCGCAACAGATTGCTAATCATTTAACGATGTGTGGGAACAAATACATTTAAATTACTTTCAATTAGAACCACTGGTGAAAATGTACTTATGATATGTGGAACACATGAGATACAATGACAATTATATTTTTGAGAAATATATTTGCTCTCTTCATGACGTATATAATTATATGTATCTATGTTTTAAATCTTAGGTTGCAAAATAAAGAGCTGTGGATCTACATGCATGTATTGCTGATTTATGGCATCGGGACTTCCATCCCCTAGTTATTCTCCATCTCCTTAAGTTGTTAATGTACATGTAAGTAGTATCGGTTAACATTATTGATCTTATCAGTACATTATGTGCCTGTCATTATTGCCATGCCCCTACAGTAATCATTAAAAGAGAAAAGACATAAGTAAATACAGTTTTCATAATCCTTGTATAGAAGTCTAATACCCATCTTACCAATTATGTTGTATAAAACATACACAAATTATTATGAAAGGATTTTATTTCTAAAAAGCAAAGAAATTAATTATTTATTTTCTTTTCTGACTAAAACTGCTTTTGTCTCAATATGTTTAAAGAATATTTGTTAACCTTCTACTTTATTAATTTTGCAATCAAAGGAGTTGACAGTATCAGAAATATAAAAGTAGTAGATAGATTACACTAGTATTTATTAATTGATTACTTTTGTTTTTGTTTACATAACTTTAAATTCCAATTCTAGACCGCAGAGCCTGATTTACCTGCAACATTATGCTTCATATGGACCATCAGCCAGCCAGCCAGCCTGATTCAGCCGAGGACGCAGGTTCGAAACTGAGTCGCGTCTTTCGGATGGTGACGTTAAAGGTCGGTCCCCAGACGTAAATAATCATATCTGATTGATACACGTCTGTAAAAAAACCCAATTACACAAACACACTACAGATACAAGCTCCCTTTCACAGCTCCAAGCAAAAGGGACCACAATGCTAAACATAATTATCTCGGTATCATGGACTGACTGCCTTCTTTTTTCAACTAACACATGATAGTAAAACAGATTTTAAAATTAAATCTTATGAAGCTATTAAAAATGCTCCACTCAAGGTACTTAAATTTTGACATCGAGGATGAGATTATTGGTTTGATAAGTTTTTATCATATAATATCTTAGAGGAAGTAACATTTTCATTGATACTTCCAAGATGTCCTGTTTTTTAATGGAAATTAAGAGTCTTGCAGAATAATGAAAAAGAACTAGTTACAGTTGGAGGATAAAGCCAAAGTCATAATCCATACTAAGTTAGCTCTGCAATCTATAGGCCTGCACTTTCGAGAAATATCATGTTAAGTGTTGTTGTTCCATAAAGCTAAGATTCTGTTATAATTATTATAGAGAGGTTATTGTTTCCAAACTCGCATTACATAGACAGCTCTATTCATGTTTATAAATCTTAAAATATCAAATTCGAAATTTCAAAGTAGCAATTCATCTGAGAAGCAATGAACTATTTGGCATATTTGGCCTATTTCGAACTCTCTCTAGAGCTGCTGCTGGCACGATCATGTGTCGATGATTACCTGTTAATGCATAACGTGCTATTGTAGCGATGGCACAATAACATACAAAATAAACAATAGAACATTGTAATTGCAGTGACAACATATTTGTCCTGTACGAAATATATTAAGTCAGACTGATCTTGCCAAAGCTGATAGAAAAGATTGATAATTAATTTCATATTATATGTATCTGACAATGTGTATCACATTTAGATTAACAAACATAAAAAATTATGATTAACATAAATCCTTACAACAAAAATTACTGTTTTTATCTCCACAAAGGTACCTCGACTAGACAGTTATATAGGCAGATATCAGCCGCAATAGTTTTACCAACTGGCTATCACTTCAATAGCAGTACTTTAATTTGTGTCATTGTTGTTATGTTATTATTGTATCCCTTGAATGTACATGTATTTGCTATCGCCCATCATTTACAAAATTTAGATTTCATTCATTTAAGCTTATGCATAATGATTAGACATTAAAGCTTTAACATATTTTATTTTGCAATAATATTGAGCAGTGAATTGTTTGTCATTTAACAAGATAAGGAGGGGGGGGGGCAAAGAGTGAATGGATGAGATTGTACGTTAGTGTATAGTGGCAATTATGAAATGATGATAAAGGGCAATAATGTGATAATGATGGTGTGTTTGATTGATGGTGAATATTCAAATACCCTAACAATGCATTTTGTTATAAGTCGGTGTTTGTGCAGCCCCAGCCCTCAACCATGTATTCTGGCGTACGAGACATCATTAACACATCATTATTCAGATTGAACTCCTCATCTCACACAACTATTGCATGTCATAAGGGAGTTGCCCTAAATCAAAGTCAAGGTTCAAATTTAACATTTTTATTCTTACCGTCGTTAATAATCATAGACATACGGGCATATAGGCCTAATTATGTGAGAGGGGTTGGCGCCTTTTGTCCGAATATCAGCTTTTTAGTTTTGTAATTTCTTCTCACGTGTATAAAGGGATGGAGCTAAATTGTTTGTACTGTTTTGTATTAAACATTATTCAAATTACAACTCGTTATCCTTATCACCGACCCACCCAAGACGCCGTCAAGTCAAGATGCTTGGCTGGGTCGTAAATCTGAACATGTGGTTAATACTCGGTTAAAGGGCAAGTCCACTCCAAAAATAACTTACTTTCAATAAAAGCAGGAAAATCAGACAAACCAATCAAAAAAAGTTTGAGCAAAATCGGATAATTAATGAGAAAGTTATGAATTTTTGAAAAAGTATGTAAAACTATGAAACAATGAGAATCACAACACAAATTGCCAAGATGGTTATCAGTTTGTGACGTCATGTCCTCACAACTTATCAATTGCTTTACATAGTTTAATCCCATTAATTTCCCTTTTTATCCCTAAAACTTGATTTCCCATGCCTTTGCCCAGGTTATATGATTTGTATCATATTGCGTGCATGACATTTCCCAAAACTTTTATGAATTTTGAAGAATTGATACTATTTTCTTAATATTGTATTTCATAATTATTGATTTTTATATAAATAGTTTATCAAAATTCAATTTTTGTTCATGATGACTACTCTTTATTTGTGCATCCACACAAAAACATATTACTAACAATCTAACTTGAATGCTGGTGTGAAGAAATAAGATTCTTAGGGTGAAAATAGGAAATTTATATTATCAATATACAGAAAATAATTAGTGGATAGTGAGGACCATACGTCACAGACTCATGAGTGAGTTGCCAATTTTTGTAGTGATTTTCAAAGTTTTTCATGTCATTAAAAAATGTCATCTTATTAGTTATCCGATTTTGGTCAAACTTTTTTTGATTGGTTTCTGATTTTTCTGGTTCTATTGAAAGTAAGTTATTTTTGGAGTGGACTTGGGCTTTAAGACGTACTGTTGGTCTCATGGTCAGATTCGGTGAATGCCTCTTTATTCTCCATCGATACTTTATCTCTCATCAAATAATGGTATATTAAAGGCAGTCACTCGTCAGTTTTCATGTGCAGAAGGCCACAATTCGCTGACACCAGACTTGGTGGATACAAATAATTGTGGGGGAATGGGTGGAAAGCGCAGTACGTTACATAAGGCCTGCTGGTCATAAAACTGAAGGCTAATCCTGGTGATTGACAGCACCTCTTATTGGGTAAACACCCAAACGGTGTTGAGCTGACTACTGAGTGTCTTTAACATTGCAGCCCCAAGGCTGAATTGCACGATTTTTTTTTACAATTCTGTGACATAAAAACATAAGATTAAAATGAACATTGTAAAAAACATTACACAAAATAATAACTGCCTACAAAATTTATAAAATAATATATTAAACAAATATTCTTTTAGATTTTAAACCAAAATAGCTAGACATAATCAGATGGTATTAAAGATACTATGTCCCTTTTGCAGCCAACATCAAATTCTGTAGAACTTTGCAGGAATTATGAATATGTCATGTATGTCCTATCTGTGAAATTTAAACGTTAGCAGTGTCCTAATATTCAAATTATGCAAGGAAACCTGTTTACTTGCTAGACTTCACTGTCAGACACTATTGAGTGACTGACTGGCTTTTTCATCTTTGGTAATAACATACATAAAATGAGCTGTAAAGGGTACATGAGCATTTGTCTACATCAATAACCCACTTCTTGTAATGGCCAAAATTAAACTGATTGAATCTTTGCGCAGCATAAAACGTACGACCATTCGGTACAATGGTCTGAAAAATCAGACTATTACTTACTGGCTCTATAGCTCCTAAGTCGATTTGACAACTAATAGTCGTTATTTTCCCACTTAAAGACATTTTCAAGCCCCCTTTTTAGGGAAGTTCTAAAGTAGTATTGTCTTTCAAATGCCGTTGGAATTTAACCTTTTCATTTTTTTGGCCTGCAAATGGGAAATAGTACCTTTAAGGCACATAGATTAAAAGATGGTCAGATTGAGAGAGGGAGAGAGAGAATCAAGAAAGGAGAGAGGAAAAGGTGGGAGTCAGAGAGAAGGTGGAGAGAGATGAAGATACAGAAAGAGAGAGAGGGGGAGAGAGAGAGAGAAGAATGTCACAAGCCCGGCCCCCCACTCAGTGTTATTTAGGGAACGCGTTCCCTCTCTTTGAAAGCACCCTATGTTAGGACTGCCAAAATTTCTGAACCCCCCTTTCGCGGGTTTTCGCGGGCTTTTCCTGCCTTGAAGACCCCCTTAAATCCGGAACACTGCTCAATGTACCCCCCTATCTATGATATTCAAAATATTTTATGACCCCCTTTTTAAATTTCTAGGGAATCCACAGAGAGAAAATGTAAAAACACCTCCTTTTTAAAGACACCCCCTTTTTTTTACAATTCTCTGGTCGGAATTCGTCGCGCGAAAACCCCTTTATCGGAGATTTTGGGCGAACGCAGTCGATTGATTGATTGATTTTTATTCGACAAGATTCCAACACATACAATAATAACAGATCAAAAATAAGTCAGCTTGAACAGGATAACCCACGAAAGCTCGAGAGCTTATTTCCAGTGGGGTCCCCTACAGACATGTACAAAATTAATAAGTTAAAATAGTTATATTTACAGACAGATAAGAACAATACAAAGAATTACTTATTAAAGATAATGGTCGCAGAAATTAACCAAGATTTCTGTCCAAATAGAAATTCAATAAAAGATTGTTCCAAGGCATGACATATATCAGTTGAAAGCAAAAGTATAACGCTTTTATTTCATGCAATAATCTGAGAAAATGAAATGTCGAGGTGTGTTCCATATCGAATTGTAAATGGACATGTTTTTTGAAAATTTTCAGCAAAATTTCAAATTATCTGTACAGAGTTTGAGGATAAATCACAAATTTCTAAAAGATTGTTCCAAGGCGAGACATATTCGAGCAAAAAGAGAAATTCCTACACTTTCATCTCCAGTAACAAACTAAGAAATTGAAATGTCAACGTGTGTCACAGGATGCCTTAAAAACGACCCCCCCCTCGATCGATTGCTCCCACAATGCGCTTTACTTCTTTAACGTGTTCAATAAGAGGCAATGCGGTGCGCGGAGGTGAATTTTGGGGAATGGTCGCAGAAATTAATTAGGATTTCTGTCCAAATAGAAATTCAATAAAAGATTGTTCCAAGGCATGACATATATCAGTTGAAAGCTGAAGTATAATGCTTTCATTTCATGCAATAATCTAAGAAAATGAAATGTCGAGGTGTGTTCCAAAATGACTTGTAAAAAGACATATTTTTGAAATATCTTTATAAAAAATTTCAAATAATCTTTACAGAGTTTGAGGATATTATCACAAATTTCGAAAAGATTGTTCCAAGGCGAGAAATATATGCGGTAAAAGAGAAATTCCTACATTTTCATCTTCAGTAGTGAGCAAAAAAAAAAAATTTTAGCACCCGAAAAAAAATTTCCCTCCGGGAAGGGTAATATTTTTTTCTACCGCCACCCTTGGGCGCCAGGGGTATTGAGCACAAATTTTTTTTTTTGGCACCCGAAATTTTTTTTTACCTACGGGAAGGGTGATTTTTTTACACCGTTACCCCCCACCCTTGGGCGGCAGGGAGGGCCCATCTTCTTTTTCACAAAAAGGTGTTTTTACCTGTTTTTTTGCTAGGAGGGGCCCGGGCCCCCCGGGCCCTCCCCCTGGATCCGCCACTGCCTTGAAAACGACCCCCCCCCTCCATCGATTCAAATAATGCGCTTTACTTCTTTAGCGTGTTAAGTGGCAATGCGGTTGTAATGCGGTGCGCGGAGGTGACTTTTGTGGAATGGTCGCGGAAATTAATTAGGATTTCTGTCCAAATAGAAATTCAATAAAAGATTGTTCCAAGGCATGACATATATCAGTTAAAAGCAGAAGTATAACGCTTTCATTTCATGCAATAATCTAAGAAAATGAAATGTCGAGGTGTGTTCCACATCGACTTGTAAATGGACATGTTTTTTGAAAATTTTCCGCAAAATTTTAAATTATCTTTACAGAGTATGAGGATAAATCACAAATTTAGAAAAGATTGTTCCAAGGCGAGACATATTCGAGCAAAAAGAGAAATTCCTACACTATCATCTCCAGTAACAAGCTAAGAAATTGAAATGTCGACGTGTGCCACAGAAGAGATTGAACATGCCCCCCTCCCACTTAGTGCATGATTTATTAAATTTGTCGGAGGGGACCTTTATACTTGAGGCTAATATAACACTACCTGCCTTCTATTTCATGAGAAATCCTTTACCAAAAAGCTACTTAGATATCGAATTTTGATGCAGATTGCCTCAAAACGAATTTCTTTTTACCAAATTATTGACACTTAACAAACTGCATTAATTTATAGTAATGAATCTTTAGCAAGATAAAGCGTCCATAATTAACTCTGTCTTTACCTCAATTAGCAATATAATTAGGCCAATGAGTAGATCAATGTATTCATGAGGAAGAAATGAAACAACATCCACATTATCCCATAATTTTTACATGCATATTGTTTAATTTTATTGGGCGTCTTCAAAGACACCATCCAATCCCGTTACACGCAGTTCGAATGGGACCTGTCTTAAAAGTTCGTTGACCTTTTGGTCGCAAAGTTGTGGTCGCCAAAGTCAGCTCAATCTAGCAGGACCCGCGGAAATCCGCGGGATTCTAGAGGGCGCGGGTGGGGCAGGGCGGATCCAAAAGGCAGCGAGGGAAGGGGCCAAATTTGTGAGTAAATATCAAGCCGCAACTCGCTCTGGACGTCGATGATCGACACGGAGGTGGACATCGGGCGGAGCATAACCAATTTGATATAGAGTAGACTCTCCCGCGGCCGATGTCACCGTGCACCGGTACCCCAAAGGGACGGTTTAGAAGGAGATAGGCGCACAAACTTCGGCTGCCGATGTCATTAAAAAAACAAAGGACTACATGGGCTCGCGGCGACGTCATGCCCCCTCGCGGCGATTAAGCGTATTACTTTTATAGAAGCAGGAGCCGCGGAAAATCCGCGGATTCTAAGGGGGTGTAAATAGATATATAAATTTAAACCACCAAGAACTGTATTTGCAAATTAGAGGAAACCATAAGTTCCCAACCCAACTTTATTTGCCATTTTGAGGACACCATAAGTTCCCGATCTATCTTTTGTTGGTATTCACATTGATTTCTCACGATTTCAAGGATAATTCATTAGAGCAGGACCCACGGAAAATCCGCGGGATTCTAGGGGTTGTAAATAGATATATAGACTTTCTAAATCAAAACCACCAAGAACTGTATTTGCAAATTAAAGCAAACCATAAGTCCCACACCCAACTTTATTTGCCATTTAGAGGACACCATAAGTTCCTGATCCAACTCTAGTTATTCTTTAAGCCCCTTTCACACCGGATCTGCGTAGTGTTGCATAGTGTCATACCGACTACGCCAAAATTAGGCTGCATATTAATGAAAATACTGTTGCTTGGGCGTAGTCTCTGCGTAAGTTATGACAATTGATGACACCTAAATAGCTGTAAAATACAATCTTTTCAACTAATCGATGTTAGAAAAATACTTTGAAAATTCAAATCGTGAGTCTACTGTCAAACTTCCCGATTGTGTGCATTAGTGTGCAAAGTGTGCATTGTGTTTAAATGCTGCCTCTCAGCAAGTATACAGCGCCAAAGGTCAATACGCATTATCATTGACTATCTATGCTGTTTATCAGTCGATAACCATAGTTTATTGCTCGATAAACATTATCTGAATTATGGAGCAAATGGCGCGCCATAGACGTGGAGGGGAAGCCCAGAATCACAGCTCAGCCGGTGTCACGGGCCAGAGTGTCCGGGTGGCGATCTGTGTCCGCAGACACAGGTCGCCGAAAATTGGGTGGCGAGACGCGTCTTACGTCGGCGATATGTGTCTTAGGTCGGACACATGTCGCCGCTTAAGTCACGGCGAGATGTGTCCACTGGCGAAATGCGTCCTGAACCCTACAACTTAAAAAATCGACTTAAAATGTATATACCTCCACTCTGCTCCACTTGATTGTATCTTACCATTAATATTGTATTTTTATGTAACATAATACAAGAGAGATGTACTGTTTACTCCCAAATCGTTTGTTGGCTACAATTTATATCAAATTAATAACACCATAAAAATGGCTAAACGTACGAGTCTAGCCCCAAACGGAACAGTACTTCACCATACAATTGGCTGTACGTACGAGACTAGCCCTTGACACTAGCGACCAATAAGCCTGCGACCAATACGTTGGAAGCCCACAATGTTAGCGCTTAATGAGGAAGCCAGCCACCAAACGGGGTTGTAGTGTTTCCAAATCGTCTAATTGAAAAGGAAAAAATACCGGTTTGAGCCCAACTTCAATCTGAAACGGTGAAACCCGGAAAAAAACTGTCGGCATGTGACACATGTTTGGCAGTAAAGAACATCTTTACCGCTTTTACATGGTGTGGATCAATATGTAACGGAAACGTCATACGATTTTTTTTTGAAAGACTTCAAACTTAAAGCCGAATTGTTGCCATTATTGTGTAGATAAGCCCTCGATATGCCGGTTTGAGCCCTAACTTCAATCTGCAGAAGACATAAAAATATTGGCACGTGACAAACATATGCGCCCTAATTAGGAGTAATGATCAAAAACATTTAATTTGATAAGCTCTTTATCTTATTGAAATATTATACAATACTTTATATGGCCTTTAAATCTAAATACTGTTAATTTGAGTTATATATTTTATTAAACGTTATACGTTAATTAATGGCCGATTTCCATCTGAAGCTCTAATATAATTTACCAACTGTGAAAACCTGGCCAAAAATAACTTGAAACTCAAGTATTTCATATTTTGTTTAGTTCAATCTTTTATTTAGCAATAGTTTGAAAATGCTTAAAATTACCTACATCTATTTGTTTAAGTTTCTAAACTCAATAGAATTGCATGTTCCTATAAAAAGGGCGTATTATATAACCTCAACTTGAAATTGAAATGTCAAAATTCGATAGAAATGCGTGTTCCTAAAACTAAAAGGGCATATTATAATCTCAAATCGCTATTCGGGTCGCTATTCATACAAATTAGATAAGCAATGAACAAAATGGTAATATCAAAGGGAAATATTGGATGGGGGACGCCCCGCGGCTGTGGCGTAGCTGCGGGCGGGGGCTACACATGGCCCCGAATATTTGTCTCTTTAAGAAGTATATTTTACCTTTTATCTTTGATAATTATATAGAGACATCCCCATAATCTAGCTAATATATTTCCCCGCTCCTGCGGTGACGAAAAAGTAGTAAAACATCTTATCATATCATAATTTGTCCGCCTTATGGGAAATGTTGCCCCACTACCCTGCCCCCGACTAATCTTATCCAGGCTTTGCCACTGAGACATTAAGTAGAACAAGCAGGCCCACTATCACTGAGTTTGCTATTTCAGAAACTAGTAATTGTTTATAAACGAAAATAATGTTTTGTAGCAAGTAGGTTTAAGTAGGACTTATGGACCTACAAATCATTATAGCCTCAGCCATATCCAGGCATCCAGAAGCTCTTCAATTAATAGCCAATGAAGACTGATAGATTTTCGTTTTTCCAGGAATTATCATACCTCAGGATACGAGTAATCATATTGATTAACCTAACTTCATTTATCCATAATCTTGATTTCCTGAAACTTTCCTAACACCGAAACCAAATGGGTTTGGACCGGACCATGAGCCTAGTTACTGCCCGGAGAGGGATGAGGGGGGCACTTCAAATTGTTTTTTTTTTGGGGATAGGGGCTTGAACACTTTCGGACCTTGAAGGGTTTTTTCGCGTCATGTAGCGTAAAAATTGGGGGTAGGATATATATAGCCCAGGCGCGGATCCACGTGGGGCGAGGGGCCCGACGGCCCGCCCCCCACCTGGCAAAAAAAAGTTTAGAGAAAAGATGGTAACTACAAATTTTCCTTTTCGTTTGCTCAATGGGAGGGGGTTTTGAGTTTTTTTTGTTTCTTTGTTTATTTTACTTAGTGCTCACACTACCCCCCACTGAGCGAAATATCGATCGGCGCGATTTTTACATTTCAGGCCGCCCCTATTGGAAAATCCTGGATCCGCCCCTGCTAAAGCCCTCGTAACATCAATAGCCCTCGTAGCATGATTATAAATCAATGTTTACCTTTTTCTGAACCTGATTGCATATTTATGTTTAAATTCCGTATTTTTCCTGTGTTTGTTCTGTATTTATCATTATATCCTGCCTCCTTGTCGCTACGAGGGCTATATCGCACCCCTAAATAAAAATAAATAAATAAAAAAATCTCTCACGCCCCCTCACCGCGGCTACGCCACAGCCGTGGGGTGTCCCATATTCATTATTTCGCTTTCTTATCATTTTGTTCATTGCTTATTTCATATTCATTTTTTGAATGAATAGCGACCCTCGATCACCCCGTATTATATAGCGACCCTCATTTCGTATTATGAATATAATATAGCGACCCTCATTTCGTAATATGAATAGCGACCCTCATGTCCTATTATGAATAGAGACCCTTTCTCAAATTATGAATAGCGGTCCTTATGAAAAGCGAGGTTACCCTCGTGTTTTGCTATGATATGAAATCTGTTATTTTGCTGTGACATTGGAGACTCTGGTGAAAGCTTTTGTCCAATCTTTCTTCTCTTTATCAATATCATCCATGTTACATTTTCACTTTTTGTTTTTTTATTTCGAAGACACCATAGCCTGAATTCTATCATTCTTTTGTTGCGCTAACTACGACCAAAGTCTTATTGGTCGCTTGATCGAAATATAGAAGAGATCTTTCTGTGCGGTGAACTCTGAGTCTAAGACCCAAGAAACTCGAAGGTGAGTCGTGCTATAATTATCCATATATTTAATATATTCCGCTACAATCATGACTGCCATGTACTTTAGATACATTTCTATTTTCTAGTGCTTTCATACTATTTCAGGATTTCATACTAGATCTAGATGTTTTGGAAATAACATACTGTGCAATCTACTCGAACTTTTCAGTTTTTGTCGTCATGAGCTAGTTTTCAGCCTTACCCCTTACCTCCCGGGAAAGTCTTCCCAGACTTTAGGGGACAATCTCGGGAATTTCCGTGCAAATTAAAGAATAAGAAGAAGTTCGAACTCATAGACCTAATTACATTTTTAAGTTAACCGTTCAATTTCGTAAGTTTCTTGCATCAGTGATCAGAATAAATTCGAGTTATACTGCAACAGATTACCCTATTCCAATCTAGGTGGGTCTTAAATGGTGGATCTATTCTGAAAAGTGAAATGAGTCGTTAATTATACAATGGCAATGGCACTGCTACTGCTACTACTAGTACTAGACTCTATACTATACTATAGACTTTGTATGTAGGCCTACAGTATAGTGCTAGTGCTATCCTGCTACATGCCGTACGCATGCATGCATATCTGTGTGTGTTTAAAATAGTCATCGAAGTAGTCATCGAAGTCAAAGTAGTCTAGATCTACTGCATGTTGCCTGCCCGGTTTCCGGTCACATGAGCGGTTTTTCACAGATAACTTCTCTGGCAATGAATTATATAGGCGCTAATATATTCTACTACTACTACTACATCACTTTGTCGCGAAAATTCTAACAAATCATGCGATGCCATTCTTTCTCGTGAAGTTCCAAACATTAAATGTCCCTAGTTCGCCGTCTGCGTGGAGCATTTTTCCTGCCCTTTTCCACTCTCAGAGTCGGACTCGAGATCAAGGCTTTTAGATAAATCTCAAATAATTTGTCTTGATGAATTAATTTGTTCAATTGCAGTGTTTCTATCTCCCTGATCCAAGTGTTATTATTAATGCCACTCTATAAAGTATGTGTTCATGGCATGCCAAAGTGGATGAGGTATTGAGTTGTACTGAACGAAACAAGATGACTGTCATTTATAATAATAATACATAAGATTTGTAAGGCACCAAATCCACTTGACAATCAAATGCTCAAGGTGCAGCTTGTGCAAAAGATGAAATACATGATAAATAGACAAAAGTACAATAGGAAAGGTATGATGGTTGTTGACAAATTCAGTTGGTCATGTCAGTTCTCATTTGCGAATATGTAGAACTGTGATGGGCTAATGTAGCTTTACAAGCTCAATTGATGAGATAAACTGAGCACAGCATAAAGGTATATTTTGTGGGGCAGTTTTTAAACAAGAGCGCTGTCTTTTCGTTAAATTAGTTGTCTGTGAACTGTGAAAGATAACAATAATAAGACAATTATTAAAAGATGACCAATTTTTCTATCGAATGCGAAAACATGTCAAAATGCGGATAGGGCCTATAGATGTAGGGAAAATTATGAGAAAGATTTTATCTTTCGTTTCGATATCTTTTCCTCAGATTAACTTTAACAGAAGAACCCAACTCATGGAACTTATTATAGACATTGCCACAAATGTTGAAGATGCAAGATGGTATGGACACCTAAAGATTTCACATAAAAATTGACAGGTATAGGCCTACATGTACGTCTATTTATAAACATGATGGTGTAATATTCAGTGATCTTGAAATTGATTTTCCTTAATATATGTAGGTAAACCATGAAAAGATATATAAAAGAGATACAGTCAAACCTGTCTATAGCGACCGCCTAAGGGAAACACAAAAAGTGGTCTTTGTAGACAGGTTCCTTTAGTACATGTTTCAATGAGAAACCATTTTCAAGGGAAACAAAAATGTGGTCCTTGTAGACAGGTGGTCTTTGTAGACAGGTGGTCACTAAAGCAGGTTTGACTGTATATGAGTACAATTGTGGAGTAAATGTGATAATTTTGGATTGTTTTTCAAAATGTTTTAAACATTTGTAAATAGAATGTATGGAAGTGATTCATTTCTAGGATGGACTAATGTGGCCACAGTAAAGTGGTATCATTTGAAAAAATTTATATTGTGGGGTGTCAGGAAGAGTTTGGAAACAATGTTTCCAAAGTCAGTAGATTTACAAATTTGTCAGAAACAAGTTCTGTAAATGACCTGTCACAAATTTGTATGAGGAGGGAGGGGGGACAGAAGAGGTAAAATCTTGATCATCAAACACTGCCCCACGTGAACATGTATTCTTGTTGAGAAGACTTAATGATGAACATTAGTGCAATTATAATTTGTGTATACTGCTTTTACATATTTAATTTTTCATTTTTTTCTTCATTTTTTAGGATGATGCTTTCCCATAGGAGATGAACGCCGATGGAGCAAGATGACAACTTGAGGAGACAAAGGCAGAACAACAAAATAATGGGCCGTTTTGGAGAGGTACATGGTTATGAAAGTTTCCTTCTACCCTGACAACAATCTCTTTTCAAATTTTCCTTTTTCTGTTTGTTGAGACCATTGGAGTCCAGATTACAGGGACTCCATGTGTATACAGACAGAAATGGGGAAATCTAACCATGATAACAAGTTGATTTGAATCATAGTAGAAATATCATCAAAAAACAAATGAAGGTTATAGAGTACCGAAGTGTGATGTATTGGCCAAGTTGTCAAGGGTGCTGGTTCCAAACAATTTTGTGCTAAACAATGGCGTGGTGATAACACCAGCGCCACACACTGAATTTGCCCAGGTCCATCCCGTTGCTTGAATGATTTTGCGGTGAACCTCATGCGCAGGCTCTGTTGATTGGAACCAGTAACCAAGACGACGATGAAATATGGCATTTATAGCCCTTCGGTACTATTAAGTTTGACAGTTTGGTTCATTTAATAAATACATGTAGATGAAAATCTAAGAAATTATTTATTAGCTCACCTCAGCAAAATGCTCAACTTGACAGGAATCGTCCTTGGGAAAGGAAGTATCTAAAGTTGTTGATATGAGGTAACCATCTGGCATGGGGCAGCCCCCCAGGTGCCCCAGGGTCATATTTTGATATACTCTTACTTCTATAAAAGGATTGCTGGAATTTAAGCAAACTTGATAGGAATTATCCTTGGGTGAAAGGGATCTAACTTTGTGAGAATGAGTCTCTCTGACATGTGGGCAGCCTCTCCCAAAATTGCCCCAGGGACTACGGTTATAAAATTTCAATGTCTTCCTTAAAAAAAACTACATATAACTTTCACAAATGTATTTTTCTAGAGAGAGGAAGGGGGGATGGTACTGGATGTGGATTGACATACTACCTCTCATGTAAGCATAATGTCCGCGAAACTCTTGATTCAATTTTTCAACTCACACTGAAATAGCTACATGTGGTTATAATGGTTTAATTGCCCTAACCAACCCCGACCTCCCCTAAAAAAGAAGTTGTTTTCATTTTAGGTAAAGTAAAATCTTGATCATCTACCCATGGACCTACTACGAACACTGCCCCCAGCTGAACATATGTATCCTTGTTCAGAAGACTGATCAACATGAGGGCAATTATAATTTGTGTATAATGCTTTTGCATTATTTTAAATTTTAGGATGATGCTTCACCATAGGAGATGAACGCTGATGAAGCAAGATGACAACTTGAGGAGACAAAGGCAGAACAACAAAATAATGGGCTGTTTTGGAGAGGTACATGGTTATGAAAGTTTCCTTCTCTAACAATCTCTTTTAAAATCATCCCTTTTCCGTTGTTGAGACCACTGGAGTCAGATTACAGGAATCCATGTGTATACAGACAGAACTAGGCAAATCTAACCTAATCTAACATTTATTTGTCAAATAAACCCAACTGTCAACCTTAAAGGGAGTGTAGACTGACGAGACTAAGTGTCTTTCCCATGGCCTGACTCGGGGCTAATCGAGATTAAGTCGCTGACTACCGTTAATCCAGTCCATTCGTTTACGTGCAGTTGTCCAAAAGAAGACGTAGATGGCATTAACCAGTATTTGCCAAGCTACACGGCCTTTAATAAAAATTGGATTTGGTAATTCTCAAAAAAACATATTTAAATATTACATGTACTTTCTATTAACGGATGGTTCCAGTCAAGTATGGTTAACCTCACATTTTCAGAGATTTCGCTGCAAGTCTTATGCACATTCTGATACCATTTTCGTCGAAATCCGATATACCTGTAAGGTGTAACAATTACAATTAGTATGCGCATGTCATCAAAAAGTGCAATACTTGCATATATTCATGTACAAGCAGAAATGTGTAGCGCATATCACATTTTAAACATCTCTATGCGCTTCCAAATTTAGAAATTATTAACCGGCTTTAGCTGTGCCACCATTACGGCGCTCTAGCATTTCAAGGAATTAATTCCAGCCATTTACCTCACCCAGGTCGAGTGTGGCAAATGTAGATTAATGTCTTACTAAAGAACATTGGTGATGCAGCGGAACTCGAACAGCGGACCTTGTGATCCGCAGTCCGATGACATATCCACATATACAGGTTTAGATGTATTTCTTCATAAGTGGGAGCTTTGAGCTTCTCTAGTTCTGGTAGCAAAAAAGGAAATTGGAATGTTACTTGTTGAATATGTCCTTATACATGTAATGTTCCAAATTGCATCAAAAGATGTCAATTGTATCAAAATGTGCCAGACATGTTCTTGTTCCGTGCATGATTTCTGATGAATTTGAATTTTCTTTTTCTTTTCATGCAGCATTCAAATGGACTTCCAATCCAGCTCTTTTCATTGGTAACTAGGCCCAGGCTTTGACGGCTGTAGAAGGAGGAGGCATCAATCGTCAGACGATAGCAGTTTGCACCTTTTTCTTTTCATGCAGCATTCAAATGGACTTCCAATCCAGCTCTTTTCATTGGTAACTAGGCCCAGGCTTTGACGGCTGTAGAAGGAGGAGGCATCAATCGTCAGACGATAGCAGTTTGCACCTGTGCTCGGGCTGCCCCGTCATTTAAAATGTGGGCATGTACCGTTGATCTAAATACAGTGGAACCTCGTTATAATAAACACTATAATTATCCAAATGTAATTTTGATGGTCCCACTTCTTTGTATTCTGGTTTTGGGCCCTCATATAACAAGGCTCCAATATAACTACAATGTAGGTAATTTCCTTGTGACTTCTCTTTACCAATCATTAGTCATTATATAAATGCACCATTTTCTATGAAAACTTAATTTACCACTGCACATGTGCAAGGAATTACGCAGTCAAAGATGTACATATTATATTATAATTTGTGTTTCAATCTATCACTTCCAGTTTTATATTGCACATTTTTTTGCATACAAAGCCATTTTTATTACAAAAATTCAATCTCGTTTTCTAAATTAAATATCAATACCATTAAGTAATTGTTGTACTTTTCTATTAAATGTAATTAGGGATGAATACATGATTGATACGGTATAATTTGCCATCATTATTTCACATAAATATGTCTTGGTAGTTAAAGGTACATGTAGTCCAGAATGTGTGGTGAAGAATATAGACCAAAGGAAGAGTGTAGGGTGGGTTGTGAAAAATTGTTGGGTGAAACGTATGATTGTGAAAGGCAGAATGGAAGGCCCATAATGAATATGTGATTGTGAAAGGATGAGAAAAAGGAAGGGAATACAGGAAGTAGATTGAATGCACTGATTTATAGTAGATGTCATTAATGAATTACAAATGAATGAGTTAGGATAATATGTGTGAATGAAAGTTGACCGAAGGATACGAGAGCTGAATAAACACGTACATGTATAATACATTCATTCACATTCCTCCATATATTACCCAGGGGGCAAACTCCCATATTTTGGAGGAACTCGCATGTCGAGATATAAAAAGTAGTCCTATATAAGTGCATCATATGACCACTTCGCAACATCCCTATGGTGGACTACTTTTATAGCAAATGCATGGTGGGCCCTTCCAGAGAGTGCCTAATGTGTTTGTGTGCTGGAAAAGGGTATGGTGGGGGGCAGACAAAAATCTGCATCACCCCACTCTTACATGCAGGCCCGCTGAATGCTTTTCATAGTGGGTGGGGGGAGGCTATATATGAGTATATATGATCAGGTAGAGCGTAGCGTAAATTGGCAGGGGTCAAGGGGTGGAGCCCCCGGAAGCTCAGGGGGTATGGGCATTTAATTCAGTCAGATGAGCATATTTTGATACCTTATTTGTGACACTGGCAGGACACTAATTGGCGTGGGGTCAGGGGCGGAGCCCCAGCTAAGGGTTTTAGGGAATAAATGAGGTCAGATGAGCATCCATGCAGGGGCCCACCTTAGTGCCATTGGTTGGGTCGTGTGGGCAAAGCCCCGGAAGCTCAGGGTTTTAAGCGTTTAATTTAGGTCAGATGAGCATATTTTGATACCTTATTTTTGACACTGGCAGGACACTAATTGGCGTTGGGTCCAGGGGCAGAGCCCCAGAAGCTCAGGGTTTTAGGCATTTTATAACGGTCAGATAAGCATTCAGGGGCCCGCCTTAGGGCCTAGGTGGAATCCAGGGGCAGAGCTACCGGAAGCTCAGGGTTTGAGGCTTTAATCAAGGTTAGATGAGCATATTTTTATGTATTTTGTGACACTGGCAGGTCACTTTTCTTTCTTTCTTTTTCTCTTTCTTTCTATTTCTCGTTAATATACTTTTTCAAAAAGGTGGGGGGCTCGAGGCCCCGAGCCCCACCGTTCCTCGGGCCTTGACATTTAGGCCTCTAAATAAGCACATTTCTTGCCTGACTGTAAATATAGGAATTTGTCATTTTCCAACAAACGCATAAACAATTATAATTTACTAAAAAGTGAGGAAAAATCTCGGAAAACTATGTCGATCATTTCAGCAACATTTGTAAATCACCGGTATCGAACTAGAAATAAACCATGTTTGAATTATATTGCCCCCCAAGCTCCCCATAAGTGCGCCATATGCAGTGCCCCCCTCGAGCCTCACCTTGTTGCATGGCGGGAAAAACGCAATTGATCTCTCCTACCTTTCTTCTTTCTCTTTTTTTTCTTCACTTTCTCTCCTCTTTCCCATTCCATTTCCTTACTTCTCTCTCTTTAGGGTTTGCTGGGGAGGAAGCCTGTTGCCCCCGATCGATCCACACGTTGTTGGCGGGATTCATCGCAACTGATCTCCCCTTCTTTCTAATCACCTTTCTTTTCTTCTTCCTCTTTTTGTTCCTTTTAGCTCTCCTCTTTCCCTTCCTTCTCTCTTTTTTTGGCGGGGGGAGGAGAGGCAAGGGCCTTTGCCCCGATCCACAACTTGTTGGCGGGAAGATTGCAACTGATATCCCCTTCTTTTCTTTTCTAATTCTTCCTCTTTTTTCTCCTTCCCTTTATCTCCTCTTTTCCTTTTTTTTTATTTCCCTTTCCTTCCTTCTCTCTTGTTTTTATGGGGGGTAACAGCCTAGGAGGTAAGGCCCTTTCGCCCCCATCTCCTTCTTTTCCCCTTTTTCTTCTTCCTCTTCTAACTTTCCCTTTCTCTCCTTCCCTTTCCCTTCTTTTCCTTTTCTCTCTCTCTATTTGGCGGGGGAGGCCCACTCGGCCCCTGGATCCACGCCTGGGGGTCTGAGTTGGAGCAGTACAATTCATTAAAATATATAATGTGTTAGGTATCATATTTCATTAAATTTTTGCAAACATATTATGATCTTTATAATTCGATATTCATGTCCTGTAGGTAGCAAGTAGTGCTATTTATTAAGCTTCAGGATTAATTTTTTTTAAGTCGTAATGACCCGTAGCACAGAAAGACTCGCATCACAGTGGACCAGGAAATGCTAAGTAATAAACATGATATAGCAACATTGTATCGGAAAAGCCCACGATATTCAAATAAAAACATAATGTGGTACAAGGGTGGCGGAGCGTCTTTAAAAGTTGGGGCACCATAAAGGGCACTTTCTTGAAGAAAGAGGCACTTAAAAGATAACCTCAAAGCAAAAATATACAATTTTCAAACATTGGTATACACATGTACCCTTATAATTATTGTGATTGATACATTTCAATATCAGGGATGATTTCACTGTTTATTATGATTTTGCGGCTGGGTGTGATGGTCTGAATTTCCATTTTCGAGTGAGCAATGAGAGCGAGCAAAAATTGTAAGATTTATGAGGACACAATTAAAGAGGACAAATCCAATCCTGATGGGGTTTTAACCACAATCTCATCATGAATGACTGAAAAGATTTGTAAATACATGATGTAGTTACATAATTTACAGCAACTGAAAATATGCGAGAACATGGCAATGAGTTTGAGGGTGAACACTCGAGAAAAAATGCTATTAGTCGCTTTAAATTAGGAGCACATGTTACGTAGAAAGGAAAAAGGGGCACTTATTACAAAGGAAAAGAGGCATGCATCTATCAGATTTTAATAAGGGCATTATTCTATCAGAGGTTAAAAGGGGTATTTATGAGACGTGGAAAGGGCTCTTAATAAAAGGAACAAAGGCACTTGTAAGAAAGGAAAAGGGATCACTTGTGAATAGTAAAAAGGAGCACTAATCAGAGATTAAAAGGAGCACTTATTAAAAAGGAAAACGGGCACATGTCAGATTTGAATAGGGGCATTTACACAGTTGAAAAGGGGCATTTGTAAGAAGGGGAAAAGTGTCACTTATCAGAAGGACAAAAGGCAATTATATGAACAAGGAAAAGGTCATATGTCAAACTAAAAGGGCTATTTATTTGAAGAGGAAGTAAAGGGGACATTTTCCTCTGTAAAGGGGAACTTTGGGGTACTTGAAAAAGTGTTGGGGCGTGCCCCGGAGGGATCGGAAACATATTTGTTTCTAAACAGGGGCACCGTATCTGAAGTAAAAGGGGCACTCGAAAACATGGGGGCATTTTTGTGTTTTTGTTTCTAATTTTTGTTCTAAATCTTGCCTTTTAAGTACAGTCATCAAAGGTGTTTCAAATATCAACATTGCATCCTCTCTTTCTCTCTCACCCTCTCCCCTCTCTCTCTCTCTCTCTCTCCTTTCCCCCTCTTCCCCCTCCTGTCATATAACTTTTTGATATCTTTGTATAGAATAATCATTTTACAAAATATTATAAAGGAAACATTTCACAAATCAGCAGTCATTCTTTTCGCACATCACATGATTACGCCTCGTCAAATGCTCTGCAGTTTAGACATTCAAAATTTTAATATATACAATAACAGTTGAGTTATGTATTATATCATATTCTCACTGTCATATAGGCAGAAAATATTTAATAAATACAAGATAATATAATACAATTTTTAAAAAAGTTTTCCCCACATCACCTGTTACATTTTTGTTTAACTTCAAAGTTTCTAGGAATAGTAAGTAATGATATCTGCCTCAGCAGCGTGCATAGTTATTTTTTAAATGGTTAAATTATGATGCAATAAATGCACTTGCATTTCACGGGTTTTAGGAACGTTATTAAATATATTTTTAGACAATATCATCATCATGTAAAAGAAACAAAAACATCTAGTTCCTTTAGATGGGACACGAAAGTAAAACAAATCGGCCAGTACTGCAGTAGACACTTTTCGCCAATCGCTAGCAGACTCATCTCGCCGATCGGCCAGTGGACACTTTTCGCCAATCGCAGACTCATCTCGCCGATCTAGGAGACACATCTCGCCGGGGGAATGCGGCAAGATGTGTCTGTAAGACGCAGCTCGCCAGGCGAGATGCGTCTGTACAGACGTGATTTCGCTAAGACACATCTCGCCACGACACCGGCCAGCTGCATATTTCACTCTTCACAGTCGACGTGTACATTCTTGTGAGCTTTCACGCAGGCCTATATAGTTACTCGTAAATGAACACGAAAAAGGTCTTAAAGATACATAACTCTCTATCTTCTGCTTAAATGGCACAACCCATATTATTATAAACAAAAACATGTTCATTTACACAAAGGTATCCCTCAGAGAAACATGCAGACACATCATTACATACACGTACGCCTACATGGTCACCTTGCAAACACTCGTGCCAGCGCCAACACCAAGCTGCAGCTCCCGGCCCCGCCCCGGTCCTGTTGATGACCGAAGCGATCAGGCTGGGTTCTGCATGAAACTGTAGCTTGTCGCGCATCGATCGTTGAATATGCATGCCGTACCTCAGTCGTCACGCATATCATGCATTATGCATACCGAGTCTCTTTTCGCCCTGGACGTCGACACGGAGGCGGACCTCGGGCGGAGTATAGCCAATTCCACAGAGTAGACTCTCCCGCGGACGATGGCACCGGGCACCGGTACCCCGAGGGGACGGTCTGGGAGGAGATAGCTGCACCAACTTGGGTCGCCGATCTCATTAAAAAACAATAAAATACATGGGCTCGCGGTGACGTCATGCTCCCCCGCGGAGATTAACCGTATTACTTGGTGTGATTTCCTTACTCAAATTATAATATAAATAGGACTTTGCCAACTGTATATAGCGATCTAACTCGATTTGATTTTTTTCTCTTATATAAGAGAGCGCAGCAGCCGTAGCGATCTAACTTGCTATTACAGGTTGCTACTATATAGTTATTGGTAGGAGTTTGTCGCAACAAATTTCTGCTCTTATATGTGTGTCCAATATATTGTATGGGAATTTTAGCTGCGTGTTTCCTCCTGCGTGTCACGAAACTTTTGTGAAATGAAGTCGCAAATTACAAGAGATTATGAGGGAGTAAATTAAGGACTATTGGGTTTCATCATCAATCTGTAATGAAATTTAATGCTCATTGTCCATATTTTTTTAATGACTTCTTGCTGTTAAAATTAAGATCCTGCAATTACGACATGTACCCTATCTGAAAATAGGTCGTGCTTTTTTTTCAAAAGAAAGACAAACTGATTGCTTCAAAATATTTGCAAGATGCCTGCTTGGTATCTCATAGCCTCGGTTGAACGTTGAAGTACATGTAACTGATTTCTTTGGACCGAGAGATCGAATGGGGGGAATTAAGAGAGGGAAATTAAGGAGGATATTATATATAGGAACAAGAGATAAGAGATAGTGGCCGAAATACATGTATCATGCATCCAGTCATAAATTAGATCAAAGTTTGTTGCCGGCCTTCAAGAATTACGGGCAGTGGCGTAGCTACGGGGGAGGAAGAGGGGGGGGGGTTGTTAAGGCTTGGCTTGTAAATGGGGTTTCGGTTAGGATGAGGGTTATATTGTCAAATCCAGAATTGAAATTTTGATTAGTGTAAGAAATGTGTCTATTTAGTGCAAGGGCGGATATGATTGAATCGAGGCACGGGGAGAGGTCAAACCAAGCACATCTATATTGAATCATGTGGTAACCGAGATTTCCTGTTTTCCAAAAAGTAGCGTCCCCATTCACGTTGTCATGGAGACAAGTGAGTTATGCTGTTATTAAGAATGGTTCGTAACCAAATAATTCTTTTTGGTCAAGTGAGTGCGATATATTTCGTGGTATAGGCCTACTGATTGTTTTTCTCAGTGAATAAAAATTTTATGATAAATAAATAGGAGATTATAAGAGAATAGAGTTCAAGGCTCTTACAACTGTGTTATTAACCGGACTCAAAGGCTAAACTATTCACCACCAGTGGCATATCAGAGCATTTTGAAATAGAAGGGGAAGGGACCAGGGGCCAGGGGCCGACCGCCGCGACCCTACGGAGTGCCGAACGTTATTCAAGTATGTTATTATATAGGGCTAGCAGAGGAGCCGAGAGCGAGCTCCCCCCCCCCGCCCCCTCCCCCTTCAAGCCTAGGGCTAGATCTGGGTATGCCACTGATCGTGTTGACCATACGAGCCTCTTTTTCATTGATTTTATTTCATTTCTGCATTTTTCCAAATACAATAATTGAATAAGAAAGAACATGTAAACGTATATAGTACAAATATGCAAACAATAATAACTTCATGTCAAAATGTGATTTACACATATACATATAATAACGAAAATATGTGGAAAAGTGCAGGAGACCGCCATTGTAAGCGACGCTTGACTAAGATGGCGGCCTGAAAAAAAATCTTATGGTGAAATTTAAATGAAAATGTGTTCATACGATCTTTATGCACGAGTTTTGAATGAAATCATTCGAGGATTGTAGTTAATAAACATATTTTTGTGGTAAACATGTTATGTCCACTTTCGTTTACTTATTCACTTATGAATGACTCCTTGATATGGATCAGTATGATCTATGACAGACTTCAGATATCAGTGCAAATATTTCATTTTTTTAAATCCATAAAGCGACAGTGTATTAATATATGTCACAGAATCGAACTTCTTTCTTTTCAGTTGAATAAAAAAGTAAGACTGAATGCTCATCTCTTACTAGTATCTACTTGCGTGTCCCAAACTCTTTTTAATCACTTAGTATCACTGACATTGTCACTCTATTTCATGCCATTCCTGATGACTAAGGTTGATCTTATTTTCTCACTGTGTCACGGGTGTACCTACACCTGTCACCCGTTTGTAAACGTTAGGGATGCATACGGATGTGTTCGACGGAAAACGACATTTTCTTGTCCCTATTATACGCAGTGTTTAGTCACAATTCTATCAGGGGATAAAATGATATCAAGAACTTTCAACAGTCTCTTTGTTTAATTTTCAGTAATGAGTAAAGTATATGTATAATAGGTGTATATTAAAGAAAAAAAGAAAAGAAACATTGGTCTGTATCTGAGGGCGCTGCTCAGCGTCAGCGGCGACCCGGTCACTAAGATTTATGGCTATAATGGTTAAGCCCATATGAATAACAATGGCTATATGAGATACGCAATTAAAATTTACCTTTTTCAATTTGTGCCTGAATGTACGCTCTGCAACTTCCCCCAAAGAGCCCTCTGTCCTTAATACCCCCCTCCATCCTTCCTCACTCTCACTCTCTCCGAAAATAAAATAAAAGTTAAAGCTTGTTATAAAAGAAATGTTAAACAAATAATAATCGTTAACAATTTGTACGTACTTTTCTCTCTCCCTCTCTCTCTCCTTTTCTTTCTCTCTCTCTCTCTCTTTCTCTCCCTCTCTCTTCCTCCCCCTTCTCTCTCTATTTATCTGTCTATCCCCCTCTCTCTCTCTCCCTCTCCATCTGTCTCCATCCATACAGCGTGATCCATCCCGAGATGACAGTCTGTTTACAAAACAAACTTCTCCAGAGAGAATGCGTCAAGTTTGTCTATCAGCAAATGACGTCACCAAGTAAGATAACTATAATCTTACTTCCTATCACTTCATTACTGATGCCAACAATTCAGCAATGTAATTGTTATTAGTTTTGTGCTATTTCCGTTGGACAAAAGATAATGCCAGCACAGAATACAACAAAGTATGTACACCTGTGGGTACATAGTTTGAAGACACACATTATTTTGATGTAAATACCACATTTTATGATATTTCAATAAAAGAAAAAAGGCCAATGCAAAACTAACAATTCGACGTGGAAAAAGGCATCTCGCAAAATGTGTCTTCCAATAAAATCATATAAATAAATTGCACAAGAATCTTATTTTCGCAACACAGGCGAATGTCTTAGTCCCCAGTATCCAGTATCATTCATCAATCACTTCTGATAATGTTAATCCAAATTTTATAGAGATGTTATCAACTATGTAAGTTTTGTAACCTTTAATTTAATCTATTAATAAATATTCCAATTCAGATGTAAATTGATGTGATCAATTTGCGGAGGGTCATATAGACGATAAATGAGGGGGTGAGAATTGTATGGATCTGGCTTGGGCTCCAGATACACATACCAAGAAATGTTTAAACTGATACTCATATAACATTGATTCAATGAATTTTCTTCTACTTTTGGATGTAAATGTGGTAGTTTCGTGGAAGATCATCTAGACGAGAATGCAGGTATTGAAAACGGTACATAGAATAGATGACATGGACTCAGGAAAAAACAATTTGAACTGACATACTGATGATGACATTGATTAAATGAATATCTTCTGATTTAGATGTGAATGTGGCCGTTTTGCGGAGGGTCATCTTGATGAGAACGTAGGAGTTGAGAATGCTACTGAGACGACCTGGACTCCAGAGACACATACCAAGAAATCTCAAACGGATGCGTTTGGAGACCTTGAGTTCCCAGGACCAAATACTCGCGCTAAAGTGAGTACACCCTTCATAAAAGGAGGCGCGATGGCTCAGTGGTAGAGCAGTGATCTTGTAAATGGCAGGTCCAGGGTTGAAACCAAGTCAATGTGCTCATGCCCTTTGATAATGCATTAATTCTCATTACCAAGTTCCTCGGAGAGGACTTAAACATGTAGGTCCCCTGGTTGCTTACTTACAAAAGTATACGTGCCTTCTTACATGTCTTAGCAGTCAAATAAAACTATCATCAAACATCAAACATCAAATATCAAAAAGATAAAGGTGTGCTATAATATAGAGAATTAAAGATAAAGACCAGTTCTGGTCATGCGATTGCATTGTTAAAGAAACGTTGTGGAATCGATCAGAAAGGTTGATCATCTAGCACATAAGTATTGGTGCATGTGTACTGCAAGGTTCTGGAATCATCAAAATGATAAGAAATTTGGCACAGTCTTGGTAAAGTTACAAGCACTGTACACAGAAAGATGTATATGGGACTACCCGACACGTGCGCGCACGTGCGCGATATCTATTTGGTCCCAATAGATATAATAATTTACCAAATATATCAATTAGTAGGCGGTTTCCCGGCAAAATTTGTATCATCACGTATTAGTCAAAACATATTCTTTCACACGATTGGTAATGAGAGCTTCCATTTCATTTTTTGAGAGGGGGGCGTTTCCAAAACTAGTCTTTACCTTTAAGTGAACTCTTTCGCATGGTTTTAATAGTTAAAAGCAGATAATCAGGGAATAAGATAAGTTAAAAGTTTATAGAAAAAGTGGACAGTATTTCAAAATCATAATGATTTTCAATATGCATGCCATGCTTATAATTTTCTCATTATAACGATGCGTGATCAGGAACCGGTCAAGGTCAATCTAGTTTGAATATCATCATGATCTAATAATTGAATGAACTGTGCCTCTGCTCTATGGAAAATGGTAAAAACAAGCTTGAGATATCTTTTTCCAACTTCACTGGAATTTAACATCAATGAACAGCAAAGAGAAATTTACCCAATGATAATTTTCTACCAGTATGTTCGGCTATCGCATGACACAACAGCCCACATCGTATTACGCCTGCTCAAAGAGAAGTGGGGATTGAAGAAACCAAAGCTTCTCATAGAAGTAACGGGTGGAGCCAAAGACTTCATTCTGCCGCCCAAACTAACACGAATATTCAGTAAAGGCATCATCAGGGTAGCGGTTTCTACGGATGCTTGGATACTGACTGGTGGAACGAATACAGGTAAGCGTCACTCTCATATACATGCCCCCCCCCCTTTCTCTCTCTCTTTCCCATTCCCTCTCTCTCTCTCTCTCTCTCTCATTATCCCTGACTCTCTCTATCCCACCCCTCACAATTTGAACTGTGTAATAACACACTTCTTCCCTTTCGTTCTACCTCATTCCCCCTTCCTTCCCTCCCTCCCTCCTCCCCATTCGCCTTCCTCCCCTATCTCTCTCTATCTCTCATTCACTACATCTCCTCTCTGTTTTGCTCAACCGTGCCAACCTCTTAGTCTTGCTACACCCTCTCCATTTATCTCTCCCCCTTCCATTATTGTATTGTCAAGACACAGTTCTACTTTCATCTGATATTGCCTCTAGCATGTCTAGCACTGTCTAAAAATACACGACCATTCTTCTTCAAACTTCCTTCTTTTTAAGGTAATGATGATGATAACAGTATGGTATCACTTTAACCAGGGTATAGGCATCATTATCTAGACTGTTCTTCCTGTGGGCCCTCGAATCACATTCGTCAGCATCCTGGTGCTTTGCAACATGTAGCTCAAGATGGTGCATACCAAGTATGTTACTTGTTACGAATGTAGCATACACCTTATTAACGCACTTCCAAAATGGCAAAGAGACGGTGTCTAGATCTATCCATTAATCACCCAACATCATTTTGGCTATTTCGGTAGAGCCATCTTTACAATGCTTAGCCAAATCTGCATCAGTGGGTAGCTCAGTGAGCTCTTTGTGTATTTACCCGACCAAGTAACATGCACCTTTAAACTTTACCCGCTAAAAGAAAGTTGATTCTACTCTTATATCAGCAACGAAGGATAGGCTTAGATAGCCTATATATTATATATTTGCTAAAACATTGTGATGTCTTCTTTCATTCGCATCGTCAGGTGTGATGCGTCACATAGGAATGGCAGTCCGTGAACATTCGCTGCGATCACGACAGAAGATCAACGCCATCGGTGTCGTATCGTGGGGCATCGTCGACAACAGAGAAGACCTCATCGAAAGACCCCAGGCCCAGGATGTCAAAACGGTGAGTCAGATTTGTCTCGATTGCTACAGCTCAGATAACCAAGGGTCCGCGAGACCGAATGCCCAAGAAGCCAATGTTTCGATCTTTAAAAAAGTTTTCGGTCTAGTGGACCTTCGGTCTTTCAACCTTCCAAAAATAGTTGCTCAAAGGAGCACACGTCGAGCGAGAGGTCGATCTTATGGATCCTGAAACCCTGGTCACCGGAGATGTCTTGTTTTAATCGACTCAAATTTCATACGTGATCTATTGAATTCGAGTTCTTTCATAAACAATAGTAAATGGCATGAATGAGGAGAATCTTGATTCAGGACCCGATATTCAGTTTAACCTTTCAAATCAAGGAGTCATGGTGGACGAAATTTAAAGAAGGATTTGAGTGAAGAAGATAAGCATGTCTAATCTTAGAAAATCACTGGAGACAGACTTTTAGATAAGGCCCGGCCTTCCTGTCTTATCTCCAAATACTTTCATTAATGTACATGTTTAGATTTTGTTTCTTTTTCTTCATGTTATGTTATTTTCATGTTACATATTATTCTATTTTGCAGCTTTTATATGTTTGTTTACCTTTGTATATGTTTAATGAAAGTATCGAATAAAGTGAACTGAACTGAACCGATATAATTCCTCACTGCTGATTGCTTAAATCTGTACTTTCTCAACCTCTTCTAGCCACAAATCAAGCATTACCGATTGACGAGTTCAGATCGTGCTTCTGGTGCATCATTGGATCCTAACCATACCCATTTCATTCTCGTCGACGATGGCTCCGTGGGAAAGTTTGGTGTCGAGATCTCACTACGATCAAAACTTGAGAACGTCATCTCGAGCGAGAGAATTGATGCAAATAGTAAGTTCACCACCCTCTCACCTCGTTTCTTGTCTGTTTGCATGTCTGGCTACCTGACTTTGTATTCCTTAATATTTTTGAAGTTGGTCGAAACAAGTGTCTCCTGCATCAAGAGATGTGAGGAAAAAACAACTCATACAATCAAACTGTACTGTCAAGCTTTGACTAATCAGCTTCGCGTATCAAGACTTGCGTGCAATTTTGGAGTTGGGATGAACATAATCGCAACGTTTTTTTAATGAAAGGCTTATGAAAACAATTTATTTTACAACAAAAAGTAGCGCGTATGGAGTTTTCTGAAAGGAATGTTGAATAGGAATTAGTGGTGTCGGAGTCTAATGGACAAATCACCGGACTATAGGCGGTATGGCACAATACGGTACTAATCTCCTTGGTAATACATTAAACTTACATTTGCCACTCTCGGGTGAAGTATTGGGTACCTGGTTGAAAAAAGAAATTCTTTGAATGTTGAACGCCTCTCATGGAAGTTGGCTAAAGTCGGGAGTAATGATAGTGTTCAGAACTTTGTATCCTTAAAAAAGCGCTTTATAAATCCACTTATGATTGTGACTTATTAATATTATCATTTGACCAGGTGATCGACCAGTGCCAGCAGTCTGTGTTTGCCTAGAGGGTGGTGTGAACACCATTAAGGTGGTTCTCGAGAACGTCACGCATGACCCACCTATACCAGTAGTCATCGCAGAGGGCAGTGGACGGGCAGCAGATCTCATCGCCTTTGCTTACAGGAACAGCTCATCTGAACGGTGATTGTTTTTGTGTTTGTTCACATGTTTTGCAATTTTTCATTTCGTTCTCTAAACAAAATTCATACTTAACAACATACAATCCAGAACTAATACGCAATTTCTGAATCAAGTTCGAACTGTTTGTAGCTGGATTTTATTGTGAATGATGTAACAAAACGACTTTGTATTGTGTTCTTAAAGGGATTGGGTATCTTTGTCTCAGATTCTAAACAAAATCCTGGATATAGCTCATGCTGCAATCATAATTACAAACCTTTAGGTCAGTCAGGAATCCCATGACGTTTACAAGCCGATCGCCCGTCTGATTATCAAGATATTTATGATTGGAATTCGAAATTTCAAAAACCGTTTTCCCAACGGTTTTTATAACACTATTGGGGATAATGAGTATGGTAAACCGGTCACTCAAAGATTTTTACTTTTTTGAGGCACTTCAAGATCATTTTGAAGCGCAATTGTTTAGGGCTTCAATATTACACCATATCACAGACGCTGATAACACGTAGGGCCATGCATATCAGATTTGGCATTGTTAAACAATGCCTTTAAAAGTAGTGTATCCCTTTTGCAGCCAACATCAAATTCTGTAGAACTTTGCAGGAATTAGGAATATGTCACGTATGTCCTATCTGTGAAATTTAAACGTTAGCAGTGTCCTAATATTCAAATTATGCAAGGAACCCGTTTACTTTCTAGACTTCACTGTCAGACACTATTGAGTGACTGACTGGCTTTTTCATCTTTGGTAATAACATACATAAAATGAGCTGTAAAGGGTACATGAGCATTTGTCTACATCAATAACCCACTTCTTGTAATGGCCAAAATTAAACTGATTGAATCTTTGCGCAGCACAAAACGTACGACCATTCGGTACAAGGGTCTGAAAATCAGACTATTTAATTAAACGAGCGCGATCGCTAAATTCGATTTGACAACTAATAGTCGTTATTTTCCCACAAAAGACATTTTCAAGCCCTTTTTTTTGAGGAAGTTCTAAATTAGTATTATCTTTCAAATGCCGTTGGAATTTAACCTTTTCATTTTTTTGGCCTGCAAATGGGACATAGTACCTTTAATCTAAATTTTCAAGGAATCCATTTTGTAGGAGTCAATCAAACGTTCGTGATTATTGTGTTCTTCGACATATCCTAATAAATATACAAGCAGTAGAGAATTTGGGGTCAGGGGAGCGATTGCTACCCCCTCCCATGAGATGCCCCCAAAATTGTTCTGTATTTAATCATGTAAATGACTCAACACAAAAAATATGAAAATGTGATAAACTTTTCAATTATATACACTTTCCAATATATCCACTTTCTTATATACGTATCAGTCACAATAATGAAAGAAATGTGTGTTTTGCTATTTGTATCTTTCGTTTCCCACTCTCTTTAGGCAAATATCATATGAAGCTCAGGAGCAGTTAAAGAAGAGGATATCTGCGGCATTCCCCCGTGATAAGAGCGCTCATAGTCTTCTACTCAAACAACTACTAGAGGTCATCAAACAGAAGTCATGTGTATGTATCATACCCATGTCACACTCCTGGGCCCTGTTTCGTAAAAACTTGTTATCAATAACAAACGCTAATTTTCTATGACAAATTTGCTCTCAGCCAATCAAATGCCTCGATTTCAGTAGATTATAGCAGTTATTGTAACTTGTTATTGATAACAACTTTTATGAAACAGCAAGGGCCCAGATGCGAACCCAAAGAGGGTGCTCCATCTTTCAATGTAATGGTCTGTAGTGGTTCTAGAGGAAGGCTTGGGGGGGGGGGCTTGAGCCCATCACCCACCTCCTATATTAAAACACCTTCAAGCCCCCATTCCCTCTCCAATATTTTTTTTCTGGGCGAGGTGAGAGGAGGTCATATCCTGTATTATACCCGTATTGGTGTGACGAAGCCCCTCGCCTCTAAATTTCTAAATTCCGGATACATGTGATAACTTCAAGTGTTACAGTAATACATCATGATCATGTTCATCTTTGAATATGGACAATTATCAAAGTCTGTGAATCTTTCAATTGGTATGTTGACAGTATTATAAACTATAAATACCATGGTAGTTAGTCCTATTTGATGCATGCTGGTTATTAAATCCAAGGTCAAAAGAGACAATTTTATTTTGTTTAAGTCTACGGACCATTGCCCATAGTTATCAGGTATTTTGATGAAAGTAATGATTTATCTTGTACGATTCTGTTTAGATAACAATCTTCAGCGTGGAGTCTGATAACAATGTCGACATCGATTCGGCCATCTTATCCGCTCTTCTGAAAGGTAAGCCGATCATGTCGTTAAATTACATGACTACATAAACAATGACGGGGAATCATTGATCACCGTCGATGATTGTGACGACCCGACAATTGGTCCGGGCTTTACTTCGTCTAGGTTAGTGCATGGTTAGCGTTAGGGTTGCAGTCGGGTTTTAGTTTAGAGTTGGCGGGGTTGGGGTTATGTAGATCGTTGATCGTTGTGTCCAGGTTCGAAGTTAAGAAGTCTGTTCGTGTAGGAAATTGACGCCGAACAGTTGTCGTAGGAGTAAATGTCGTACAGCCATGCATGTAGGTCAGCCTAAAAAAACAACTAGATTTCATCGATATTCTTTTCAAGGCGCCCTCTTTCGCGTTTCAGCTGGATTTTTAGCCCGTGTCATGCCTTTGTTGGGATGGCTTTTCAAAGGCTCCGAGTTTGAATCTCTTACACTTACACTAGTTCCTCACTAGTAAAGACACTGTTTCGATTGTTCAAGGGAGTAGTCTTCATATTCCAAAAATAAAATTATTCAAATGAAATCAAGAAATAAATTCTACCTATACCTCCATATCTGATTATAATGTAACATCGCGAAAATGAGCCCCAACATATAGATTAACATAAATTATAACTGCCTTCCATTTCTGACTAGGTTATACACAACTCAAATCACATTGATTTCTCATTTTAGTACTAATTCATCGTTGTGTGTTTTGATAACAGCGAGCAACCTCTCAGCTCTTGAACAACTGAAGCTATCATTGATCTGGAACCGAGTTGACTTTGCCGAAGAACATATCTTCAAGGAAGTCTCTGGATGGGAGGTAAGGAAACAGGGATGACTAATAAAAACAATAATAATGATAATAATAATGATAATAGTGGGTTCTTGTATAGTCTGTTGGACTTGACACTCTTGGCGCTCCACAATTATTACCCCAGCTTTAGCATGGCTGCCATAATGGCATAATACAGTGGCATATATCCACAAGGTGGTAATCAAGCAGGGGTTTTATGCCATAATGGCGCTCTAGCATTTCAATGAAATAATTCCTGCTAGGTACCCATTTGCCTCACCTGGGTCGAGTGTGGCAAATGTATTTAAATGTATTGCCAAAGGAGGACAGTAGTGCCTCGGCGGGACTCGAACCGCGAACATTGTGATCCACAGTCTGGCGACGTATCCACTAGACCACGACACATCACTCACTATTCAACTCAATAGACCCCAGTTGACGTAAGATTACAGACGAGAAAACAAAACAAAAACGAAATAAAGCAAAAACACAACAAAACAAAAACATGTGTTTTATTAATTAAATTAATAAATTAAGATTTTTCTTTAAATCGGATACTTTCATTTGGGAATTCTCACCAAGTCGTCCAAATCGTGTAATGGGTCTTCGGCACGCGAGGCTACCCAGATGCATTACTTCCCCTCAGCCCTTATCATCCGTATTCCACCCCTGATTACCACTTTGTGGATATGCGACTGTTTTATGTGAATAATCCAATTTGATAATGAATCATTTAAACCCCACTGCCTCTCGATGACAGGAATCGGCGCTAGAGGAAGCCATGGACATTGCTCTAAAGAAGAACCGAGTAAAGTTTGTCAAACTTCTCCTCGAACAGGGTCTCTTCATGCAGAAATTCCTCACCAAAGAACGGCTAAAGTCGCTGTATAACACGCTGGTAAGTACAAGAATATAGTCTATTACAAAGAGAAGCACTGAGAGAAAAGTTATACAATTTACAGAAGGAATTTACTTTTCGTAAAAAGACCTATGATGGTGGGGCAGTCGGTAGAATTCATTTAGAAGTGGACTCATTTAAAACATGTAAAAGATAAGAGGTTCTTCTGAAGGAGGATGGTCAAATTAAATTCACTAGACTGCAAGAAATCCCTCCCTTCTTTTGACGAATAAAATAGATAAGCTCCTACTAAATGCTACGTTAGTGAAGTATAAATTGCATTTAATAAAGCAAAACTTTCGGGTGTTACATTTATCTTTCATTGTCGCCGGTTCAATTATGTGGGAATGGGTCCACTATCGTATAAAAGGGGCACTTTTGTTTGATGTATTACTCGTTCTGCCACTTGTTATGATGTATTTTTTTATATAAAAATCTAATAAATCATGAAAATTCTCATTTTCTTCCTTAAAGGAAAGTGACCCGTTTCCATCGCTATCGTCACTGTCTCAGTATGCCAATTTCAGTATGGTCAGAACCAGTCAGATACAGGTATGTAAATAGTCCATATTCTGGCCGTTTTTTATAGATTTTCTTTTAATTCTTCAATCATCTATGTTCTCCTGATACACCCGTCGTGCGAGGGTAAGAATGAAAGGCAAGAACTTTGAAAATTCATTATTGAAGGAATAAATATTATCTAAACATCATAATGGTGAGAGCAAGCAGTGGCATGAACGGCCTGCCATAGTTAAGTCCAACTTAAAGTCGATCTTAGTCTTTGTGAAACACTCCCATGGTAGTGAACTAGTATGTCAACAGAGGCATGCATGAGCACTTGGACTAGATAGAGACAACTATGGTTCGGATTCATTAAAGTCGTTTTAACAAACAGGGCGTCACTTCAGTGGATAAGGAGCACCCCCTCCCCGTCACATTATCATAAGCAAAACATAGGTTAGGGTAAAGTTTTAGGAAAATTTGATTACAATTGTATATACCAAAATGTAATCACAGTTGTCTAATATAACAGATGTTAACTGAAAGGGGTAAAACATACATTTTCTTGGACCGCAAGGAAGTTATAATTCATATTCATATAACTCCCTTAGGCGGTCCAAAGATATTATATCATACACCCCACCAGTCAATAGCTGTAAAATATTTACATTGTATTTTAAAACTCGTTGTTCCCTTGTGCTTCATACTATTTCTAGTTAAATTCAACAGCTAGGGATGTAGTTAAGGTGGAAAAACGTTACGCAGTGAATGCAAACAAAGGGGAAAGAGAAAGGGTGTGATAGGAATAGAAGATGAATAGAGAGAACGAAACATAGATTGAGAGAAGGGAAGGGAAGGGCTAGGCAGAGAGAGAGAGAGAGAGAGATGACTAAATACATGGTATAGTACTCCTGGAAATAGTGACAGTAGCCATGCAAGTAGGTATAAACATTACATATCATCCGAAATATGGGTATTTCCTTATTGTTGACCTTATATTTACCACGTTGACATATTTTGAGAGAAAGAGAGAGGGAGGGGGGTGAGAATCAGATAAACAATCTCGTAGAGGGCCCGTTGACAATATCCAGTTACATTTCGGAATTTGGAAAAATCTCAAGCCGAGATTAATTATAGCAATTGTTATCTTTATTTTTTAGAAAAATGAGATTGAAGTGACTCTTCAGGAGATTGGTATCATCATTGAGCATCTTCTAGGTAAAGGGTTCGAATCTGAGTACACGACATAGTCCACCCACCGCTACCCCCTGTGTCAACGTGGGTGATAATACGTGCTGTAAGGTGGGTGTCATCCGTCAAGCAATAGGCCGTTTTCGTAATGAAATCCAATTTAATGCACACATCTTTATTAAGTGCCTCGTTACAAATTATTTCATTTACCTGTGACGAATAATTGTATTTCATTTTCAGTAATCAGAATGCGAATTGCATACATTAGTTGTTGCTAGGTAGGACAAACATTGCTTGTCCTACCTTGCAACAACTTATGAATGCAATTCGCATTCTGATTACTGACATACAATTATTCGTAACAAGTGAATGAAATAATATGAAACGAGGCACTTAACAAAGATGTGTGCACAGGGGCGGATCCAGCCGGTGGCAAGGGAGGGGCCTAAAGGGGCCCACTTCGTGCGAAAATTTGAAAATCATGCCGGTCGATTTTTCGCTCAGTGGGGGGGGGGTAGTGAGCAACAACAAAAAATTTTGGCACCCGAAAATTTTTTTCCCTCCGGCAAGGGTAATTTTTTTCCACCGCCACCCCCCACCTTGGGCGCCAGGGGTAGTGAGCACAATTTTTTTTTTCAAAAAGGGTGTTTTTACCTTCTTTTTTTTTGCTAGGGGGGGCCCGGGCCCCCTGGATCCGCCACTGTGTGTGCATTAAATTTAATTACATTATAGAAATAGTCTATTCGGCGTTAAGCAATAATAGACAGCAATTAGCAGCTTGTAGTCGAGAACATTACGCATTGATTTGAACCTAAATGATAAAATTTACTATAGGATTTCTCGGTCAATCTCGTAAGCTTTTCATTCGTTTTGATACAAAGTTCATTCAAATTCGCGAAATAAAGCTGCCGGCGTGTAAATTTCATTCAAAATAACACTTTTTTCATTTGATTTACTTATTCGGTCAATGGATTTAGCACTTGTTTCATTCAATTTAACAACCGCTTACAAATGCGCAGTTTGCATTCATTTTCGTCAACAATGGCAAATCGGACGTCCGTACCATTCATTTTCACTTTGGGTCATTCTAAATAACAACGTTTTCATTCATATTCGCCTATCTTTACAAACCTATGGTATAAATGGTATATGCACATGTTTTTCATCTAAATTAAACAAATGTATTCTTTAGTTTATGTCCACATGACATGAGTTATTGATCAAACTCATTAATGATAGTGTAGCGTGATTGTGCTTGTTACTGTATGTGATCGTGATCGTGATTGTAATTGAGATGGTGATTACGATTGTGACTGAGATGGTAATTATGACTGTGATCACGATCGTGATTGTGATTCAGTGTGATGGTGATTCAGATTTTGATGTGATTATGATTGTGATTGAATTGATACTCATGGATTGTTCTTAACATGTTCAATACAGACTAAATATAATTTACACAAATATAAATGGCTTCAAAGAGATTACGAACATCGAATAAATTATCACAAAAAAACTAACAAAACATAACTAATAAATCAATGTATAGAGTATTGATACCCCCCCCCCCACCATTATGGTACGCCTCTCCAATAAATACAACTGTAGTCTGTAAACACACACTTTGCATGCACTTATATCATTGCATATTCACAAAAGACACTCTTGCTTAGTTCCATGCTAATTCTATATTGATGTGGCTAAGTTATATCTACTTAACACATGATCGTTCAGTTGCTAAATAGTGATGATTTAGTGGGTATACACCCCTAGTGAGGACAAATAACATATTTGTTGCTTACCAACCCATACAATTTGAAATGGATTTAGCATGGGACTAAGCTTACGGGTTCTATATATGATCATACTGGGTAAGATTTACATGTTTAATTTGTCTGCAAAACGTGTGAAATTGTATGCAAAGAAACGAATTTGAATTCACGGAAGACGCTATTACGTAATCGCGAATCGTCTCGCTTTAAATTGAATGAAAATTTTACGAAAAAGAAACACGTTTTAATTCGAATGAAAATAAAATGTTTTGAATGATCGTTTTATGAATTTAAATGCTAAAAAACGAATTTGAACGAAAAATAACAGCTGCGGTGACAGAATCGGCGAAATTGAATGAACATAAAATGAATTTGTGTGGCCAACTTACGAAATTGACAGAGAAATCCTATATTAATGAACTGAATTGATTTTTAGCTAGCCTAATCACCCGGAAGTCCCGGATAAATCGAACAAAACTGTTATGATAACAAAAATATCAGAATTCATTCATTAATTTACTTTGTTCGTACATGGCTCGTCTGAATATTTTGTCCCTGCTAAACGCATCTCAAAAATTAAAATATCGGTTTCTAGTATTTTTGTTAAGTTAAAGAAATTGACATTAAAATGCACATTTTCACTCAGGCATACATTAGTGAGGTACTCAGATACGGATTAATCTCTGACGTACATGTAAATTGCCGTTATGAGACTTAAACTTCTTGATTAAGTGGCACGCTTCAGTATATCATCTTACCATTAAAGTTATGGGGGAAAAGACGCAATCTATTGTTTTGCATGGTGGATATTTGAAATCAGTCAGTCAAAGGTATGCTTATCGGTAAACAATCGGTGCAGGAAGCTTTAATATTCTGAAATTAAAAAATTGACGTGAGTCTTTATCGCGCTATTAGCCATCTTTAATTTGATGATTCATGATCCAATTATTCAGTGCATGTCCGTACCTAAAAAAAAAAAAAAAAATCGCAGAACAATGGGTCTAGCAAGGTTGAATTTTAAAACTTAGTCAGGAAACAGCAATTTCCACGATTTTTGTATCGAATGAAATATTATTATTAATCCACGATGAAAGGCCCTATATCCCTACCATATATACAAAAAAGAGATGATAATTTACAAGTTAGAGAAAGTGGTAATTTAAAAATACTTGATTTTACAAGAAAACGCTAAAAATTGATTTATCCCCATTTGGAATGAAACGCTTCATTTTCAGTATTGCTTGTTTGACTTTTTCCCCCTGTTTTCCCCCTTCTCTATCTCATTATCTTTATTGAAAATTTATGTAGATTATGATTATTATGTAGTTTGTATGTATCATATGTATGTTTTTTATATAACCCCACCACAAGCCCTGTGTTTTAGGGAGTTTCGCCTCCTTCCGTAGTAGGTCCATGTTCCTATATAACATTGTAAATACAGTTATATATTCCATAATATGTTAATTTTGTTTTTGTTAAGGAAATAAATGTTTATTGAATTAAATTGTATTGAATTTATAAATCAGGGCAAGCCTGAGACAGCAGACCTCCACCATTACAATCCCTTCCCCTACAATGATCTCTTCCTCTGGGCCATCCTCACCAAGAAACATGAGATGGCTTATCTGATGTGGCAGCTAGGTCAGGAATCCTTACCCAAGGCCTTGGTTGGATTCCGGCTCTGTCATTCCATGTCTCGCTGCGCACGATCGCAATACAACACCGATGCCGCGGATCAGCTTACTGAACAATCCAGGTACCTTTGAAACAATTTAGATTCATCTTTAAACTCTGAATTATTATTTGAACTGAAATGATAATATGATATAATATAGTATGATAATAATTTTATTTATCTAGGGAAGCCTCATCAGCTTCATTGCTGTTCTTCCTGAGAGACCTACAATAATTAGTGCCCCAGCGATTGCCAGGTACCCATTTACACCTGGGTGGAGAGTGGCAAATGTGGATTAATGCCTTGCCAAAGGAAGATTAATGCATTGCCAAAGGAAGATTAATGCCGGGCTGAGATTCAAACCCTTAACCCTTGGATTGAGAGTCACGTGAATGAACTACTATATCACGGCCCCTCCACTACGAGAAATAACTGAATCATGGATATAGCCTACATGTATACTGATAAATTATTTCGTTACTGATGAGTTTCAATGCCATATATACAACTCACTTGTTATTATCAGGAGCAGCAACTGCCACCTCACAATATCTACCCCCTCCCTTTTTCCTCCGCCCCTGCCCCCTTCCTGGCAGTTGGCTCCTGCATATCAAAGGTACATGACAGGGTGTTTGGGGTTGAAACCTGATTTTTGTTATTCTTTCGAAAACGTATTTGGACCCCATTAACAAGTTCACCAATATAATAATTACACCGTAGCATGACGACAGATAAATTACAGTCATGTATGTGCTGTATCTTTACTGTTAGTCCATGATTTTGAACCACCTCTTGACTCTAAATCACAAACGTGGATGTACGAATCATGGCCTATCTCCTCTGTAGCTGTTTGACCAGTCAAGCATTACAAGTATATCCTATTGGATTATAATATAGGCATATTCATGGGGGCGCAAGGAGGACCCCCCTCCACTTCATAAAGGTCATCCACCACGAGACTATGTGGTATTTTGTGTGTCTGTTGTTGTCTGTGCGCCCTCCCCCTCCTACCACTACTCTGTTCAACAAGTCTGGCTATGCCAGTGGATGCCAAATACATGTAGTTTATCCACCAAAGCAATAAGCGTCATAATAACAAGTGTTGTGATGCGCGATGGCTCAGTGGTAGAGCGCAGTGGTCTCGTAACCGAGAGGTCCCGGTTCGAAACCAAGTCAATGCTCCGTGCCCTTTGGTAAGGCATTAATCCTCATTACCAAGTCCCTCGGAGAGGACTTAAAGCCTTCGCTCCCCTGATTGCTTACTTACAAACATACAACATGCTTTCTTAGCAGTCAGGTAAAAGAATAATCAACCAATCAAGTGTACCTCGTGTATCCCTTTCTTGCTCAGGTTGTATGAGCAGCTCGCAGTCACCCTCCTGACTCAATGTTTTGAAGAAGATGCTAGCTACACTCGCAGCTTACTCCGCGTCGAGTTACCGAACTGGAGTCACATGACATGTCTATCCCTGCTAACTTCAAACATTATCGACTCATCGCTCACCCATCTATTCAACTGCTACTGAATGATCAGTGGTATGGAAAACTCAAAACTAACCCTGGAATGAAGGTAAGTGAATGCTCATTTTCATAAAGTAGTTGATTTTAATTTGAATTGATTACATTACTTCTGCATTCCATTTGAATATAAACGTTATTCGGTAACATAACAAACATAAATACTGAAAAGTACTTTCTTTCAATTAATCGAAAATAAACAAATATTAATAATAATAATAATAATAATATTCCTTGTATATAGCGCTTAATACATCGATGATGTCTCTAAGCGCTTTACAGATATATTATTACGGTCATCGGATTCAGGCTTACCCGCACACAATGTATGCACATTCTCCACTCCCTGGGAGCATTCCAGCCAGGCGTCATTTTTACAAGCACACACTTGCTCATCTAACCACATTAACTTTCGCATCCTACCGGGTACCCATTGAACACCTGGGTGGAGAGTGGCAAATGTAGATCAATGTCTTGTCAAAGGACATTAGTTATAGAAAAAAAAAAGATAAGATAAATTGTCAAATTATCATATTTCATCAAACTTTATGAAATTATTTGCGGGAGAAGGACTACCATTAAAAGCAAATTGCTTGAAAATATGACAGCCAAAACAAATCTTGTGAAATAGATGAACATATTATTATTAAGCAGAATGGACAAAATATAATAATAATTCAGTATAAACTTTAGTTTTGTCTCCAGGAATTTTGTCGAAAAGTGAACTCCATATCGCCCTACGGCCGTCGCACGATGATCATGATGATGAATGTTTAAATGCTATGTAATGTGTTTAATTTTCAAAACAACATTTTCGCATTGATATTATGATTCTTATAATAGCATAAATCTTGCATTCTGTTGTTCAGGAGTTCTTCAAGAGGTTACTCTGTACGGATAATGACGTAGATGACGTAGGTCAGGGGGAGGACATGGTGACATCACGAAGAAACACCAACACCAGCCCGGATGTGAACACGGTGAGTGACAGTACCTCCATGAAAGTGGTATGAATTCAAAGTTGCTATAGTTTTCAGAAGGTTAAACCCAGTGGTAGACGTGGGAGGAGACCCATTAATAACCATGCTACTGATTATATGTACGACCATTAATTATACATGTCCATTGAATACAATGCAATTAACGAAGGAATAACCGAAATCACAATACATTTTGAGAATTTCACATTCTTCCGTCTTAATTGCAGCCAAATGTTGTTTTCTCGAATTTCTTCTTATTAAACTTTTTTTACATCCATGTTTAGAAGAATGATGCCGCTGCCAAACATAAAAACTATCAATTTTGATCAACATAGGCCACATCTTAAGATTCAAGTCATCATTCTTTAACATTATCTCATCTTTTTTTTAATGTTCTTCGTAATTCATCACTATTTCATTTGTATGAAAAGCCTTGTTAAGTGCCCATCTCGTGCTTTCGAGGAAAAATGTGAATTAAAATGAACTGAGTACTTCGAGTGAAAAATTTATTGATTCAAAAAGTACCTAATGCAAAGCAGTGTAGATATAAATTAGTCACTGCCCTTCTTTCTTTCAGGTCAACCAAGATGGTAGAGAGAAGGTTCGAATCCCCTCCATAGCTCCCATCGTCAAGTTCTGGATCAATGCTGTAAGTTTCATCCCATCTCTTAGATTAGACTCTCCAAGAATCCCCTAAATAAAACATCAGCAAACACATTAAAGGTCGATAAGAACTCTTTACAAACGGAATATATGTAGAGGCTGTCTATTCCAAATTCAAAGGATCGTGATATGATGATGTAATACTCTTCCGGCTCTCAGCAGACTGATGATATGGTTGCTTGATGTCTTAAATACAAGTCCTGCGACTGCATTTCGTTTGATTATGTAGATCCATTTCCAGTGGTATTTTGCGACCATTTACAGCTGGGCTCAGTCATTAGCATCGACGAACGGTTGTATATATTAGGTTGGCTTCCCTCCTGAATTATGAAGAAACTAGCTACACTAGTAGAATAAATGATGTATTGATTTAGAGTACATTATATTATTTCTTTTTTTAAACTTTATGATAATATTTCTTATTTTATTTTACGACATTAATTTTTGGATAAATATTATTTTTATTTCTTTCTTTTCTTCAAACCCAGATGTTTTATTTCTTGTTCCTGATTGCGTTCAGTTACGTGGTTCTGATGGAGCTCAAGCCTGAGGTTGGTAAGGTGGAATGGCTCGTCTGTCTAACAGTCTTTAGTCTGGCTACTGAGGAGATTCGACAGGTAAGTGTGTAAAGTTGTAGAGGTGTAGAGTTGTAGATGTGTCGTGGTCTAGTGGATACGTCACCGGCCTGTGGAGCACACGGTTCGCGGTTCGAGTTCCGCCGCGGCACTAATGTCCACCCAGGAGAAGGAAATGGGTACCCGGTAGGAAGAAATTCCTTGAATGCTTTAGCACCTTATTATGACGGCTCAGCTACCGCCGGGTAATAATATTATACTCTGCATTAAGCTGAGTAGAGTGAATTAATATTATAGCTGTGCTATATAAATGGGCCTATCATTACTTTTGTTATTATTATTATTAGAGATGCATAAGTTTCCATGGTTATGATGGCCTAGTTTAGATACTATCCAATGACCATGTATGAAATTTTACACAAGAGCGTTGGCAGATGTCTTGATTTAAGAACAGCAAAATTAAGATAACATTTTGGTACATACATGTACCTTTGGGACAAATTGGCGGGCCAAAAGTGTGACGTAAAATGAAATAGACTGCCAACGATCAGGAATCGAATAAAGATATATCATGGACTTTCTTAAGTCCATGATTATACGATCATCAAATTATTTATACATAGAATACGTACCACCCCTACTCCCCACCCCCTACCGAGAACATCAACCTCGGATACTCACTAAATCTGGGCAAAATCCCATTGGTGATGGCTTCCAGTGGAACTGAATGAAACCATGGACCTACGATGAAACTACCCTGTTGAAAGAAATCAAGAATAAATAAATAAATAAATTATAGTGTTATGACGCTCTTGGAGAAGGATCCAGAAAAGTCCGAGTTGGTCA
>CP137675.1:16893708-16933873 GCA_037976565.1 Mesocentrotus franciscanus | reverse complement strand
TGAATATAATATGCCATGTTTGCTTTAATGGTTTATTTTCCTGACTACTAAGAAAACATGTATGCTTGTGAGCAACCAATACTCCGCATGATTCCTATTGTGATTAGATTAGAATGACATAAACTTTTCTCATAAAATAGTTTCGGCTAGGTATGCAAAGTTATTTTTCTCTCGATTACAAGTAATTCGGTACAAAAATCGAAGGAACATTATGAAACTACTTGATTCGATTGAATCTAAGTTTTAGTCTTTGTGTGTTTCAAATAGGAAGTTCCACAACTACAATTGAGATCAATTTGAAATCTTTTCTGCTTAGCCATGAATAACTTTAAATCGTTACTAACTCCTTGAACTTCTAAGGATCTCACGATTTGATGATTGGAAAATGTCATTAGGTACCAGCTTATAATTTTGGTAACACATCACCGTCTACATTAGAGTTCTATCATGCCCGTTGCATAAACCATATGGTCTTTTTGAACATAGAATAACATTTTTTTAAATTAGAATAAAATAAAATGCAAACTTGTCGTAGATTGTTTCCTTTGAAACAGCGTTCGAGTTACAGTTCCACCAGGGACACTGTCATAGACAATCTTTGATTACTTCTATTTATTGAATTTTAATTGGGATGTGGGCAAAAAGAAAAGAAGAAATGGAAATCTGCATGTAATACTTTGCAAGTTCAAGCTAGTAAATGTGCTACAACTGATCATTTCAAGCGTATTAAGCGTATTATTATTTTTGACTCCTCTAGCAGGTCACTAATAGGCGTGGGGTCCAGGGCGGAGCCCCGGAAGCTCAGGGATTTAAGCATTAAATTGCGGTCAGATGAGCATCCAGAGACCCGCCTTAGGGCCCTAGGTGGGGTCCAGGTGCAGAGCCCCGGAAGCTCAGTGGTTTTAGGCATTTGATTACGATCAGATTAGCATCCAGAGACCCTCCTTAGGCCCTAGGTGGGTCCAGGGTGCAGAGCCCCGGAAGCTCAGGGATTTTAGGCATTTGATTACGATCAGATTAGCATCCAAGGGCCTGCCTCAGGGCCCTAGGTGGATTCCAGGGCAGAGCCCTGTAAGCTCAGGGTAGGTATTAAAATTGTTTTCATCCTTTTCTTTCTTCTTCCTCGTTTTTGTTCCCTTTAGCTCTCCTCTTGCATTTCCCTTCACCCCTTCTTGGCAGGGGGGAGGGGAAGGCAACCTTTAGGTTCCCATCCCCGATCCACAACTTGTTGGCGGGAGAATCGCAACTGATATCCCTTTCTTTTCTTCGTCCTCTTTATTTCATTCCCTTTATCTCCTTTTTTCTTTTTTTTTCTTTCCTTTCCTTCCTTCTCTCTTTTTTGTTGTTGCGGGAGGCAACAACCATTTCGCCCCCCATCTCCTATTTCCTTTTCTTTCCCACTTCCTCTTCTTTCTTTCCCTTCTTCTTTTCATTTCCTCTTCCTTCTCTCTCTCTCTCTCTCTCTCTCTCTCTCTCTCTCTTTTTGGCGGGGGCAGGCCCCTGGCCCCTGGATCCGCGCCTGGGAGGCAACTGCCAATGTCCACATTTCCTGAAACAGCCCAGAGTACAGAAGAAGAACTTATCAATTGCACTCAGCGCTCCAAATCCTTTGAACTTTCTGCACTACTAAATGTCTAATCAGATACTGGCCAAAATCAGAGGAATATCTACAATAAAGCACCTTTTGGCTCAAAATTTATATTTCAAACACTACATCACTCATTGAAATTGATATCAGGATGAAGGTATTTTAATTATCCATCTTTTGACACCAAATACATGGTGATAAGAGGTTTTAGTTATAAGTTATCTTTAAAACTCGATGTAAACACACCAAATAGGTCCTTAATACACTAATGCACGTATATGCATACAGTTAATACACATGTGGGCAAAAATGTTGTTTTTGTGGAAATCAAATCAATGACTTTGGATTGCTATAACTTTTTTTAGAAAAGATATATAAGCCTCTCTTTCGCACAGGATATTGTCATTGTACATAAGCAAATTCCTGGAAAGTTATGAAAAAATGCACCTCTCCAATTTTGATATATGGAAAATAATCTTTTTTGATAAAATTCAATATTTCGAAAAAATCACCAAAAATCATGTTTTTAACTTAAATTTGCTATGTAAATTAATCTTAATTTCGTTGAAATAGGTATCAAAATGTAGATAATTTAATTTTCTTTCATATGACACCAAACTCATGGTGGTTCAAGGTTTCCTTACAATATAATTTACAAAATACTAATTTGTCGTTAAAGGGCCGCTTTTTGGGGAGGGCTCCCCTGGCCACACCCACCACTTAGAACATGCCAGACGGTCGATTTGTTATATGGAGCTATGCGATCTTTACATCTGTGCATATGAAAATTGGTTTCCCTTCCAGCTAGGTTGACCCCCCCTGGCTCCCGTACTAAACGAAGAGCACTTGGTAGAGAGTTCCAAAGGGTTGGGCCGCTGCAGCAAAAGACCGTTCACCGTACGTCATTAGGGACTTTTAGATTTGCACGTCGACATAGTGGACTGCAACGTGTGACGTCCTTATAAGGCACTGCCGGGCAGGGGCGGATCCAGCCGGCGGCAAGGGAGGGGGCCTAAAAAGGGGCCCACTTCGTGCGAAAATTTGAAAATCGTGCCGGTCGATTTTTCGCTCAGTGGGGGTTTGGGGTAGTGAGCAAAAAAAAAATTTCCCTCCGGGAAGGGTAATTTTTTCCACCACCACCCCACCTTGGGCGCCAGGGGTAGTGAGCACACAAATTTTTTTTTGGCACCCGAAATTTTATTTTTCCACCGCCACCCCTTGGGCGCCAGGAGGGCCCAACTTTTTTTTCAAAAAAGGGTGTTTTTACCTGTTTTTTCTGGGAGGGCGGGCCCCCGGCCCCCTGGATCCGCCACTGCTGCCGGGCACGGCCCAGTGCCTTAATTTTAAAGTAGAAACGGATTCAAATACAATATTATATTAATGGAAAGCTTATAACCTAAAGAAAGTGAAAAGTGTCATATCTTTTCCCTAAAAACACATATGTGACCACAATCAGACATTTAACTTTGAATCTTGGCATCCCCCTCATAAACAAAACCGAAATCATACACATTGGGCGGTTTCGATGATGACGTAGGCGATTGGGGTCAGATTGGGGTAAGTACTTCCGCATTCACACAACACCGTACGTATCACACGTATTACACACGCTAGACGGTCGACAGCAGCCATACTCTCATCAATTTTCATTATTTATCATCCATTCAAATGAGTGAAGTTATAGGCCAGTTAGTAACTTGGATGTACAATATTCATCGTCTGAATCCAGTGACGATGATAGTGATGGCATCGATAGGCCAGTTGGAACAATTACAGAATACCCTACCACGGTTTCACGGGGGCAGAATTAGTCTGATAAATATTAGAAATAGGGACTTTTAGATTTGCACGTCGAGAACGTGGACTGCCACATGGACATCCTTTTAAGGCAATGTGACGTCCTTTTAAGGCATTGCCGGGCACTGCCAGTGCCTTAAAAGGACGTCAGATTGCCTTAAAAGGATGTCGAGGTGGCAGTCCACGTTCTCCAACTACCAACGACCATCGACCAACATTAGTCTAAGCACAAAGCTATTTTTTTCTTTTGTATTTTTAGAAGGAGACATCACTTGTTGATTAAAAAAGCACAAATTACTTTTTCTTTTGTATTTTTAGAACGAGACATCAGTATGGTGGCTCCTAAGGGACACGCAAACGCAAAAATTTGACGTATACGTATGCAACAAATTTCTTGTCTTTTACGTCCAAGACGTGAAAATCAAAAAAATTGACGTATACCTATGCAACAAATTTCTTGTCTTTTACGTCCAAGACGTGAAAATCAAAAAATTGACGTATACCTATGCAACCAATTTCTTGTCTTTTACGTCCAAGACGTGAAAATCAAAAAATTTGACGTATACCTATGCAACCAATTTCTTGTCTTTTACGTCCAAGACGTGAAAATCAAAAAAATTGACGTATACCTTTGTTTGGTAATTTTTCATTTTCTGTACTCAATGGCCCTGAAGGGACACGCAGACGTGAAAATCGGCTGGAAAATCTGCGTCAAATATTCACGTCTGCGCCTCCAGAAAGGGACACGCAGACGTGAATATTGGACGCAGATTTTTTTGAAAATCTGCGTCAATATTCACGTCTGCGTCTCACACGCAGACGTGAATATTTGACGTGAATTTTTTTTCAGTAAGCTGAGCACCATGCAGGAAGATAAGTGTATCTTGGTTTGTTTTGCTATGTTTTTAAACAGCTTTATCTCGACATTAATTGTACCAGGAATACAGCTTCCTGATTGTACACCACTTCATTATATTTTATGGTCTAAAATTGACATAGATACATAGGCCTAGATACATTACGCTTTGATATTTGTAAACATATTTTGCCTGTACCAAGCAATTACTTCTTTTGTGCATCTTGTTGCCATTTGCCCCCTCCTATCACACCCTTTTCCTCTATTTCTTTCTTTCTCTCTCTCCCCTTTCTCTTAATGTCTCACCACTCTCTCTCCTTTCTCTCGATCTTTTCTAGCTCCTTTCTCCCTCTCTCTCCTCTTTCTATCCCAATTCTGTCTCCCTCTGTATTTCTCTCTCCCAATGTCCCCATTTCTCTCTCCTCTTTCTCCTAATCTGCCTCCCCTCTCCCTTTCTCTTCTCCTTTCTCCCAATCTGCCTCCCCCTCTCCTTTCTCTCTCCCTTCTCTCTCCTCTTTCTCCTTTCTCTCTCCCAATCTGTCTCTCCCTCTCTTCTTTTCTCTCTCTCTCCTATCCTCCCTCCCTTCCCTTCTCTCTGTACTATGTGTATTCGAAATTTCTCGGCATTTACCACAATAAATCCATTTCCAAGCATGCAAGTCATGACACAACGGAAAAATTATTATTACCATTTGTTTTCACGAAATGTAAAGAATTGTTTTATAATTTATTAATGTTTACTTTCTTCAATTGCTACTGAAATACATCTCAAGTTGACTTATGAAATTACATACATGTAGTTAAATATTTATAAACCGTTTTTCATGAAGATTATGTTATACATTTTTAATTTTTAATTAATACTATACAGTGAAAAGAAAAAATGATATTGATTCTCTGATTGTTTAACACAATTTCATACATCACTTTGGAACAAAACAACAACAAAAAATGCATTTAGTTCAGCTCATTGAAGACCACTTTACAGTTGTGTTACTATAAACAAATGTTGAATATCACATGAAATAATTAACAAAATGTTGTCCTTTTTCAAACACTAGTCGAGATCTAAACAGTAATATCACTATACATCATAATTCCAGTACATGTATACAGGTAAATTGTCAGCATAATTTGAAGAATTGGAAAACTAAACAAAACAGTTGAATTAACATATAGTATAGTTCTACTTTCAGGGTTTCATACAGGTGTAAAAAGGAACATCACAACACAAATTAATTACTTTCTTAACTTTTCTTAGTGTCCAAATGAAATGGAATAAAATATAATTTTGTTTCTCTCACATTGAGTAGACAATATCTTGCATTTAGATTTCATGCAAACCAATAAATATGTAAAATGTATTGTAAAATGTAATGTACCAGCCCAGTGGCGGATCTACGGGGTTTAGGCGGTTTAAACCCTTGGGCTCCCAAGTGAAAATGTGATGTGCATAGAAGAATGCCATGTGTCCAGACCCACACAGTATCCGCATCGTCATTGGGTCAACCCCCCTGGTAACTTAACCATATAACTCTGGATATAACTGTGTATTAAACTGTTACTTGATTTAAAAGACGTTATCATGCAATGCTTTTTATGGTCTCCATTGTGTTAGTAGATGCCAGGAAAACATCAGCCGCTACGTTGCTCGGACTCGTGGACGGTTTAAACCCTTGGGCTGCCAAGTGAAAATGTGATGTGCATAGAAAACGCCATCATGTGTTCAGACCCACACAGTATCCGCATCGTCATTGGGTCAACCCCCCTGGTAACTTAACCAAACACATGATAACTCTGGATATAACTGTGTATTAAACTGTTACTTGATTTAAAAGACGCTATCATGCACTGCTTTTTATGGTCTCCATTGTGTTAGTAGATGCCGGAAAACATCTCCGCATCGTCATTGGGTCAAACCCCCTTAGCAAAAATCTAGATCCGCCCTGTGAGCCATGAGGAGTGGTGGAGTTGTTGATGTGCTAGGAAGACTAGTCATGTCTTCACTGCTTCTAGGCTTTGTTGGAGGCTTGCGTTTCTTAACAGTCTATAAGGGACAAAGATGAAAATAGTTTGGAAAAAGAAATGGTTAATTCTCCGAAAATTCACAGATTTCACTAATCATTGTCCTTAAAATATAACAGCCATTATATTGGCATTTCTATAGTAACTCAGGTTATATTTTCATTTCAGATAGATTTTTAAATATAAACAAAGATGTTCATTTATGTGCAAATGGACAACATAAACCTGCATACTACTTGACAGAAGTAAAGCAAATGATATTCATAAAGACATATTTCTTTTTTTAATGTTCTGTTCCCTTCTCATGGATATGCCGATATACAGCAGAAACATCATGCCTTCAAATGTTGTCTTACATTTATGAAATTGAAATTGCATTTTTAAATTGGTGTTACTGGTTTCTTTTGGAAAGGGATACATACTTTGGACCAGATCAGTTTACATTCCCACAATATATGAGTAAAATATGCATTTAAGATTTGAAATGCAAACTCTTTTAGAAGAACTTTTCTATGATTCAAACCACTCATCTGGAAATGAATTGAAAGTTGAATTGAACTGAAATTAATTAACTACTGGAACAATTATAATCATCTGTTGAGAGCCAGAAGGGAATTAACTCTGTGTTAAAATATATGATTTAACACCCTTCTAGCTCTCACCATACAATATTTTCTTAAATAAAGGAAACATTCAAATAATCTATCAAATTTCACAAGTTTCATCTTTAATCATTACCACAAGAGAATTTAGCATTCATTTGGTGTTTACCTTCTGCAGATGATCAGGGAAGAGGAAAATGGTTGGAATAGCACCTTGGCGAAGTCTGGTTGTCTGGCCAATGCGGTCAAAACACTCTGCTTCAAAGTGGTCCGAGCACACGGTGGACTACTGGCTTGGTGTCCACTTGTCCCTCCTCATCTTGACAAGCCATTCTTTCAAAAGGGCTGGACCAGCTTTGGGAAACCTGGAAATTAATAGAAAACAAGATAATGGAGGATAAGTGGGATGCTGAGAACATCTTCATTTCATTTGCCTTTTATATTGCATTTGCCTTTGTCCTATTTGTATGCATGATAGCATGGGGATGTGTGTCCAGACAATGATAACAAAAATTAACTGGTCAATTTTTGCTGTTTGATTTATTTCAAAAAATAAACACGTACCCCATCAAGCATTCTTTTAATATTTGCAATACATAATCTTGTTAACATCACAGCATAGTGACAGTTTGCATGAACCTGTCCAGATCAATTTTACAAAGCAAAGCATTTCAAAAGCAAAAGCCAAAGCTACATGTCATTCACTCCAGCAAAGCATAGTAGTCAATGCTAATGGATGCGTATGCATGTCACTCACATCATGACATGTATTGTATGCAACTAATGCAAGGTTATTTGCAGCATGCAGATAGGCTAGTCGATGCAGATGTCCAAAATATGGCAAAGATCTGGGGCCGCGGAGGGCCAAAGTCAGAAAAGAGGGTTTGCCTGCCACTACCGCATAAAATAAGCACACCTTGTTTATTTGAAAGATTTTATCATAATACACAATATTTCAGAGGTGTTTTTTTTAATTTGTTGCGAACAATCCTAAATCGGAGGCGTCCAAAAGCGGCCCTTTTGACGAAAAATAGTATTTTGTGAATTATATTTTAAGGGAACCTTAAACCACCATGAGTTTGGTGTCATATGAAAGAGAATTAAATCATCTAAATTTTGATACCAATTTCAATGAAATTGGGATTAATTAACATTGCAAATTTAAGTAAAAAACATGATTTTTGTGATTTTTTCCAAATATTGAATTTTATCAATAATCGTTATTTTACATATATCAAAATTGGAGAAATGCATTTTTGTAACTTTCCAGGAATTTGCCCTTATACAATGAAAATATACTGTGAAAAGGAAAGCTTTATATCTCTTTTCAATAAAAAGTTATAGCAACCCAAAATTATTGATTCGATTTCCACAAAAACAACATTTTTGCCCACATGTGTATTAACTGTATGCATATACCTGTATTAGTGTATTGAGAACCTGTTTGGTGTGTTTACATCGAGTTTTAAAGATAACTTTGAGTAAACCTTTAATCACCATGGATTTGGTGTCAAAAGATGAATAATTGAAATACCTTCAAGTTGATATCAATTTCATTGAATTATGTAGAGTGTGAAATGTAAATTTTGAGCCAAAAGGTGCTTTTTGTAGATATTTTCCCCTCTAATTTTGGCCAGTATCTTGGTATAGTAACTGGACAAATGTGACTGGAAATTTAGTATTGCAGAAAGTTCAAGTGATTTGGAGTGCTGACTGCAAATGATAAGTATTTCTTCTGTACTCTGAGATGTTTCAGGAAATGTGGGCATTGACAGTTGCTCCCCCACCCCGCCTTCCAGCCTCTTTTCATAATCTTGCCCATGACCAAGACAAGTTAGTCCATGAACACGAACAAAGTAATGCAGACAGTCCAGACAGTTAAAAGGATTAGGCCAGGAGAGTGCTTAGTGCAATTGATAAGTATTTCTATACTCTGTGATGTTTTAGAAAATGGGGCATGGGCAGGTGCCTCATCCCCTCCCCACACACAATTAACTATTATTTGACACCACCCCTTCCATCTGTCATCTGACCGCTTAGTACAATCTTGTCATGGTAAAGACAAATATTTGAACATAATCAAAGACAGATCATTTAAAAAAATCATGCTTGTGATTTAGCTGGGATTATATAAACAGCCACGAGACCAACAATGTAGGTCTCTTGAACCCTCAGAAAAATTGTTGGGATGCCCATAAAACTGACATGGCGGTCTTGTGAATCCTCAAGTAATTTTTCAGAAGACCATGCATAAAGCCGAAGCGTTAATGTGCTGTAAATTCTTTTCAATACATGTGGATATCAAGTCTGAGCCAAACATTTTTTTATTTTTTATTATTGAAGAAAACACATATAAATACTTTTATTTGCGTTAATATAGAAAACATTACTTAATTTACAAGCATTAGAATACAGTTTATTGCATTGATATTTATTTGCTTCATAAATATACATGTATGTACAAAAGCAATGTGTATATAGATTTTCTGGCCTAAGGTACTCTTATTTAAAAAGTCCATTTTTCGGAGGGTAAATGTTTATGAACGCCCAAACCTCTTATACATTTTAATGAAAATTTAATGAAGACTTATAACTAAGGCTTAGGTATTGCTCGAAGGGGTGGGCGTGGGGAATGAATTTCCTATTTTCATTTCTGAATATTTCCACGGGAGTCACTCAGGCCTTCTTGTGGTTCTGAAAAGGAAGGGTTCGCACATCAGTGTTTTACCCTAAATTGTTTTAATATATATTTCATTATTCACCTTGGATTCGCCTAAGCAGAAAGGAGCGACATTATGAAATTGCCTTAACTCGCCTTTCTTTCTAAATTTGGACGTCTTCCGATCACACTAGCACAACTTCACTATCAACATGAATTTAATATATCTTTGGATGCTGTTTCAATGTGGTAAAATTAATTATTTGTTTTAAAATTCCTATCCACTATATGTCCTTAAGCAACTAAAACTTTTACAGCTTTGTCGAAAGATCGAATAACCAGATAACAACAGGACTACAACATTTAGACAGGCCTTTTATTTTTCTACATCATGTCTTTGACACAAAACTTATTTGATGTTTCCAGGGGCAGACTGGGACTGAACATTGGTTTTTAAAGTGTTATGCGACCTGCCCACTGAATATGTAAGATGCATATATATCAAGTGGCCCTCAGACCACAAATCGACTGGACCTTGATCCAACCAAAATAAAGAGCTGCTCGTGGGGAAAATTCCCAAACTCCCCACGGCCAATCTGTCTCTGGATCTTTCCTTATAGGATACGTGTATCTTTTATCTACCCAAAATCACAAATTTGTCACTGGCAGTTGTCAGCGGAAGCCCCTTGTAAAAAGTAAAGAACATGCGTCGATTGAGAGAGAGAGAGAAAAGAGAGGGGGGTGAGGGGTTGACACCACGTCAACTCAATAGTTTGATAAACATTGTATCCTTGCATATAACGAAAAATCTTTAAAATCTAATGAGCCATTTTTTCTTGAATATTCTTCAATCTGGTCAGGAAATTCTAATTCTAGGGATTTGTTTGTATGAATAACTATGTCATTTTCTTATTTACATAAATGCATTTTTTATTATTTACCATACATGGTGATTCAATTCTCAAACATTCATCCCACACCCATTTCCATAATAAACATTGTCTTCATGTCTTATGCCTTAATTTATTTCTAAATTTAGAACTAGTTTGCATTCTAAACACATCTTGGTAGTTTTAAATCTCATTACTATTTCAAATTGGGGTGGCGGGGGTTGGTGAAACGTTCTTAAACCCATCTCCAGGATGTTCCAGGATGTACACGTTACCAAAACTAAGGAATTAATAATTCCAAGATTTCTTCCAAACTCACCCCATAATACATGCATAATGCTGCATTTATCCATCATTTTCTTCAAAATTAAGAACTTCTTTGCATTATAATCATGTCTTGGTGATTAAAATCTCAGACTTTTTATGATGTGGGAAAGGACTCTTTTCCTAACCTACATGTATTTTTGATATATCCAACATTTTTTTTCAAAAGGAAAAATGCATCATTATTTGCCTGGATAAAAAAAAAATCCCCACACCGTTCCCATTGTCACGATAGGCCTGTAAGCTGGGCCTTCTTTCCATTTTCTTCAAAATTGGAGTCAGAAAAGAGGGGTTTGCCTGCCACTACCGCATAAAATAAGCACACCTTGTTTATTTGAAAGATTTTATCATAATACACAATATTTCAGAGGTGTTTTTTTTTTAATTTGTTGCGAACAATCCTAAATCGGAGGGGCGTCCAAAAGCGGCCCTTTTGACGAAAAATAGTATTTTGTGAATTATATTTTAAGGGAACCTTAAACCACCATGAGTTTGGTGTCATATGAAAGAGAATTAAATCATCTAAATTTTGATACCAATTTCAATGAAATTGGGATTAATTTAACATTGCAAATTTAAGTAAAAAACATGATTTTTTGTGATTTTTTCCAAATATTGAATTTTATCAATAATCGTTATTTTACATATATCAAAATTGGAGAAATGCATTTTTTGTAACTTTCCAGGAATTTGCCCTTATACAATGAAAATATACTGTGAAAAGGAAAGCTTTATATCTCTTTTCAATAAAAAGTTATAGCAACCCAAAATTATTGATTCGATTTCCACAAAAACAACATTTTTGCCCACATGTGTATTAACTGTATGCATATACCTGTATTAGTGTATTGAGAACCTGTTTGGTGTGTTTACATCGAGTTTTAAAGATAACTTTGAGTAAACCTTTAATCACCATGGATTTGGTGTCAAAAGATGAATAATTGAAATACCTTCAAGTTGATATCAATTTCATTGAATTATGTAGAGTGTGAAATGTAAATTTTGAGCCAAAAGGTGCTTTTTGTAGATATTTTTTCCTCTAATTTTGGCCAGTATCTTGGTATAGTAACTGGACAAATGTGACTGGAAATTTAGTATTGCAGAAAGTTCAAGTGATTTGGAGTGCTGACTGCAAATGATAAGTATTTCTTCTGTACTCTGAGATGTTTCAGGAAATGTGGGCATTGACAGTTGCTCCCCCACCCCGCCCCTTCCAGCCTCTTTTCATAATCTTGCCCATGACCAAGACAAGTTAGTCCATGAACACGAACAAAGTAATGCAGACAGTCCAGACAGTTAAAAGGATTAGGCCAGGAGAGTGCTTAGTGCAATTGATAAGTACTTCTATACTCTGTGATGTTTTAGAAAATGGGGCATGGGCAGGTGCCTCATCCCCCTCCCCCACACACAATTAACTATTATTTGACACCACCCCCCTTCCATCTGTCATCTGACCGCTTAGTACAATCTTGTCATGGTAAAGACAAATATTTGAACATAATCAAAGACAGATCATTTAAAAAAATCATGCTTGTGATTTAGCTGGGATTATATAAACAGCCACGAGACCAACAATGTAGGTCTCTTGAACCCTCAGAAAAATTGTTGGGATGCCCATAAAACTGACATGGCGGTCTTGTGAATCCTCAAGTAATTTTTCAGAAGACCATGCATAAAGCCGAAGCGTTAATGTGCTGTAAATTCTTTTCAATACATGTGGATATCAAGTCTGAGCCAAACATTTTTTTATTTTTATTATTGAAGAAAACACATATAAATACTTTTATTTGCGTTAATATAGAAAACATTACTTAATTTACAAGCATTAGAATACAGTTTATTGCATTGATATTTATTTGCTTCATAAATATACATGTATGTACAAAAAGCAATGTGTATATAGATTTTCTGGCCTAAGGTACTCTTATTTAAAAAGTCCATTTTTCGGAGGGTAAATGTTTATGAACGCCCAAACCTCTTATACATTTTAATGAAAAATTTAATGAAGACTTATAACTAAGGCTTAGGGTATTGCTCGAAGGGGTGGGCGTGGGAATGAATTTCCTATTTTCATTTCTGAATATTTCCCGCGGGAGTCACTCAGGCCTTCTTGTGGTTCTGAAAAGGAAGGGTTCGCACATCAGTGTTTTACCCTAAATTGTTTTAATATATATTTCATTATTCACCTTGGATTCGCCTAAGCAGAAAGGAGCGACATTATGAAATTGCCTTAACTCGCCTTTCTTTCTAAATTTGGACGTCTTCCGATCACACTAGCACAACTTCACTATCAACATGAATTTAATATATCTTTGGATGCTGTTTCAATGTGGTAAAATTAATTATTTGTTTTAAAATTCCTATCCACTATATGTCCTTAAGCAACTAAAACTTTTACAGCTTTGTCGAAAGATCGAATAACCAGATAACAACAGGACTACAACATTTAGACAGGCCTTTTTATTTTTCTACATCATGTCTTTGACACAAAACTTATTTGATGTTTCCAGGGGCAGACTGGGACTGAACATTGGTTTTTAAAGTGTTATGCGACCTGCCCACTGAATATGTAAGATGCATATATATCAAGTGGCCCTCAGACCACAAATCGACTGGACCTTGATCCAACCAAAAATAAAGAGCTGCTCGTGGGGAAAATTCCCCGAACTCCCCACGGCCAATCTGTCTCTGGATCTTTCCTTATAGGATACGTGTATCTTTTATCTACCCAAAATGACAAATTTGTCACTGGCAGTTGTCAGCGGAAGCCCCTTGTAAAAAGTAAAGCACATGCGTCGATTGAGAGAGAGAGAAAAGAGAGGGGTGAGGGGTTGACACCACGTCAACTCAATAGTTTGATAAACATTGTATCCTTGCATATAACGAAAAATCTTTAAAATCTAATGAGCCATTTTTTCTTGAATATTCTTCAATCTGGTCAGGAAATTCTAATTCTAGGGATTTGTTTGTATGAATAACTATGTCATTTTCTTATTTACATAAATGCATTTTTATTATTTACCATACATGGTGATTCAATTCTCAAACATTCATCCCACACCCATTTCCATTATAAACATTGTCTTCATGTCTTATGCCTTAATTTATTTCTAAATTCAGAACTAGTTTGCATTCTAAACACATCTTGGTAGTTTTAAATCTCATTACTATTTCAAATTGGGGTGGGGGGTGGGTGAAACGTTCTTAAACCCATCTCCAGGATGTTCCAGGATGTACACGTTACCAAAACTAAGGAATTAATAATTCCAAGATTTCTTCCAAACTCACCCCATAATACATGCATAATGCTGCATTTATCCATCATTTTCTTCAAAATTAAGAACTTCTTTGCATTATAATCATGTCTTGGTGATTAAAATCTCAGACTTTTATGATGTGGGAAAGGACTCTTTTCCTAACCTACATGTATTTTTGATATATCCAACATTTTTTTCAAAGGAAAAATGCATCATTATTTGCCTGGATAAAAAAATCCCACACCGTTCCCATTGTCACGATAGGCCTGTAAGCTGGGCCTTCTTTCCATTTTCTTCAAAATTTTATTTAGGTCATTGGCTGATTTAAATGAGAATTGGATTTTCTGAATAAAAATTTAAAAAACAATGTTCTCAGCATCCCCTTCATTCTCTGAGTATCCTTCTAATTACTCTTAACGTTATAACATGGTGTGCATCATAGCAAGTCTAGATAAGGTAGATAATTAAACAGAATCTATCCATGTACCAGCCTCGACTCCCTTTTTTGGCGTTCTGGACAGCCAGGATAATGCCAATATCTTGTCAGGACATAGAACATAGGATCAATCACAATGCCAGGAGGTTTGTTCAGGAGTGAGGAGGCGACACCATGTGAAGTGGATTCACTACTCGCTAGTGCCCTTTGGCAAGGCATTATTCCAAAATTCCTCAGAGAGGACTTACGAATGTGGGTACCCTAGTTTCTTACAAGCATACACATGTTTTCTTAGTAGTCAGGCAAAATAAACCATCAAACCAAACATGGCGATACTATATTATATTCATGTTGATAGATGCACTAACTTGTCTAGGTCATGGGCAAGATTATGTCAAGCGGCTGGAAGGGCGGGGTGGGAGGGGGACTGCTAATGCCCACATTTTCTGAAACATCCCAGAGTAAACAAGAAGTACTTATCAATTGCAGTCAGCACTCCAAATCCCTTGAACTTTCTGCACCACTAAATGTTCAATCACTGTTGTCCAGTTAATATACCGAAATACTGGCCAAAATTAGAGGAAAAATATCTACAAAAAAACAATTTTTGGCTCAAAATTTACATTTCACACACTACATAATTCAATGAAATTGTTATCAACTTGAAGATATTTCAATTATCCATCTTTTGACACCAAATCCATGGTGATTAGAGGTTTTACTCAAAAGTTATCTTTAAAACTCAATGTAAACACGCCAAACAGGTCCTCAATACACTAATACACGTACATGCATACAGTTAATACACATGTGGGCAAAAATGTTGTTTTTGTGGAAATCGAATCAATAATTTTGGGTTGCTATAACTTTTTATTGAAGAGACATATACACTTTTCCTTTTCACAGAATATTATCCTTGTATATGGGTAAATTCCTGGAAAGTTACAAAAAATGCATTTCTCCAATTTTGATATATGTAAAATAACGATTATTGATAAAATTCAATATTTGGAAAAAATCACAAAAATCATGTTTTTACTTAAATTTGCAATGCTAATTAATCCCAATTTCATTGAAATTGGTATCAAAATTAGATCATTTAATTCTCTTTCATATGACACCAAACTCATGGTGGTTTAAGGTTCCTTAAAATATAATTCACAAAATACTATTTTTTGTCAAAGGGCCGCTTTTGGACGCCCTCCGATTTAGGATTGTTCGCAACAAATTTTTAAAAAAACACCTCTGAAATATTGTGTATTATGATAAAATCTTTCAAATAAACAAGGTGTGCTTAGTTTATGCGGTAGTGGCAGGCAACTCAAAAACCGAGCATGATATTTGACTTTGGCCCTCCGCTTATTAGTGAAAGGTAGATCTATATTAATTGTCAAAACAAATTGAAATTGCGTGTAATAAGATCTAGAGTCTAGACCTCTAGAATCTATATCAAAATATCTCTCTTAAAAAATTAAAAGTAGGGGGTCTATACAATTACAACTACAAGTATAGCACACACAACGTCGCTATGCCTATGCTATGCCTATGGCTATGCGCAGACATATAACCAATGACTTCTTGTTATTTAGATTTGTTATGACTGAATTATTAGACCCTAACTCAGTACTTGTTTCACTTTCAGTTTCAGGCTTCACCAACATACTGACTGACATAGAGAGCAAGCTGTCAGTGTCAACAAACTAGTCTAACAACATGGTTTTTACTAATAGTAATACTAGGGCTAGGCTCTCGAGCTAGAAGTAGCACTAAAATGACTAAATATTTATGTGTTTGCCTATCTTTTCTTCTTTTCACACCTAACCAAGTACCAACACATATCCCCACTTGATTGGATTCAGTTTATGACTTTATGACTTATGTTTTGTGGCTTTCCCCTTCCCCAGGCCAGGCCAGGCCCAGCCAAGTTACAAATATTCACACATAGTCATAAAAACAAGCAGATGGGACTACAAGCGAAAACTAGACTACAAATAGTACAATGTCGCGACGATTAGATTATCATATGAAACCAGTCTTTAAACGCTAATTTTTGTAATATCTAAATGAAATGATCACTTACTTGTGAAATGTTTTCAAGGAGCCTTTCACGAGTCGATTTGTGCATTTGATGGCTGCACAAAAAGGCATTTTGTTGACATTTAGAAAATCTTCGTTCGCATCACATCTGCGGCGGCAGGCGAGAAATGTTGGTACAGAAATGTTAGGCACTATATATGCATGTAGCTAGTAGGTGCTCAGCTTACTGAAAAAAAATTCACGTCAAATATTCACGTCTGCGTGTGAGACGCAGACGTGAATATTGGACGCAGATTTTCCAGCCGATTTTCACGTCTGCGTGTCCCTTCAGGGCCATTGAGTACAGAAAAATGAAAAATTACCAACCAAAGGTATACGTCAATTTTTTTGATTTTCACGTCTTGGACGTAAATGACAAGAAATTTGTTGCATAGGTATACGTCAATTTTTTGATTTTCACGTCTTGGACGTAAAAGACAAGAAATTGGTTGCATAGGTATACGTCAATTTTTTGATTTTCACGTCTTGGACGTAAAGACAAGAAATTTGTTGCATAGGTATACGTCAATTTTTTTGATTTTCACGTCTTGGACGTAAAAGACAAGAAATTTGTTGCATACGTATACGTCAAATTTTTGCGTTTGCGTGTCCCTTAGGAGCCACCATACATCAGTCTTGTCGATTAAAATATCTAATAGGGTTTTTGACAACAGACTAAGCGGTGTAAGAGCTACTAACTATAGCGGGCACAAGGCACATACAAATACGTGCGTGGGACTATACACAGGCTGGACTTTTTGCGTTACTGAAATAGTGCTCAGAATTCAACTAATTCATCTATTAAATGACCATAATAGACAAGAAACAATTCAAAGGTAAGGACAAGACTCAGTGCTTATCAATATAACAGAAATATTGCATGAAATATCATCAGGAAAGCAATCTAAATTTGTCACAAATTAGCGACGAACACGTACACCAAATTCAGCGCAACAATGACGGACAAAACGGCGTAGAATTCAACTTTTCATCCACCAAATGAATACGAACACTTGAATTATACAATCTCCAATACCTGTATCACCATTATCGCAAACAATAAATTCACAGTCTATATCTACGGCTAATATATGAAGACTAACAATATGGTAGGGTATTCTGCAATCAAGCCGGCCAGTTTTCGATAGCACGAATGATCACCGGCAATATTAGTTATTACTTAGACATATTGTGTTAATTTTCATTGATTTCTTTCATCTGTATAATTTCTTTCGTCAGTTTTATGTAATAAGGAACATCACACTTTTTTCTTTTTAGTTTATCTTTATTTAATTCAAAGAACAGACATGCAAAACAATCAAAACATGCAACAAACTTATACGGCAAAAGCCATAGAATCCATGTAGTGGGTACGAGCTTTTGTTTGTTTTGGGGACAATCTCCCAATCGCCTACGTCACATTATTTTGGGCGATTTATTGGTGTCATTTGGGCGAGAAAATGAATGATGAACAATCCATGGTTTTGGGGGTAGTTTTTTGGTGATTGATTATCATAAAAATCTGAAATATTTTTTTAAAAATTACTGAGGTCATAAGCTTTCCATTAATATAATATTGTATTTGAATCCGTTTCTACCACAATCCACACGCGGCAGTCCACGCTCTCGTCGTGTAAATCTAAAAGTTCCTTTTGTTCTCTGTCGTGGTACTTGCAGAAGTTGATGGGTGGAGGACTTAAGTGATCTTACAGGGTTATATGAGGATATTAGTTCAGAAATGTAGTGAGGAGCGAGACCGTGGACGGCATTGAAAGTGAGAAGTAGGACTTTGAAGCGGATTCGGGATTTAATGGGCAGTCAGTGAAGTTCTTTGAGGATGGGCGTGATGTGGTTGCGCTTCTTGGATCTGGAAACAAGTCTTACTGCTGAATTCTGAATTCTTTGGAGTTTTGTTACATCTTTATCTTTGATTCCATCCTGTATCAAGTGTGCCCCTTTCCTTGACATTTTGCAATATTCAAACGTTTGTATTCCGCGTGGTGTTCTCATGACTGCCATATTTTAATTACCATTGCAGTTGCGATGTCAGAAATAGATTACGCAATATTTTTGATGATTTAATCGAACAGTAATGACGGGTGGCATGAGGTGCTTTATCAAACCTTCAAATTCACGCGGTTGATTTCAACAAAATAAAGTGAAATATAATACAGTTGATGAAGCACCCTCAGTTTAAGAAATATGAAAGGGAAGATTTCCCAATTTTGAATACTGAAACTTTCCCTTTAAGAGCTCTATATGTATAAGGCTTATAATGGTAAAATTGTATTCTAATTATATACCTATTTCTAATGAAATTCCTATTTCAATTATCGCCTAGTACTTTTTTTGTATTTTTTTAAACTACAAGTTTATTATCTTCAAAATTTCTGGAAGCTTTCCGTGGGGGTGTCTTCACTTCTCAGTCCCCATTAGATTGTTACCCCTACTTTCCTGTTTTATATAATTTTGATCTTATTCAATACCACAAACTACGAGCAGTATTAAACCATGATATTTTCAGGTGCGTAGCCAGGGGGGGCGGTGTGGGCGGTCGCCCCCCCCCAAAAAAAAAAAAAACGCCGGCCAAAAAAAAAAAAAAGAAAGAGAAGTGAAAAAAAGGGAAGAGGACGTAGGACGAAAAAGGAGCACGGTACAACGAATCGTCATCTTCTCTAGTAATTTAATGAAACGTTAAAGCTTCCGCGCTTCGCGCGGGAGAAGGATTAAGAGTCGAGAACGGTATACAACGAATCGTCTTCTTTCTCTAATAATTTAATGAAACGTCAAAGCTTTCGCGCTTCGCGCGGGAGGGGGAACTGAATTCAGACAAGGATTAAGAGTCGAGAACGGAACAACGAATCGTCTTCTTTCTCTGATAATTGACTGAAACGTCAAAGCTTCCGCGCTTCGCGTGGGGGAAACTGAATTCAGACAAGGATTAAGAGCCGAGAACGGTACAACGAATCGGCTTCTTTCTCTAATTATTTAATGAAACGTCAAAGCTTTCGCGCTTTGCGCGGGACTCCCCCCTCCCTGCACCCACCCCCCTAGGGAGCGCGCTTCGCGCGCTCGGTAAGTGATTCACTACCGCCCCCCCCCTAAAATAAAATCCTGGCTACGCGCTTTGGGAAGTATACAAATATTTGTTTTTACCATTCTATAACTCTATACACGGCCCATGAGACCGACTTTTAGTTTGGTCCCATGGACATTGTGCCATTAATGTGGAGGGTTCACGAGACCGAAATGTTCGCTCTAGGGGTCATTCGGACTCATTGGCCTGTAGCCTACGGGGCTTTCATTCAACTGGGCTGTACCCGGTTTGTCGTTACCCTTTGAAAGTGGAATTATCAACAAAGTTTTTCAAGTCTCTAGAACTTTAAACGAGTATGACATCTATGTGATGATAATGTGTGTATATATTCTATATATTTAACTTGTTTTGTTTTGTTTTATTATACTTCAGTGCCTTTAAATGTAATTTCGCCAAGATTATTCGATATTTGTCATATTTTTAGCCCTAAATTCATCAATGAAATTATCATAGTATGGCAATGATTCTATATGGTTATGATATTATATAACAAACATGTTTCATTATTACTATCAATAAACCACTTTTGTTTTATTGGTGTAGAGAGATTAGTAGAACAGAGGGAAATGAAGATGAACTAATAAATGATGAACTTAGGATCAAGATAGAGAGAAGGAAGAATGGATCTCTTAATCTCATGGTACAGGACAGCTTCTTGTAGTGGATTTAAGAATAGAACATATAGAAATAAAACGAAGTACAAGCGTTAAGATACATATTCAGCTTTCACCGACGCGGTGATTTATTTACATGTTTACAAAAGGTACGACATACTTTTCCCCTAAATAAAACATTGAAAGAGTCACACAAACTGTTTAAAAAAAAAAGAATGGAAACATAATTTATGAAACTTCAACACTATATGTTTGGACTCGAACAGCCTATTTTTAAACCGCGCATTTTTCATAAACCGTTAAACCTCTTCAATTTTTGTCGAGACAATGTTGATAAAAGAATATAAATATGACTTGTTAGAAACTTAAAAAACAGCACACTCACGAATATCAACAATTGCACCTGTTTGCATAGAGCACTGAAAGACAGACTTAAGGCACAAAAGAAAACTCACACATGGTACACTGCAGTACAAAAACGTTACAGGGTTACTTATTTTATAGTTGTGCAACGTTTTTAAGTGTGTAATACTTGCCAAAGGAAAAAAATAGCACACATAGTGATCATCAGATCTAAGTATTAAAAACAGAATATAAGAGATATTGTATTTTGAATATGTCATTGAATACGAAAAAAGATTTGTATATTTTATGTATACTACATGAAGCTATTGTAAAACACTCTACAATTTACTTCTTCTGAGATCTTTGATTATTTGTACAAAATATGTCAATATTTTAAGAAAGATTCTTGCATGTTTTTTTCCATCTTGGTAATTGTATATGAAAAGTGCAATAAATTTGGAGTTACGGCAAAATATATCTCTCGTATTATCTTCTGTTTTCAAACGGGTTATTGAATTTACTCATGGGAACTGGTCTTTCTGACCCCCAAAAAAAAAAAAAAACTTTAACAAGTTGAGTGAAAAGAAAGCACTGTATTAATAAATCTCAATCGTTGTTAAACCATCCATAATGATACTAGAGAGGTCTTTTAAACTTACTGTACATAAATATGAATGTTTTACATGATATTCTATACTTTACAGATTAGCGTTAAACAAGAAATGGAGTTAGTTATACATAAAACTGTACAATCATCATCATGTTACAACAAAGATAAATACAAAACATTTATTTACAAATCAACTGATGATACATTATTGAATATCATGATTGAAAGAATAATGTAGCATGCAAATATTATGAAGTGAAGCACCATATTTTATGGAGGGTTATAAACTCCAGGTTCCAGTGAGTAAAAAAGGATGATTTAGGTGAAATAGGTGAAATAATTTATTGCTTACTGAACGTACAACTATGATGACAAAATATGATTGGAACGGTCGCCTTGTCCTGTACTTGACAACTTCTTGATTGGAAATGACATTGTAAACCATCCTTTTCATTTATACAAAACAGTAGCTTTGTATCTGATCAATTTGATAAAACACTTATATTTTAAGTATGGCATGATTATACAATGTATAGTTATGACAGTATTGAGTGTTGAAACCAATCCTATGGTTAACAATAGTAGATGATTTTAGAAGCTATCTAAGATATATGAAATTCATGAAATATATTAAATCAGGATAATATTTCAACCTAATGTAGAGCTCAATTTGAATATTTAAAATTATGAATATATGATTTTAAGTACTTGGGTATTGAAATACACCAGTATTAAAGAGAATATAACAATTAAAATTCAAGTTACTAATCTGCACTGTGGAAAACACATGTTTTCATAATTACATTTACTATCTACAAAGTTACACAACTAAGCTGAAAGTATTCAAAGACTCATAATGATGTGCTTATCATGTTCTATGAATTCAGAAAGTCTTCACTACATCACATCAGTATTAAAAACATCATTATCAACATGAATAAGTAGCATTCTTTAATAGATTCATTTTCTTTATTCAGACCGGTGATTGAAACCCAATTCTTAGCTTAACCCATGAAATACGTTGACAAAAAGCTGATACACTGATTTCCTAGCCTTGCACAGTCTATACAGTATGTCATAATAGGTATAAGAATCATCAATAAGCTTTGAATAAATGTATTATTGCTTATTAAATAGTTTACATAAATTTTCTCTTCGGCAGCATGTTTTGCTGTGAAACAAAGTTTGCACATTTCTCGATGATGATCAGGCAGCACAATTTCTTGAAAAACATGAAGCTGTTACTTGCACAAAACTATTGCAAAGTCAATGGAAGGTTTAGAATTGCAATAAATTCAGGTTACAAAAGTAACCAGTTTCACAGAAGTATGAAAAGATATCTGAATACACAATATTGTAAACCCTGAAAACACAATCCCACTTACTTCTACCTTCAGTGGTCTCAGAAAACTATCCATAAAAATTGACATATATCTAGCTAAAAACAGTAGACAATATATATTAACACTTAAACACATGTCTCCTTCTCTATACCAAAACACACAAAGGAGGCAAAATTATTGCCTCTCCGATGCCCTTTAATGATTGTCTTGTTTAATTGTCAGACTGCCTTTTGTAGTTTCAATGATTCAATGCAGTGGAACATTATTGCACAAATAACTCAATATTCATATCCCATAACATACCAATCAAAGTGTAAAAGGTTTTATTCGTCAAATTCTACCAAAGCATGGCTGTCAAATCAAACAAACTGGTAAACTACACTTCAAGCACGCCAACATTATTTGTCTAAAACAGAATGTGGACAAAGCGAGGCCTCTCTATTAGTAAATTTCAGTTATTTAATGATTTAGTAGTCATTCAGATTAAAGCTACCTTTCCCCTTTTACCATTCTATATTATTTATTCTATCTATTTAGCTAAAACACTGCAGGAGATGTTTCTGAACTCTGAATCTTATTTTTCTGATGTAACTATGTGCCTTAAAATAGGGTGTCCTGTTATACAATAAATTAATAAAATGGAAACAGGTTTCTAAATTGATATTCTCAGCTGATTTTCTTCCATTGTATTAAATTTGTCAATGTGTTTATAATTGGGACCCCGAGGAAGAACAGATCAACTTTGACGGTTGATCTGAAGCAGGTGATCCCTCGATCTTCATTTGAATTTTGATTATTTTTTCTAGAATAGTCCATGTAACATATTTTTAGTGCATTGTTTCTTTATGTGTTATCATGGTTGTATTTCATATGTTATGATTGCAAATAAAACCAACCAACCAACCATTATCCCTCTATTTCTTTGAACATTCAAAGACAGTTTCACCACCCCCTGAATGTCATGGTACATAGTTGTTATTTTCTTTCTTTAAAAAATGAAGATGTCTTCCTACATGCATTACACTTGTGCACAGCAAATTATTTTTAAATTTTGTAATACAGATGAATACTGCATGGTGAAAAAGGAATGCTTCTACGTGATAATATCCCTTAAAAGTCAAAAGGGTGCTACCAATACACTTTGGCATTGAATTAACGTCCTTGTAGCTATCAACAGACGAGATAATGAAAACAAATAGTCAGCACAGTATTATATTCTACCATATACACTTCATAAATCATCAAGATCATAATTCAATTTAAACTAACATTTAATATGATAAATTGTCATCATCTTCCTAATGTACTTGATAACGAACTAGATTGTCAAATGCAATATATACATGTTAAAAAAATCATATGCAATGTTTTAGAGGTCTTCAGTGGAAACAAAAGCAAGTAGTCAAACTGATCTACTAAACTAGATATATACTCTTCTATCCTATCTATGAAAGTGTGATGACCTTTCCTAGAAGTAGTCAAGTTCACATAGGCAGTGATGATGAGCTGATATTATCCCCCACTGCAAGATAGCAAATTGTATTCTTTGCTACTTTATCGACAATGTCTTTTCATTTGCAGTGTTGGATACGATTCTATAATTATGGAATGTACACAAGAAATCGTCTGTTTTGGAGCCAGAAGGGCGTTAACTCATATGCTTTAACATAGAGTGAACGTCCTTCTGGCTCTGAGCAGATACTTATTATCCACTCAAATCCACTCCATAGACACTGTAACAAATCAATGTCCACCCAGCACCGAATACTGTCATCTAAGAATTCTCCGTCCTGGTCCATCTCGAAGAACATTCTTCAGCTCTTGATAAAGTGATAACTTCCCTAGACAGTCGGTCTTTCAAACAAGTCTGTTCACACCAATAACAATCATTTTCATAAAACAGTTTGTTGCTCCGAAGTACGTGGGGACGGAGCTCCTTACTTTGGGGAAGCACTAGACCTGGGTACTGGTATACCAATCAAGGGGTGTCCCGGTACCCCCCTAGGGTAAAGAACGCCTTGGTATAAGACACCGTTCAGCTCAATACTCATCACCAGTGAGTTGTCTCCGCGCATCTCAAAGAGGGGCATGCCAGATTCTGGGTGTGCTGGAGAAATAAAAAAACAACAACAAAGTTTTTAAAATGTTAATATGAGTTAACAACTGATAGTGATAACAGAAAAACATTGATTCTCTTGTTCACAAAGCCTACATTATCTGATATATACCAGATATTTATGTTTAGTACCTAGTTAAGATAGTTAGAACAAGTTTGGAAACCAACACGATTCGATTGACTATGGTTTTTACTAAACAGATTTTATAAATTGACTACTGCACCTTTATACTATGATTTTTACTAAAAGATTTTCTCATTAAATTCCTATTCTAAATGTTGATTTGGTCATAAATGCGGGTATTATATACACCTGTAAATACAAAAATTAGCAATTTTGCATGGACGTTCAATGTGATGGACGTTCAATGTGATAGGCGTAAAGGTTGAGGAATCAATCTCACATCGTACATTACTCAGTTAATAACATTATGCTGAACTGTATTAAATTGTTGAAATAAAAAAATAAGAATGCAGAAAAATAGGAAGGAGATTTTTGTTTGTTTCACTTTCACTGAAACATATTCTCGACTTACCTCTGGCGCTGCTCACTTTAAGGTGAGCTGTAGGCATGAGAAGGTGCTGCTGTTGGAGCTGTAATAGGCGATGATGATGTTCCTCTGCCAGTAAGGAGCGTTTAGAAGGGGGTGGTATTGAGCCCCTCTCTGCTAGCTCAGCAAGCATAGCTGCATGACTGAGGGATCCTTGTCTAGGGAAACTCAGGGGTACTGGGTGGTCATCCTCAACTGAAAGTAGAAAATAACATGTTAAATTCTCAAACTGAATGACTTGAGGAAAAAAGACTGGTATACACTACTTGATAAATAGATCATTGAAAGTTCACAAATCAAATACATAGTAGTATATACATGTATATATTACTTTTTTCATAAAAATTGAAATTTGATGATCTACTTCAGTTTAACTTCAATATGTTTCTTGCAAGATCTTTCCAATGCAAATAATTTGAAAAGAAAATGGAAGAAAACGAAAGGGAGAAGAGATAACAGGAGTGCAGAGAGAGATTTAAAAAAAAACAAGAAGAGAAGGAACGACTATTTCAAAAGAATGAGAAATAGCTAAGGAAAAATGGGGTCAGAGAAAGGGAAATAAAGACAGTATGGGAAAAAAGAGAGAAATAGATACATAGAAAAGAAATATAATAATGATAGAAAATTGTGATAAGAGAGATAGATGGAGAATAATAATAGAAAGATAGACACAGAGAGAGATAGATATATATATATATATAGAGAGAGAGAGAGAGAGAGAGAGAGAGGGGAGGGAGGGAGAGAGAGGGGTAAGAGATAATGTGAGAATCAAAGAGAATTTATTCATATACAGAGAGGAAAGAAGAGAGAAAGGTGATTGAGATGGGGAGAAAGATCTATAGTGAGAAAGATTAAAAGTGATAAGATAGGGAGAGAAAAAGAAAAACAAAGGTATGAGAAAGCGAAGGGGGCACAGAAGAGTATGAATTGAGAGAGAGGGGTTGGTCTTCTTACTTGGTGACGTAGAAGGTGATAATCTCGGTGGTAGAGTAGGGATACGCGATGGGTGTGGTATCATGGTAGGCGGAGGAGAACCAGAAGGGGTGTGTAGATCTAACCCATGGTGGTATGCCAGGGAGGGTCCACGTGGGTGCATGTGAGGGCTGTGGTATGATGGCCGACGCCCCTCTCGTCTGTTACCATCGATGGCAGACTGAAGCTCTGAAGGGAGCTCAGACTCTTCTTCTCACACTCGTATGGGTAGAGATATTTCATATACCTGGAATGGAATCATTCAAAGCATTAACAAAATGTATCCCTATTGTTTGGTGCAGTGTAGATGTCAAACATTCCATAAAAACAAGTTCTTGATCTTCTATTGAGGTCTGAACAGATCATATCCTTGTGGAATAGCTAAACAATCTCTGTTTTGTTTTGTTTCGCCTATTACAGACTAATTGAATGGGCATTTTATTCTGTGCTATGAAGCAAACTCAACCAATAAAAACAAAACTATATCAAATACTTTTATTCTTAACTGTAGATGTAAATGTTGATTTGTATGTCATTTCATCAAGACTTTGAGAAAACATGTAATAAAAACGAGTAAATTTCTCTTTTCACATACAAACAAGATATTTTTTTTTTGCTTGAAGTTCTCTGATTTGCTTTATCCAAACACGTTAGAGTCAATATACATGCATGTACAACGGATTTCAATTCTTACTTAACTGCTAAATTGCAACTTAAATAAACCTATGAAATTATTGATTTATCCTGTAACCCTTTGAATGTTATTTTTGTTACATTTCATTTAACAAAGACCTATAAATACGTGTATTAAAGGAAAATATGTCATTTTCAAAGGGTTAACACTTTGGTTGCTTTCTTAGCGTCTCTGTACGGTCACTCATTAGCCATGTGTGCAATTTTTCACAAAACGATAGGCACCAATGGATGGAAGGACTGCTTTGTGCAACACAATGGCTTTGCAGAAATCACCCATTTCCAATTTTGATTAACTCCATGACCCCACTGATCTATACACCGGTATAGATTAATCTTGCACTGGAAACTGTTGAATAATCTTGAAGCCTTTGGTATAGCAGTATCCCATGATAAATACATTGTGACACAGGGAGATTATTTGAGTGGAATATTAAGAGTTAAATTAGAATTCTTACTGTGTTCTCAGTGTGAAAGCAGCGCTAGTGATAGATGCTGGTAGGTTAAGTCCTTTCGTTATCTCTCTCCATTGCTTCTTATTGATAACTTCCACTAAGCCACCCTTGGCAACCACTAAGTTATAGAGTTCATACAAATCCAAGACTTGTTTAGCCATGATGGGAATCCTGTTAACAGGTGTGCCTGAAAAGTACAAAGGTTAAAAAAAAGAACATACGAATTATTAAATTATTGTTCGAAATAAATTTTGTTGGATTTTTTTTCATTCAACTTTAATCACAAGATAAATGCAATTTGTGGAGAAAAAAAATTAAGTAAAATGAGTAGAGAGCAATTTAGCTATTGATGGCTTCAAAAGTGTTCTAGAAAACCTTTCTAAAAATCTGGATACAACAATTTAAAAAAAGAGCTCTAGTAAAAAAAAAAGAACATACATGTGTTTCACCATGAGTCCACAACTCAAACTGTTTGTATCACAAGTGATATACAACATGGAAACTAGGGAAGGAAAATCACTTAGTGCACCTGGCAGCTTTAGGAATAAACTTGTGTTTCATTTTACTTTTGTAAATCTTCTCAGACTGGATTATTTTCAGAAGATGGACCTCACCATGCGGCAGGTCGTGATTATCATGATGCTTGCTACAAATCTAAATTGGAAGTTTGCCTTTTATATTAAAAGTTACATACAGGTGTTCAAATCCTTAAGTAGACATAATATATCTATTTTTTTAAATATGAATTAAACAAATCAAGTGAGAAATATAATTCAAATAAAAAGGAATTAGTTCATTCTATAAACATTTCTATTCACAACATTCTAAATCATAATAATAACAATGGAAAGGTACTATTTTCGTAAAGTATTGAAAAAAGAGAGCCCACAGAAAGAACGTTCTATTTCAACAGGAAATCTAATTATTACTGGGTCAAAAAAATCAGCCTCTATACAAAACACCCACAAATTCCATTCTACTAAATCAATTTAAAGAAAGTAACTACATAGTAACCTTTCTTAACTAATTTAGTACAAGTACATAATTATGAATATCATTATTCACATCAATAAAATTATTAAAATAAACTTTAAAAGATTATACTATGAACAGTAAATTCCCTTTGTAAGAATAGGTCTAAATTAAACAGCGTTCGTTCTGGATTTTAAAATTGAACTCCCAACAGTTTCTGCACATAAAACTGAATATCAGTTGAAACTGTACACGTGAGATAAAGGATACTTAAACCCCTTTATTTGATAAAGAAATAGAAGAAAGAGAAGAAAAAAGGGAGAGATGAAACAGTGTTGGATAATCCCCTAAATGGAAGACAAGTATGGCAAGAAAGAGAAAGAACGAGAGATAGTGAAAGAAAAATGTCAAACAAGAGAGAAAGTGACAAAATAGGTGAGAGTAATGGATTGGGGGTGGATGGGGAGGATGAGAAAGAGAATACATCGAAAATGGTTCAAAGAGAGGTATTTGAGAAATTAAAAGAGATTAGAGTATTACTAAGAGCAAGGAGAGAGCGAGAGGGGGAGAGAGAGAGAGAGTAAGGGGTGGAAGAAAGAGAAAAAATGAGAAAGAGAAAGAGATTAGGGACGTGGACATTATATCAAAGAGAGAGAGAGAGAGAGAGAGAGAGAGAGAGAGGGGGGGGGAGAAAGAGAGAAAGAAAAAATGAGAAGGAAGGAAGAAACAGAAAAAAGTGATTTGGAAGAAGAAGAAAAAGGTCTTCCTGATTTACATTTAATCTCAAATTGGTTACAAAACAACACTTTAAGCAAGCGAGCAATGACTAGTAGGAAAACAGAATCCATCTCGTTCAAATTAAGTGTTTCAATTAGAGCTTTCACGCTGGGATATGATGTGATGACAAGATAAAACGAAGCATAATTTAGAAATCCAATCTACATTACAGCGTTGGTAAACACCTTGGGATGGCTTATGCATTAGTGCTTGATGATTGCTCAAATTGCCGCATGTACTTGAAAATAATGAGTGGAAAGGATGCCAGGAATATGGGGCTAGGAACACAAGCAGTAAATCTAATCACTGGAACGCAACAGCAGGAAAAGCTGCATAAAGCAGAAGTATTGTCTCCGATAAGGGAGGTGGAAATTGTATATCAAAGGCCTAATTCATTTGCATTGATACAGGAAGTTCTGCTAATTGTACATCTTCGATATAATGCATGGCCACTTAAAACCCGCCAAGACAAAGGCAAGCAAGGTAGATTTTTTTTTTGTCACCCTACAAATTCCGTCACAGCTCGGCCCTTTGTTCTCCCGTTGCTCTGGCCGTGCTCTGTGTCAAGAACGTGCTGACTGCATGCTGAGATATTGGTTGACTATTGATCTCTGAAAGCTTTATTAATATAACATGCCTGCCACAAGGGAGCTATAATTGTTGTGAACATGTTTTGATATCAATTCCCGTTGCCACTTAGGATTCCCACCCCCCTTCCCCCGTCATCACCATCCTGCACCCGATATAGATTCGCCACCCCTTCCCTATCTCTAGCCTGCTAATGAATATCACCCAGTGAAATAAATCCCTTGCCCGGGGCGATTTATTCTCTGTTGTCTTCGTATTGACGTGTGACGAAATCCTGGTCAACGAATCAGCCAGCATCAAACCATCGCGACAATGGCAACGGTCGATGAAAAATTGATGTTGGTGGAGATAGCCCGGGCGATATTTACAACTCCTATTGACAATACCTGGGTGCCCTTTTCCTTGTAACGTCTTTGTCCCTCATTTTTAATTCTAATGGCTTATCTCCTTGTCCCTATTGTATTGACCCATCAATACCCTCACTGACCATTCACTGAGAATCCCTGACATATGTTCCCTAACAATGAATAACAACCTCTACATCTGTCACATACAAACCGTCTTTTCAATACGCATTGACATTTTCTCCCATCTTTTATTTGCACTTGTTTCTGCTTGGTGTTTGCGGGTACGGCTCAGTCATTGATTTTCGTTTTATTGTTTATCTAATTCTGGTCAACATGCTTATGTTCTCCTCGAAGGACAGACGCGGCATTCTACAGGACTATGATGGAAGTTAATAAACAAGTCATTTGGAAAATAAGCTAAATCATTTGGGGCTTCTTTGTTAAAAAAAACAATTAGCTCAAAATAGCCCTGTATATCTGCAATAGTTTTAATACCGCAGTTGAACAAAAATTGAGATACAAGAGTATCATTTTATTCTTTAAACGTCATAGCATGTAGGTGTTGGGAAACTGATTAGTACTAAAATCATAGGAATGAACACATGACCAACAAAGGCAAACTAAAATGGCTTTAAAAAAGAAAGATCTGATTAACTAATCTACACCTTGGGAGGAAAGAAACGTGTGACCTTTCTTTAAGATTCCAATGCCATAAAAAACATCATCATACTATCTCCGTCACAAGAGCTACGAGGGATTCTGAAACTGAATAAGTTCAGAATGGAGCCAGTAGCCATTTTAAGCTCTCATATCAATGACAGGTTTTCATCGTACCAACCTGTGCGTACTTCCTATTAAGTAAGGGTTTATGATTACCTCAATTTTTCCGAACATGATCTCTATCGTGTCCTACCTGTTGAAAACTCTCCATGTTCACATTGGTTTTATTTGCGAATGTTAATTTGTGGTTCAAGTTGGTTTCTAATCAGTCAAGGGTAGACTTAATCCTCTATTTTACAAAGGACAATAAAGACTGGCAGAGCAGCTATAATTGGACTATTTCCTTATCATCGATGCACCACTTATATTTGATGGTATGGAGCGAGTTGATAAGAAAAACATACATGAGAAAATGTAAAACATAAAGTTTTCAAATTAAAAGAGAAAGTATTCCCATGAGGGAGGGTTAAAGTGAAGGTTTTACAGTATGTTGTAGTAACTCATTGGTTGAATTCGTAAGAAACATTGAATAACTGTATGGTCTCTATTCTCATAGAAGGGTTAAACAAAAGGGATGTACTTATTGACTTAGTTTACTTTATTACACCAGGTAGACTATATCATATCCCCTTCAATAATGAAATCTCCAGAATGTGCTCTAAATCATGTAAATGGGTCATTTTTTCAGTTACGCTTTCCTTTCATCCAATGCATCAAAGAACACGATGTGAATTACACTTTAGAAAGACAAGCCTTCTCCCCTTTTCAAGTCAATTATTATTTTGTCATCAAAGGCAGGCGCTACGAGCCGGGCTGTCCACATATTATTACTACGTCCTCGTAAGTCTTGATCTCTTCTCTCTTCCTCTCCTTCACCTTCCGATACCTAGTCGTCTTCAAGAATCAGATTTTGGTTCTCTTAATAGGACTGTTTTCAACGTTCCAACCTCACCGACTTCCGATAAAGCTAAGAGCAGAGGAAAATCTATGTCTTATCTTCCCCCGCCATGTGTTCGAGGAAATCGTCCCTCACCACACTCATAAAGAGGATGCTGCTTTTTTTTAAAGAGCAAAACAATAATAATAATAATCATAATATCACCTGGGGGATGTAACATGAATGTTGGTATAAGAGGTCTTCGTGATATATCATATACGCCCACTTGGTAACATGAATGCCAATCTTGCATGCATGAGGATGCTTGACGTCTTGTATTAGAATCCTAACAACCCGGTCCTTGGCAAGGAAACCGGCTCTATTCCATGCCTAACCTATCGACAGAATATCTACACAATATTGAATATATTTTTTGCACTTTTTGGTTGCTACGAACTACCACACTACATTTTTTCCCCAAGATTCATCATGAATTAAAACAATTTTTTTGATTAAAGAATAATCACCCAAAACAAAACTTCAAACTTTCTCCCCTGTTACCATTCTTTTGTATACCAATTCTTCATAATTATGTTCCTCGTTATTCTCTTGTCTCAATTAATTCCTTATGTCTCCCTCACTGCACTAAACAATATTTCAGAAATAATCCTTGCTTAACTCTTTGATTTATCACGCTGGAATACTCAATTTGTGTCAAGAAAACTGATGACTGTTGCGCTGATGTTTTGTTCAAAACTCTCCAATCATTTCCTTTCTTTGAAACCATATAACATTAGTAGGCTGTCTCATGTCTGTCCAGCGCTCTTGTCTCAAATAATTAAATTAAAAACAGGATACCTGGTAATCATTACCAATTTTGCTTGAAATTAATCTCATAATGACCCTATGTCCAATCACCAGATTGCCAGGAGATGAGGAGAATTAGTTGTCTTGATGACAAACAACCACAATACGTCGCCATCACCCAGAATTAATCAGAACCATATACCCAAGATGGGCGTGGCAATCTCAAGAAACACCCAAATGCCCCGGGTCCTGGCTGGTTAGAAGATCCAGAGGAGAGCAGTTAAAGAAGGGGCTTTGTATTTTATTTACTCAGAATCCTGAAAACTAGCGAATCACCTTCCCTTCCGCCATATCGTAGTCTAGAAATCTAGACTCCATTTGCTCAAGACAGATTCTTCACAGGGTTAGATTTCATACTGATTTACTTATGGAAAATATGTACATTTCTTAAGAATATTATCAATCAATGATAAAATCAAATTTATGAGGACTGTGGCCATTTTCCTTTAGAATTATCCAGGATTCATTGATTGTTTTCACTTCTAAAACTGACGATTCTTTGTTTGTCTTGTTTGTTTCTCTCTTTGTACTGTGACCTTTTTGAGCTAACATTTTGCTTCCATATTTCCGCTTTAGTCTCTACAATGATCAATGTAAATCATTTAAAAAATACGAACCTCTCAAATAATTAACACATTTACAACACAGGACATTAAAGGGATCCGGTAACTTTGTCTCAGATTCTGAAACAAAATCCTGGATTTAGCTCATGCTGCAATGATAACTATAAACTTTTAGGTCAGTCAGGAACCCCATGACTTTTACAAGCCGATGGCCTGTCTGATTATCAAGATATTTATGATTGGAAATCGAAACAAAATTTTGCGTTTTCCTAACGGTTTTCATAACACTGGAGTCTATTGGGGAAAACGAGTATGGTAAAACCGGTCACTCAAAGATTTTTACTTTTTTGAGGCACTTCTTGATCATTTTGAAGCCCGATTTTTTTAGGGCTTCAATATTACACCATATCACAGACACTGATAACACGTAGGGCCGTGTATCTCAGATTTAACATTGTTAAACGATGCCTTTAAGATGTTTCTGAATCGTACCAAACATGTTTTTTCACAATTCTGTGCAAAAAAAGAATTCTTTATGTTATGCATGGAGAGGAATAACAATTTTAGCAGTACAAGATGAGAATATGAAGAAATGTAGATCGAAAATAAGAAAAATGAAATTGGAAAATTAAGACAACAGATGGAGGGGAAAAGAAAAAGGAAAATTAGGTGAATAACAACAAGAAAATATAGATAAATAAGGGGATAAGAATTGTTTGTTTTTAAAGAAAAGCAAACAAGTGAATACATTAAGACAGGCTGAAAGGAACAGATGATGTGAACATGACAATTTAAAATTAAAGAAAAGGACACGACAAGATTAGACAAAATAGAGCGCAATAAAACAATGAATCATGTTTTGAAAATGACCTGAAGTCTGAATTCCAAGACCATCTCTAGCAGGTCTCTTGTGCCCCGTAATCATTTTTCATGCAACTTCCACATAATGGTTTTCATCATAGGATATCAAGTTAAAGAGGAGCCCTTAATCTCTCTTTCCTCCCTTCTAAATCATAGCACCACCTCATCCCCTGGGGAGGATTTATCTCCTTATGAGCCAAGTATTACTACTTAGGTCCCCGATCAAAGGCTGCCCTCAAGTCTTCAATGCACAGGTGTGTACTGTGCAGACATGTGCTAAGTCAGTCTGAAAATTAGTCAATTTGTACCAATTTGCCAACATGCACCTTTCTGAAATGACTTTACACGTATTATGGGGCTACAGTTAACAACGAAATTGTTCATACCCCTTGTCAAATTGATGTTTTTGGTGTGTTTTTCGTAACTCAAGAATCATGAGAATAAATAATGGACTGGTTGAATAAGGACCTTTGTTGAACACTGTTAGATGTAAGCTTTAATATGTCACATTCTCAAGACACATACATCGGGACAAATCTATTTTCCACATCCTTGAAAAATTATAAAACTTGATATGGGGTATGAATAATTCAGTTGCAAATTGTATATTATCTGTAGATGATGGAGGGATTCAAGAAAGTATTTCAACCTATAAACATGTAAACTTATTAATAAATATAATATGAATATACCTGCTAAGAGCAAGAAGAGCATAAATCCATATCTTTAGACACATAGTTAATTACCTTCTTACCCTAAAACGATGAATACTTGAAGGTATATACGTGTTTGCAAAACTTTGGATCTTTAGTATATGAAAGCAATATTATCTATGTAAAACATTATTATCTAGTTCAATCAATTGAACTATTCAAAAGAGATACATGTATAACTACATGAGGCAGAATAACCTTTTACCAAATAAGGCTAAAACGTTTGTATAGTATGACTCATGAAGATTTAGCTAATTTGTTTTGATGTAAGAGAGGAGTAAATGGTAACTTTTCAAATGTGCAGGTAAAAGTACTGCATTAATAAATTAAGAATGAGGGGGTATCTATTTTTTCCTTCAAAACCTGTTAATTTCTACATAAACAAATGATGACGTAATTCAAGAATCATATCTTAATTAGAATTAGAATTTAAAAATAAAATGTAAGGATGTAATATCAAGTGGAAGAATTGCTGGACAACAAACTCACTATAATCTGAAAACTGAAACGGATAGATTGAGGATTTACCAATTCAGTGAGTGCCATTGACAGGGTCATATCTTTTTGATGAAACATACGTACCCCCCTCCTTCTATGGATTCCCCTATCAAAAGAGAGATTAAACTGGGATAGAGTTTTTTTCAGTTAGAGGATTAAACTATTGAAGAGAAGAGAATAAGAACAAGGAATAGAGGGCAACTGTTACTTTCCCATCAGTATAAGGATTAATTTAATTCCCTGCTCTTCCTACGAAAATCAATTATCCATTCATCTGCTTAGAAACTTGGACAAGTTCATTGCATGTAAAAGATCAATTGAAGGGATTGAGAGTGGAATCTATTGATTTCTGCTTGATTTCCTTTTCAATTACACTGTATAAACCAGGAAGCTTTGATCGATAACCACAGAATTAGCCCCGAACTTATGTCTTGGTCTACTTAATACCATACTTTTGGCAATGAGGATTATCGTTGAAGTGGGAATTTGGAGAGAATTTCCCACAATATTAGTTGGACTCCTCTTCCTCTCTATCACCCCCTCTCATCATTCTTAGTTTCTCTTTAATGTGCATCACGCATCAGTGACAGTATCTACTTTATACTTATTTCCTTTTCTCTGATTCCATTTATTTCATACTCTCTCTCTCTCTCTCTCTTCTATATACTCTCTTAGTGTCAAAACATTCAAGTCAAAACATTCAATACTGAAGGCATACTGCTGACGTATGCATTACCAAAAGGTTATCAACGGAATCAAAAATTTTAAAATTCAAACACTGCCTGCTTTATAAAATTGAAAGTTCTATTTTCCACATTCGTATCACATCCCTATTGTGTCAAATGTTTAGAGGATGACACAGAATTTCAGAAGACACCGATTTTATCCATATAGGCATCCACTTTTTAAAACAATATATATCATTAGATAAATAAACGACACCTATTTATCTGCAAAAGAATAAATATAGGATGAATATAAACCACAAAAAAATTAAATTCTACTAATTACATTTTATTATTCATGTAACTGGCCTCTTTGTCAAGAGTTAATTCAAATCAAATGTAATGCAAAATACTTGTTTGGTCTCAGTGGCAGACTGACAAAAAGGACAAATGCAATCTAAGAAATTTTGGAAAAAGAGGATTTCCTGACTTTCTCTTTGAAAAGATAAGTAAGTATCTTACATTTTTAAAGGACAAGGGACTTCTTAAACGCCCGAACGACAGAATCAATTAGAGTACACAGGTGCAAAAATAATCTTACAATAAACCATCAATGCCTCGCAAATGCCACAAACTTGTTCTCCGAAACTAATCAATCTATTCCTTTATTGATCTAAACGATATTACTTCATCTTGCTCCTTACCACCACTTTAAGATCTACTAAGCATCCTTTCATTTGATACACAAGTGTTTTTATACCAAGCCAAGGTATTTCCTCTTTTACTAAACCTCTTTTGTTCCCTTACATCTCTCCCTTTCACAGAAAAGTAATTCTTTCTCATTTAGTGTTTCTGTCTTCTCTCCGGCAGTGAAAGCTCTTTTGATATGCAGGTTAGATTGAGTTCTGGAATAGCCTCAGGAACTTGAGCAAACGAAACCAGACCAAGTGGAAGTAAACACCATCTATTCATCTCAACTGGATACAGTGGCAAAAAAGTAAGAGGGCTACCGGTGGTTTGCTTATTCAAAGCAGGAAGAAATTTGAAGGGATGATAGCTCGCAAGATTAAACCCTTTTACATAAGATTGGGGCGAATGGTGAATCCTTGATTAAATACGGCCTATTGTCATGCTAAGGTCCTCTCTTAAGAGTGGGAGATTATTTTGTTCTCCTCAACTCCGGCGAAACTGGTATGGGCAATCCAGCAAATAGGCGAGATCACAGGTTGAGAACAATCAAACCAAATTTGGGATGCATGAAAAAAAGAATAAAGATACGGGAGAGGACTTTCTGATTCCCATTGAGCCATTCACTGCCACGGTGACTCGATTCTTCTCTCCATGTTAGCTTTTAGATTTAGCACCAGATTGAGAAGAAAGTGGAGCAGAATTGAAGGAAGAAGCCCAATTTGGCAAAGCTTTGCATTAAGTTGGCAGACAAACACAAAACCTGTTTGTGAAGTTTTTATATCTTGAGGTGTTTACATCCACCTCAACCACTGACAAAATAATGAAGAAATAGATTCGAATTCCTCACAAAGATTGCAGGACCAAATGATCTGGTGTTTGACTCAACATGTAAAGGAGACATGTGATATAAAAGTGTTGAATTTATAATACTTTCCTTTATCTCTTCTACGAATTGCTCCTATTCATCCAATCTTTCCCTTCCTGTCATAACTCATATGCCATTTAGATAAACAACTTATCTTCTCATTTAGAAAAAAAAACAGATCGCCTAAGTCCAACTTTTGGCAACTATAGAGAACATACTCTCAAAGTGCAGGCGGACACCGATAAGTTTTCTTGTCATTATTCATAGATTAGCGAGGATAAATTTGTAGCTTTTGTAGAGCCGACTGTTTGCTGGTTTTGGCTCATGAAATCTTATATTGGTTGATGAGAATAGCAAAAATTGCCAGGATTCTTCCCTCTGACAGACAACCGAAAGTGCAAAGAATGCAGCGGAAACACTTGTATGAATCCATGGGTTGACATAATCTTCAGCAGAATCATTAGATGATCGACCAAAATCCTATCTTTCTTCAAGACAGGTGTATACCATTAGAAGCCCCTTAGTAATATGCCATATGTGACAACTAAATGTATTTTTTGTAATTTTGTAAAACATCTCAGCCTATGAGGCAACCATTCCTTTCCAGATTTATAATGCACCCCCTTTTAGATTGGATTCACACATCTTCGCCTATATTGTTCTAACACGCTTTATAGAATCCTAGTTAACATACACCTTTACGTTTACAAGAGAAAATATAATTTTTGGTTTTGAAGAAAAACAGACAAATTGGTATTAAGTGGCAGTTTCTTCAATTGTTATTTGTATGAAAAATATTAGAGAATCATCTTGAAATCAAGTGAGTGACTGTGAGTCAAACATTTGTAACTTAATGATTGTGTATTGGTTAAATTGACTTTATCCAATAAAATACCCTGCGGAGGGCTAAATATTATATTTGTTTTTAAATAACTGAAAACAGTGTAGAGGAATTAATAAGTGAGTTACTACCATATTTATTATTCAACAAACAGGCAAGGGTTGATCTGGCAAGATGATAACTCAACAATAAACCCACTAAATTCCTATTCAGCATCACATCATAAAGTTTTTCTATAAAAAATAACAACGGTCATTAAAAATTGCATATAAAAATTGTTTGCTTATCATTTCTTGTTCTATTTTCATAAAAGCCTCATAAAACACTTGTAAACTGTAATTATTTTTTTTTAATTAAGAGAGTGTGGAGTCGTGGTCTAGTGAATACGTCACCGGTTGTGGATCACATGGTTCGCGGTTCGAGTCCCGACTCACTCGACCCAGGTGAGGTAAATGGGAACCTGACAGGAATCAATACCTTAAAAAATACTGTAGAGTGCCGTAATGGCAGCCATGCTAAAGCCGGGGTATAATGGTGGAGCGCCACGAGTGTCAAATCTGACAGACATGAGCGCTATACAAGAACCCACAATTATTAGTAGTATTATTAATGATTATAGTGATCACCATGACAAAAGAAAGCTAAACCCATTTATTGTTCCTCATATTTGCTCTTCATATTACCTACTCCACTCAACCTTTAGTTACATCTTTATTATGCTGCAGAGTATGCCATTTAATTTCGAATTAATGAAACACGCCCAATTTGTATTGACGAGCACTTTTCTCTGCCATCAATCTACTTTCAATTAACCTGCTTTTGAGAGTGTTTGCTTTGTATTGATGTTAATTAATTTCATATTGCTTGTACGTGAACATCATGCGGAATGTCTTTCTCCTAGCTGTCGTGTCAATTTTATCTACACTTTACATTAAACCGTTTATACTGTTATATATACTGTTATAGTCAGGGTTGCAATTTATTTCAACCTCCCTTTCTCGAAATCTTATAAACATCTTTTAATCTTCTTTTTGAATTCTATAGAATTTTGTTCTCCTTTTATTTTATATACTGATGCTACCCACCTTTTCTTGTATGAGTATTTCTTTGTCTAGCATTTAGACGCACTACATATTTTGTTTTAGTCTAGCTATGAGAGTGATATTACAAAGTGACTTATACAAACATCCATCCCCTTGAATTTCCAAGAAACTATTTATTGAATGCAACCAATTATATAAAATCGACACAACTCCACACTAATTGAGTCCATTAACCAATAGAGCCGTAATTGTTCCAGTGTAAACTGAATCCAAGATGATAGAGTATACAAAATGAAGAATTAAGTTAATAGTGGGTACTTTAGATCAATCGGGTTTATCTAGTTTCCAAGACCACCTCATATAAATGGTGTATTGTCATACACTGTTTTATCTTCAGATTATATTCATATTGTATAGCATATGTCTCAAAATGTTGGAAACCTGAAACAAGACTTCAATTAATTATCAATTAATACGTCAACAGAGGAGTTTCTTTGCCTCTGTTATACCTAATTTAATGTATCCCTTCGCCCATTGTTTGTTTGTTTTGTTTTTACGTATTTATCATCCAAAGTTTTGCAAAGCATCAACAAGTTCAAGTGCTTATAAAACGTATTTACAGTATAGTGAAATAACACACGCACAAACACACACGCGCGCACACTAAAATACAAATAAATGAAGTTTTATCTCTTGCCATTTGGATTGAGAGCACAGAGAGAAGATGGATTCATAACAGTATAGGTACTATATCATTTTGTTGAGAGCTAAAACGGCACTGGATCTGTATTAACCCATGACTAACGGGAACCGACTGGATCCTGTACAATGCCTATTATGAATGGCAGAATTCAGTAGTCAATGTGGTGTGATATAGGAGTTAACGCTGTTCTGGCTCTCAACAGACGATAAACAGATTTACGTACTTCAATGTCCTTCTAACCATTTCTATCCCAAGCGAGGCTGGTTATA
>CP137675.1:16735070-16893208 GCA_037976565.1 Mesocentrotus franciscanus | reverse complement strand
TTCCCTCAGCCCTTATCATCCGTATTCCACCCTGATTACCACTTTGTGGATATGCGACTGTTTTATGAATAATCCAATTTGATAATGAATCATTTAAACCCCACTGCCTCTCGATGACAGGAATCGGCGCTAGAGGAAGCCATGGACATTGCTCTAAAGAAGAACCGAGTAAAGTTTGTCAAACTTCTCCTCGAACAGGGTCTCTTCATGCAGAAATTCCTCACCAAAGAACGGCTAAAGTCGCTGTATAACACGCTGGTAAGTACAAGAATATAGTCTATTACAAAGAGAAGCACTGAGAGAAAAGTTATACAATTTACAGAAGGAATTTACTTTTCGTAAAAAGACCTATGATGGTGGGGCAGTCGGTAGAATTCATTTAGAAGTGGACTCATTTAAAACATGTAAAAGATAAGAGGTTCTTCTGAAGGAGGATGGTCAAATTAAATTCACTAGACTGCAAGAAATCCCTCCCTTCTTTTGACGAATAAAATAGATAAGCTCCTACTAAATGCTACGTTAGTGAAGTATAAATTGCATTTAATAAAGCAAAACTTTCGGGTGTTACATTTATCTTTCATTGTCGCCGGTTCAATTATGTGGGAATGGGTCCACTATCGTATAAAAGGGGCACTTTTGTTTGATGTATTACTCGTTCTGCCACTTGTTATGATGTATTTTTTTATATAAAAATCTAATAAATCATGAAAATTCTCATTTTCTTCCTTAAAGGAAAGTGACCCGTTTCCATCGCTATCGTCACTGTCTCAGTATGCCAATTTCAGTATGGTCAGAACCAGTCAGATACAGGTATGTAAATAGTCCATATTCTGGCCGTTTTTTATAGATTTTCTTTAATTCTTCAATCATCTATGTTCTCCTGATACACCCGTCGTGCGAGGGTAAGAATGAAAGGCAAGAACTTTGAAAATTCATTATTGAAGGAATAAATATTATCTAAACATCATAATGGTGAGAGCAAGCAGTGGCATGAACGGCCTGCCATAGTTAAGTCCAACTTAAAGTCGATCTTAGTCTTTGTGAAACACTCCCATGGTAGTGAACTAGTATGTCAACAGAGGCATGCATGAGCACTTGGACTAGATAGAGACAACTATGGTTCGGATTCATTAAAGTCGTTTTAACAAACAGGCGTCACTTGTGGATAAGAGCCCCCTCCCCGTCACATTATCATAAGCAAAACATAGGTTAGGGTAAAGAATGCAAACAAAGGGGAAAGAGAAAGGGTGTGATAGGAATAGAAGATGAATAGAGAGAACGAAACATAGATTGAGAGAAGGGAAGGGAAGGGCTAGGCAGAGAGAGAGAGAGAGAGAGAGAGATGACTAAATACATGGTATAGTACTCCTGGAAATAGTGACAGTAGCCATGCAAGTAGGTATAAACATTACATATCATCCGAAATATGGGTATTTCCTTATTGTTGACCTTATATTTACCACGTTGACATATTTTGAGAGAAAGAGAGAGGGAGGGGGGTGAGAATCAGATAAACAATCTCGTAGAGGCCCGTTGACAATATCCAGTTACATTTCGAATTTGGAAAAATCTCAAGCCGAGATTAATTATAGCAATTGTTATCTTTATTTTTTAGAAAATGAGATTGAAGTGACTCTTCAGGAGATTGGTATCATCATTGAGCATCTTCTAGGTAAAGGGTTCGAATCTGAGTACACACGACATAGTCCACCCACCGCTACCCCCTGTGTCAACGTGGGTGATAATACGTGCTGTAAGGTGGGTGTCATCCGTCAAGCAATAGGCCGTTTTCGTAATGAAATCAATTTAATGCACACATCTTTATTAAGTGCCTCGTTACAAATTATTTCATTTACCTGTGACGAATAATTGTATTTCATTTTCAGTAATCAGAATGCGAATTGCATACATTAGTTGTTGCTAGGTAGGACAAACATTGCTTGTCCTACCTTGCAACAGCTTATGAATGCAATTCGCATTCTGATTACTGACATACAATTATTCGTAACAAGTGAATGAAATAATATGAAACGAGGCACTTAACAAAGATGTGTGCACAGGGGCGGATCCAGCCGGTGGCAAGGAGGGGGCCTAAAGGGCCCACTTCGTGCGAAAATTTGAAAATCATGCCGGTCGATTTTCGCTCAGTGGGGGCGGGGGTAGTGAGCAACAACAAAAAATTTTGGCACCCGAAAATTTTTTCCTCCGGCAAGGGTAATTTTTTTCCACCGCCACCCCCACCTTGGGCGCCAGGGTAGTGAGCACAATTTTTTTTTTCAAAAAGGGTGTTTTTACCTTCTTTTTTTCTAGGGAGGGGCCCGGGCCCCCCCCTTGGATCCGCCACTGTGTGTGCATTAAATTTAATTACATTATAGAAATAGTCTATTCGGCGTTAAGCAATAATAGACAGCAATTAGCAGCTTGTAGTCGAGAACATTACGCATTGATTTGAACCTAAATGATAAAATTTACTATAGGATTTCTCGGTCAATCTCGTAAGCTTTTCATTCGTTTTGATACAAAGTTCATTCAAATTCGCGAAATAAAGCTGCCGGCGTGTAAATTTCATTCAAAATAACACTTTTTTCATTTGATTTACTTATTCGGTCAATGGATTTAGCACTTGTTTCATTCAATTTAACAACCGCTTACAAATGCGCAGTTTGCATTCATTTTCGTCAACAATGGCAAATCGGACGTCCGTACCATTCATTTTCACTTTGGGTCATTCTAAATAACAACGTTTTCATTCATATTCGCCTATCTTTACAAACCTATGGTATAAATGGTATATGCACATGTTTTTCATCTAAATTAAACAAATGTATTCTTTAGTTTATGTCCACATGACATGAGTTATTGATCAAACTCATTAATGATAGTGTAGCGTGATTGTGCTTGTTACTGTATGTGATCGTGATCGTGATTGTAATTGAGATGGTGATTACGATTGTGACTGAGATGGTAATTATGACTGTGATCACGATCGTGATTGTGATTCAGTGTGATGGTGATTCAGATTTTGATGTGATTATGATTGTGATTGAATTGATACTCATGGATTGTTCTTAACATGTTCAATACAGACTAAATATAATTTACACAAATATAAATGGCTTCAAAGAGATTACGAACATCGAATAAATTATCACAAAAAAACTAACAAAACATAACTAATAAATCAATGTATAGAGTATTGATACCCCCCCCCCCACCATTATGGTACGCCTCTCCAATAAATACAACTGTAGTCTGTAAACACACACTTTGCATGCACTTATATCATTGCATATTCACAAAAAGACACTCTTGCTTAGTTCCATGCTAATTCTATATTGATGTGGCTAAGTTATATCTACTTAACACATGATCGTTCAGTTGCTAAATAGTGATGATTTAGTGGGTATACACCCCTAGTGAGGACAAATAACATATTTGTTGCTTACCAACCCATACAATTTGAAATGGATTTAGCATGGGACTAAGCTTACGGGGTTCTATATATGATCATACTGGGTAAGATTTACATGTTTAATTTGTCTGCAAAACGTGTGAAATTGTATGCAAAGAAACGAATTTGAATTCACGGAAGACGCTATTACGTAATCGCGAATCGTCTCGCTTTAAATTGAATGAAAATTTTACGAAAAAGAAACACGTTTTAATTCGAATGAAAATAAAATGTTTTTGAATGATCGTTTTATGAATTTAAATGCTAAAAAACGAATTTGAACGAAAAATAACAGCTGCGGTGACAGAATCGGCGAAATTGAATGAACATAAAATGAATTTGTGTGGCCAACTTACGAAATTGACAGAGAAATCCTATATTAATGAACTGAATTGATTTTTAGCTAGCCTAATCACCCGGAAGTCCCGGATAAATCGAACAAAACTGTTATGATAACAAAAATATCAGAATTCATTCATTAATTTACTTTGTTCGTACATGGCTCGTCTGAATATTTTGTCCCTGCTAAACGCATCTCAAAAATTAAAATATCGGTTTCTAGTATTTTTGTTAAGTTAAAGAAATTGACATTAAAATGCACATTTTCACTCAGGCATACATTAGTGAGGTACTCAGATACGGATTAATCTCTGACGTACATGTAAATTGCCGTTATGAGACTTAAACTTCTTGATTAAGTGGCACGCTTCAGTATATCATCTTACCATTAAAGTTATGGGGGAAAAGACGCAATTTATTGTTTGGCATGGTGGATATTTGAAATCAGTCAGTCAAAGGTATGCTTATCGGTAAACAATCGGTGCAGGAAGCTTTAATATTCTGAAATTAAAAAATTGACGTGAGTCTTTATCGCGCTATTAGCCATCTTTAATTTGATGATTCATGATCCAATTATTCAGTGCATGTCCGTACCTAAAAAAAAAAAATCGCAGAACAATGGGTCTAGCAAGGTTGAATTTTAAAACTTAGTCAGGAAACAGCAATTTCCACGATTTTTGTATCGAATGAAATATTATTATTAATCCACGATGAAAGGCCCTATATCCCTACCATATATACAAAAAAGAGATGATAATTTACAAGTTAGAGAAAGTGGTAATTTAAAAATACTTGATTTTACAAGAAAACGCTAAAAATTGATTTATCCCCATTTGGAATGAAACGCTTCATTTTCAGTATTGCTTGTTTGACTTTTTCCCCCTGTTTTCCCCCTTCTCTATCTCATTATCTTTATTGAAAATTTATGTAGATTATGATTATTATGTAGTTTGTATGTATCATATGTATGTTTTGTTATGGCAACCCCACCACAAGCCCTGTGTTTTAGGGAGTTTCGCCTCCTTCCGTAGTAGGTCCATGTTCCTATATAACATTGTAAATACAGTTATATATTCCATAATATGTTAATTTTGTTTTTGTTAAGGAAATAAATGTTTATTGAATTAAATTGTATTGAATTTATAAATCAGGGCAAGCCTGAGACAGCAGACCTCCACCATTACAATCCCTTCCCCTACAATGATCTCTTCCTCTGGGCCATCCTCACCAAGAAACATGAGATGGCTTATCTGATGTGGCAGCTAGGTCAGGAATCCTTACCCAAGGCCTTGGTTGGATTCCGGCTCTGTCATTCCATGTCTCGCTGCGCACGATCGCAATACAACACCGATGCCGCGGATCAGCTTACTGAACAATCCAGGTACCTTTGAAACAATTTAGATTCATCTTTAAACTCTGAATTATTATTTGAACTGAAATGATAATATGATATAATATAGTATGATAATAATTTTATTTATCTAGGGAAGCCTCATCAGCTTCATTGCTGTTCTTCCTGAGAGACCTACAATAATTAGTGCCCCAGCGATTGCCAGGTACCCATTTACACCTGGGTGGAGAGTGGCAAATGTGGATTAATGCCTTGCCAAAGGAAGATTAATGCATTGCCAAAGGAAGATTAATGCCGGGCTGAGATTCAAACCCTTAACCCTTGGATTGAGAGTCACGTGAATGAACTACTATATCACGGCCCCTCCACTACGAGAAATAACTGAATCATGGATATAGCCTACATGTATACTGATAAATTATTTCGTTACTGATGAGTTTCAATGCCATATATACAACTCACTTGTTATTATCAGGAGCAGCAACTGCCACCTCACAATATCTACCCCCTCCCTTTTTCCTCCGCCCCTGCCCCCTTCCTGGCAGTTGGCTCCTGCATATCAAAGGTACATGACAGGGTGTTTGGGGTTGAAACCTGATTTTTGTTATTCTTTCGAAAACGTATTTGGACCCCATTAACAAGTTCACCAATATAATAATTACACCGTAGCATGACGACAGATAAATTACAGTCATGTATGTGCTGTATCTTTACTGTTAGTCCATGATTTTGAACCACCTCTTGACTCTAAATCACAAACGTGGATGTACGAATCATGGCCTATCTCCTCTGTAGCTGTTTGACCAGTCAAGCATTACAAGTATATCCTATTGGATTATAATATAGGCATATTCATGGGGGCGCAAGGAGGACCCCCCTCCACTTCATAAAGGTCATCCACCACGAGACTATGTGGTATTTTGTGTGTCTGTTGTTGTCTGTGCGCCCTCCCCCTCCTACCACTACTCTGTTCAACAAGTCTGGCTATGCCAGTGGATGCCAAATACATGTAGTTTATCCACCAAAGCAATAAGCGTCATAATAACAAGTGTTGTGATGCGCGATGGCTCAGTGGTAGAGCGCAGTGGTCTCGTAACCGAGAGGTCCCGGGTTCGAAACCAAGTCAATGCTCCTGTGCCCTTTGGTAAGGCATTAATCCTCATTACCAAGTCCCTCGGAGAGGACTTAAAGCCTTCGCTCCCCTGATTGCTTACTTACAAACATACAACATGCTTTCTTAGCAGTCAGGTAAAAGAATAATCAACCAATCAAGTGTACCTCGTGTATCCCTTTCTTGCTCAGGTTGTATGAGCAGCTCGCAGTCACCCTCCTGACTCAATGTTTTGAAGAAGATGCTAGCTACACTCGCAGCTTACTCCGCGTCGAGTTACCGAACTGGAGTCACATGACATGTCTATCCCTGGCAGCTAACTTCAAACATTATCGACTCATCGCTCACCCATCTATTCAACTGCTACTGAATGATCAGTGGTATGGAAAACTCAAAACTAACCCTGGAATGAAGGTAAGTGAATGCTCATTTTCATAAAGTAGTTGATTTTAATTTGAATTGATTACATTACTTCTGCATTCCATTTGAATATAAACGTTATTCGGTAACATAACAAACATAAATACTGAAAAGTACTTTCTTTCAATTAATCGAAAATAAACAAATATTAATAATAATAATAATAATAATAATATTCCGCTTGTATATAGCGCTTAATACATCGATGATGTCTCTAAGCGCTTTACAGATATATTATTACCCCGGTCATCGGATTCAGGCTTACCCGCACACAATGTATGCACATTCTCCACTCCCTGGGGAGCATTCCAGCCAGGCGTCATTTTTACAAGCACACACTTGCTCATCTAACCACATTAACTTTCGCATCCTACCGGGTACCCATTGAACACCTGGGTGGAGAGTGGCAAATGTAGATCAATGTCTTGTCAAAGGACATTAGTTATAGAAAAAAAAAAGATAAGATAAATTGTCAAATTATCATATTTCATCAAACTTTATGAAATTATTTGCGGGAGAAGGACTACCATTAAAAGCAAATTGCTTGAAAATATGACAGCCCAAAACAAATCTTGTGAAATAGATGAACATATTATTATTAAGCAGAATGGACAAAATATAATAATAATTCAGTATAAACTTTAGTTTTGTCTCCAGGAATTTTGTCGAAAAGTGAACTCCATATCGCCCTACGGCCGTCGCACGATGATCATGATGATGAATGTTTAAATGCTATGTAATGTGTTTAATTTTCAAAACAACATTTTCGCATTGATATTATGATTCTTATAATAGCATAAATCTTGCATTCTGTTGTTCAGGAGTTCTTCAAGAGGTTACTCTGTACGGATAATGACGTAGATGATGACGTAGGTCAGGGGGAGGACATGGTGACATCACGAAGAAACACCAACACCAGCCCGGATGTGAACACGGTGAGTGACAGTACCTCCATGAAAGTGGTATGAATTCAAAGTTGCTATAGTTTTCAGAAGGTTAAACCCAGTGGTAGACGTGGGAGGAGACCCATTAATAACCATGCTACTGATTATATGTACGACCATTAATTATACATGTCCATTGAATACAATGCAATTAACGAAGGAATAACCGAAAATCACAATACATTTTGAGAATTTCACATTCTTCCGTCTTAATTTTCGCAGCCAAATGTTGTTTTCTCTCGAATTTCTTCTTATTAAACTTTTTTTACATCCATGTTTAGAAGAATGATGCCGCTGCCAAACATAAAAACTATCAATTTTGATCAACATAGGCCACATCTTAAGATTCAAGTCATCATTCTTTAACATTATCTCATCTTTTTTTTAATGTTCTTCGTAATTCATCACTATTTCATTTGTATGAAAAGCCTTGTTAGTGCCCATCTCGTGCTTTCGAGGAAAAATGTGAATTAAAATGAACTGAGTACTTCGAGTGAAAAATTTATTGATTCAAAAAGTACCTAATGCAAAGCAGTGTAGATATAAATTAGTCACTGCCCTTCTTTCTTTCAGGTCAACCAAGATGGTAGAGAGAAGGTTCGAATCCCCTCCATAGCTCCCATCGTCAAGTTCTGGATCAATGCTGTAAGTTTCATCCCATCTCTTAGATTAGACTCTCCAAGAATCCCCTAAATAAAACATCAGCAAACACATTAAAGGTCGATAAGAACTCTTTTACAAACGGAATATATGTAGAGGCTGTCTATTCCAAATTCAAAGGATCGTGATATGATGATGTAATACTCTTCCGGCTCTCAGCAGACTGATGATATGGTTGCTTGATGTCTTAAATACAAGTCCTGCGACTGCATTTCGTTTGATTATGTAGATCCATTTCCAGTGGTATTTTGCGACCATTTACAGCTGGGCTCAGTCATTAGCATCGACGAACGGTTGTATATATTAGGTTGGCTTCCCTCCTGAATTATGAAGAAACTAGCTACACTAGTAGAATAAATGATGTATTGATTTAGAGTACATTATATTATTTCTTTTTTTAAACTTTATGATAATATTTCTTATTTTATTTTACGACATTAATTTTTTTGGATAAATATTATTTTTATTTCTTTCTTTTCTTCAAACCCAGATGTTTTATTTCTTGTTCCTGATTGCGTTCAGTTACGTGGTTCTGATGGAGCTCAAGCCTGAGGTTGGTAAGGTGGAATGGCTCGTCTGTCTAACAGTCTTTAGTCTGGCTACTGAGGAGATTCGACAGGTAAGTGTGTAAAGTTGTAGAGGTGTAGAGTTGTAGATGTGTCGTGGTCTAGTGGATACGTCACCGGCCTGTGGAGCACACGGTTCGCGGTTCGAGTTCCGCCGCGGCACTAATGTCCACCCAGGAGAAGGAAATGGGTACCCGGTAGGAAGAAATTCCTTGAATGCTTTAGCACCTTATTATGACGGCTCAGCTACCGCCGGGGTAATAATATTATACTCTGCATTAAGCTGAGTAGAGTGAATTAATATTATAGCTGTGCTATATAAATGGGCCTATCATTACTTTTGTTATTATTATTATTAGAGATGCATAAGTTTCCATGGTTATGATGGCCTAGTTTAGATACTATCCAATGACCATGTATGAAATTTTACACAAGAGCGTTGGCAGATGTCTTGATTTAAGAACAGCAAAATTAAGATAACATTTTGGTACATACATGTACCTTTGGGACAAATTGGCGGGCCAAAAGTGTGACGTAAAATGAAATAGACTGCCAACGATCAGGAATCGAATAAAGATATATCATGGACTTTCTTAAGTCCATGATTATACGATCATCAAATTATTTATACATAGAATACGTACCACCCCTACTCCCCACCCCTACCGAGAACATCAACCTCGGATACTCACTAAATCTGGGCAAAATCCCATTGGTGATGGCTTCCAGTGGAACTGAATGAAACCATGGACCTACGATGAAACTACCCTGTTGAAAGAAATCAAGAATAAATAAATAAATAAATTATAGTGTTATGACGCTCTTGGAGAAGGATCCAGAAAAGTCCGAGTTGGTCAATTATCATTTGGGGTGTGATTTCGTGGTTTTAATTGATAGTTGAATTTTATGACTCTTATAGAAGGTTAGGTCATGTAATAACGTCTTTATTCTGATCCAATCATTTTATCTACAGTTGGTGATGCAAGGAGACAGTGAAATTCTGACATTTCGACAGCAAGTTCAGATGTGGGCATCTGATACATGGAATCTATGGGACCTGGTTGGAATATTAACATTCACCATGGGTGAGTGTAATGAGCTTTGATCAAGTATCTACATGTATTTTTGGTCGCGTCTCCTCGTTTCTGTGATGTGGTGACAGTTATTGCTTATTATTATTATTATTATTATTATTATTTATTTGGCACTTTCATGAGAAACAAAATCAGAAAACATTATACAATGTACATGTACATAGGACATAATGAATACATACAATAATTTGACACTTGCGCACCCGACCAGGTAGCCTGGGCAAGGAACAGGTCAACTTAATGTCCATGGCCCACAGGCCTTCCTTCCCACACCCGATCGGGTGCACAAACATCTTGACATAAAGTGTGGATACAACATAGAATAAAATCACGTATACAAAATAAAAAAAGAAGTTCAACACACATGTTCATGTAGCTTAACTGCATCATAAAGTAATGCCAGATAGAGGAGACAGATGAGAAAGTAGTAAAGTAATACCAGACAGAGAGTGGGGGAAAAGAGGGAAAACAGGAGAGAGTGAGAGCAGATTAGGGAGGCTGCAAAAAAAAATAACAAGTTCCGGATCATGACTGTGATGTCATTTGCATATAATTGTGTTGTAGGTTAAAAATACTATATAATACCATTTAAAATTTGCTGAATTAATACAGTACTTGAGTTGTCTATATCAGCAATCAATACACAATAAAGCCATACAGTATATTCATTAATACGTGTGCATACAAATAAGACAATTGATTATAATCCATTTCATGAATAGCAAACTTAATATAGGTGTATAAAGTAATCATTTCAAAACATATTTCTCTAAGTTCTTCCGGTCCTAGAAGGCTTCAAGTTATTTTCAGAATGTCTTTCTTGAGGACACGTAGAACATGTTCAATATTTCCTGAGACAAGCTCAACCCTGGATTGAGAAGGCAAGCCTTCCCAGACTATGGGAAACCTATGCACCGCAGTCTGATGGAGTCTCTCCGTTCTTGCCTTCAGATGAACAAATCTAACATCCTCCTCTGAGTGCCGGACACGTATTACAATATTATCTCCAACTACTTCGCAGCTTATCAAGCCATACAAGGATTTAACAAAGAATGAAACCATCAAGAAAATCCTCCTAGATTTCAAAGTGTACCATTTCAAATGGTCAAGACGCTGGTCATATGGCATCTCTTGTCGTCGCTGTCTAAGTATCACTCGCGTTGCCCGTCGTTGAATATGTTCCAGCATATCGATGTTCTTTTAGTATAAGCCATCCAAGCGGGCACACCATAATCAAGGATGGGCAACACGAGTGACTTGTATAATGCCAGAAGAGCTGGCGAAGAGATGCCAGCAGACATACGTGAGATGAGACCGAGCATACGATTACACTTCGAAACTACATGGTTAACATGGTCATTCCAGTTCAACTGTGAATTGAGAAATACTCCTAAGTACTTAATACAGCTCACCTGTTCCACGATTACACCATCAACTAAGTAGAGTGGGTTCCCAACATATTTTTTACGGGGAGCTATTCTCATCACTTTGGTTTTACTTGCATTCAACTGCATCCGGTTATTGCCACACCAAGATGTTACCCTATTCAAATCTTCTTGGAGGAGACTGGTCTCAGCTGGATCTTTAATTATTCTATAAATCAAAGTATCGTCTGCAAAAAGCAGACAAGGTGACTGGACGACACCCACTATATCGTTTATGAAAATATTAAACAATCGGGGCCCCAATACACTCCCCTGGGGTATTCCTGAGGTAACACTAGATGAATCCGAGTAAGAACCACGATACTGAACAGTCTGGTGGCGATCAGATATGAATGACCTTACCCAATACCACATGTTACCTTGAATATTGTATTTACTTGAGAGTTTGTTAAGAAGAATATCATGGGGCATCCGGTCAAAGGCCTTGCTAAAGTCGAGGAATATTGCGTCAATGATTGGGGTAGGAGTTTTATCAAGAGCAGTGTACCATTTATGAGTTACGTTAATCAGTTGTGTTACACATGACCTTCTTTGACTGAACCCATGCTGGTCCGGGCTAATCAAACCATACGTTTCTAAATGGTCTCTTATCTTACGGTCTACCAATGTTTCCATCATCTTACATACAATGGAGGTTAACGCAACTGGGCGATAGTTGGACACATTAGAAGCACTACCCGATTTGTGAATAGGAATAATGACAGCCTTCTTCCATTGTGAAGGCAATTTACCGAGTGAAATTGATGTGTTGAATAGTTTTTGCAACACGGGTGTGATTGGAATAATTGCCGATTTAAGAATAACTGCTGTAATTCCGTCTGGTCCTGGAGACTTATTAAGAGGCAAATTCTTAATAAGATTTTCGATTTCATTTGAGTGTATTTCCAGCGAACTCAAAGAATGAATTGGCATATTACAAAGACCAGGAGTTTCAGGCAATGCATCACACTGACTAAACACTGAGAGAAAGTAATCAGAGAAGCATTGTGCTATCTCTTCTGATTTGTTTGTCGGTTTACCATTCACAGTTATAATTTGGGAGGGGTTGCGTTTCTTGGATCGCATGTATCCAAAGAAACGTTTCCTGTTGTCTGGTAAGGAAAATAGATCGTTCACATATTTCCAGTAGGATTTATTAACAATGTTCTTGGCTTTATTTCTGATTTCTTTATACCGAGACCACAATTCATGACCACTACCTCCAGAATCTCTACAAACTCGAGCTCTTCTGAAACACTGCTCTTTCTTCAACAAAAGATGTTTTATTTCCTTAGTTATCCATGGACAGAAACGTTTGTTTTTCTGAACTTTGGAAGGGATACACTCGTTGACTGCTGCCTGAAAACATCCAAAAAACCTTCCCAACACTGATCAATATCTCCCTCATCCATGAACAAACTCCAAGGGGCAAGATGCAATAGTGTGTTAAAACGGTCATAATCACCCTTCCCATAACATAAGAACTTTCGTATGACAGATTTTGGTGGTTGTGGTTGAGAGACTTGTAGAATAATAGACACAGCATGGTGATCACTCTCAACACAATTGGGTGTCACGTTAACACTTTTACATAATTCAGGGCGGTTAGCAAACACAAGATCTATAATAGTCCCTTCTGTAGGATTGTCAATACGAGGTCTAGTGATATCAAAAACACATTGGGTCATATCCATTGTTTCAAATATATGAGACAATTTGTTTTTATTCCTACTATCTTGTTCATTCCAGTTTATATTGAAATCCCCAACAAATATAATACCTTGATATCCATTACTCACTAGTTGAATGTTATCAATTGTACTTTCAAGTTTTTCGAAAAAGTCATTAGCTGAGTTAGGGGGTCTGTACATAGAGCAAATTAACCACTTTGACTCCTCATACATATTTCTACAATAACCAGTTCGAGATCAGGATGTTCTAATTCTAATAAACGTTGTGGCAAAAGATGTGGTCGAGCTCCGACTAGAACTCCTCCACCCCTGTTTTGAGATCGATCTTTACGAAAAACACAGTATTCATCATTTAGACCAAGTTCATTCGTGTTAAAGTCATCATCCAGCCATGTTTCACATATACAGATAATATCAAACAATTGACCATGAAAGAAGGCACGGATGGATGCAGTTTTATTTCGAATGCTTCTTCCGTTGAATGAGAATAAAGAAACGTTCTTTGTAGAGCCCGTAGAGAGAAGATTAGGCTGGTGTTCCGATGGTACCGAGTCTGAAGAGAGATCAGTTCCAGTGAGGTAGTCATGTGCGTTATCAGGGGTAGATGTTGAGTTGTCACTAACGACCAGGCTTTCCATCGAATTCCTTCCTGTGCTATACACTCTGGCTCGTCTACCTCGGTGAGTTTTACGATTACGAGCTATCTTCAAGTCGTCAATCGTCTTCCAGGTCTCTCTTGGCAAACATTGCAGACTTGCTCGAGGAGAAAGTCTATCCATCTCGTACAGAGATGCGGTATCATAGCACAACCGTCCTGAAGCATGATGGGAAGAAGAAGAAGCATGATTGCCATTCCCAGGGTCGGAGTACTTCTCAGATAAAGTAGGCCCAGGGTTTGGATCGACATCACCGGCGATCAGGAGAGCCAATCGAAATGTTGCACTTGTGTTCGTGTAATACTGAATTCTCGTTCCAATAAATTTGGTACGCAAATAAATTGCACCACCATTATTTCTACAGAGCTCCAGTACACCAGAATTGTATCCTTCTTGTGTAGTAGCATACAACATAGAACAAAGTAACATGAATAGGGGAAGTGACGAGGCATGTTCCAACTCATTGTCAAGTCCATTGGCTAAGTGCCCAACAGTAGATAACAACTATTGATGTCCACTGATAAGCGGATTAGAAGAAAAGAAAAAAAAAACTCCAATTGGCATTCACTGATGCAGTACATCACTACATCATGGCTACTCACTGTACTTATGGTATAGACATCAATCATTTACAAATCACTGGAACAGCTTCAAAATATAGATCCAAATCCTGTAAAATTTGTCCTGCACAGTCAGTGAGTAGTTACAAAACAGATGATAACAAACAGACAGAACAAATCAATGTTAATAATAACATATACACAGTCACAAGAGGAGCAGGAGAGAGGCCACTCCTATGAGCGCTCATCATCTCATCAAGGCCATGAAAATAACAAGTAATGCTTCTCTGTTTATAGTTTCTCATAATCTCACTCACATAGTTGCACTATTTCCGATCATGCCGATACCACTGCATCTCCGAAAGAGGCGTAAACTAACTAATCACCAGGCAAGCAGTGAACACCCTTCTTGAACATGTTGTACTCGGAAGAGTGGCAGACTAGTATCGTTTTAATGGAGAAAATAATTGTTATGCATTAATTGCAGCTATAGACAAAAAAAAATTCCCATGCCACTTCTGTAAATAAATAAATTAACCTATCTGTTTAATCTTCTGGTTTTAAAATTATTTAATATCTACATGATTTTCTTTCGCATCAGGATTTTGCCTTCGTATGTGGGAAGGTAGTCTGAACGCTGGACGGATGTTATATATTCTAGATGTCATGGTGTGGTATGTGAGGGTACTTGATATCCTGAGCGTCAACAAATTAATGGGACCGTATGTCAACATGATTGGAAAGATGGTGAGTATAAAAGAAACAGTTTTACTTTAATTTTATATGTTATATCCGTTGCATTTTATCGAGTAGTTTGAAATTACTAGAAGAGAATCACGGGAATGGAAGGGAGGAGGAAAAGAAAAAGAAAACAAAGGAACAACAAGTAAATGTATGAACCATTAAAAGTGGCGAGAGTATACACGTACTAGAATTAAACGGATGCAATGTTTTTCGTCATAATCGTGACTGTTAAGGTGATGATGGTGATGATGCTGTAGAATAGGAGGAAGATGGTGTTGATGATGACAAAGACGATGACGGTGATGGTGATGATATGAAGATGACGTCGACAATGATGATGATGATGATGATGATGATGATGATGATAATGATGATGATACTGATGATGATGATGTTGATGATGTTGTTGATGATGATGATGATGATGATGATAATGAAGTAGTATACCTACAATTGGTTGTGACGAGTGACATCTTTTTCATATTTGTTCTTGTTTGTTAGATGAATGACACAGCTAAATTCATCGTGATCCTGTTCGTGTTCCTGGTGACCTACGGTGTGGCAAGAAATGCCTTGATGAAACCCATGAAAGAATGGGATTGGAATGTTCTTCGAGATATCATCTACATCCCATACTGGCAGATCTATGGAGAACTCTTCATTGATAACGAAGACAGTGAGTTCGAGCTACCACTTGCTAGAGGCTAGAGGCTAGAGGGCTCATGTTTTGTCATGGTGATAAAACAGTCACATCCATCATATCCATTAGTAGTTGGTTTAAAGTCGGTCTGGCGGTGTGAATGGACCATAGTAGGAACGATCGTTATGATATCAATGATATTCGTCCAGTGGCGTTTCTAGAGAGGGCTTGTGGGGCTCAAACCCCTATCCACCCCTCCCCGCGAATACAAAAACAAATCTTCAAGCCCCCCCCCACCCCTTCCCCAACAAACAATGAAAGAACTCCCCCCCCCCTCATATAGGTATGTATTCTTCTATAATCACTCCTGTATTCGTTTTGCAAAGCAGTAAGACTGGATTTGAAAGAACACATCATGAACGCTGATCCCTTGGTAAACGAAATTATCATTATTATCGTATCATAACCTCCAAAATGTTAATAATTTCAATTTTGGCCTACAGAGTTCATCACGAACTGTTCATTGTTTCCTAAACATGGCATGGAGCTGTGTGATGCTGGTATAGTCCTGGAGCGTATAATAATGGGCATTTACCTTCTCATTGCTAACGTACTCCTCATCAATATGCTCATCGCTATCTTCAAGTAAGTGTCACAGGCTATTAAAGCATCCAAAAGTTTTCACCATTTAATTTTTTTAATTTTTGATACGATGGTTAGGATTACGGCAGATATGTATAATATACCTTCCTCATTTCCCCATTTCCCTTCTATATTAAAATTTAATTTGATTATTTTTGTTATTAAAGAGAAAGACCAGTTCTGGTCATGCGATTGCATTGTGAAAGAAACGTTGTGGAATTGATCAGAAAAGGTTGATCATCTAGCATATAAGTATTGGTGTGCACTGCAAGGTTCTGGAACCATGAAAATGATAAGAAATTTGGCCCAGTCTTGGTAGAGTTACAAGCACTGTATACAGAAAGATGTATATGGGACTACGCGACCACGTGCGCGATATCTATTTGGTCCCAATAGATATAATAATTTACCAAATATATCAATTGGTAGGCGGTTTCCCGACTTTCTCGGCAAAATTTGTATCGTCACGTATTAGTCAAAACATATTCTTTCACATGATTGGTAATGAGAGCTTCCATTTCATTTTTTTGAGAGAGGGGCGTTTCCAAAACTGGTCTTTACCTTTAAAAATATATCCAGGTCATCTAGATGCTTACCTAGATCACACAATTTTTTTACGTTTGACTTCTTTTTTGTTTGCAGTTTCACAAATTATATATTGATAGGTTAGAAGATTCGGAAGTCAGAAGCAAAAATGTTGATAGTGCAACTATTTTATAATTTAATGGTAACGGAGTTTAAAAAACGTTTGAAAAGTTGCTCGTTATATTTTCCTCTCGTCGTCTTTCCTCTCATTATCCTTTCGTTTCCATAGCAACACATTTGTGAGAGTGCAGGAGAATGCAAACGAGATTTGGAAGTTTCAGCGATATCGTCTGATCATGGAATTTAGTGAGCGACCATTCCTACCACCTCCGTTCATACTCGTCGTCCATATCTACCTCCTACTTGAGAGGCTTAAGCTGTCAAAAAAAAAAGATTCTTCAGCTATGAGTAAGTGATTTCTTGTTATAAAAATGGCATTTGAAATTTCTATGAATTTACAGTGTTAATACTAAATACTTGATCAAAACCGTTAAAGGTTTAGTTAGATTAAACTATTGATTCATGAAATTAACTTTACAACAAGAAGCTACAAAGTAGTATTTGTATTGTGAGTACATGATGTTGATGCGACGTTATTATTGACAATTGAAACTGATTCTTTGTTTTCTTTTTTGTAACCAGTTGATTGATAACACCATGCTTGGATTGATGGCTGCTCTCCTATCGTATTCTTTCTTTGTTTTCCTATGTTTCAGTTTTGTATTAATAGTACCCGGACTTTGAAATAAACGGAATTTAAAATCGAAAATATCAATAGAGCTCAACAAGTAAAATTTACTTTGGTCAACACTTAATGGTAATGTTTCTGAAATGACGCATGTAGGATCAATAATCCATATCAATCATCCTTCACATGGAAAGAAGGTGGAGATATAATGACAACTGAATTTATCTTTATCAAAAATATTATCTTATTTAATTTTCCAAAATCTTCCTTTTAGAAATTCGTTTGGATGAACAGAAATTGCAGTCCCTGCACAGATTTGAAGAAGACATTGTTGAGAATCACTTGCGAGAGAACACCCTAACAGAGCAACAGTCAATCGAAGGAACCATCAAACACATCAGTGAAATGTAAGGTCATGAAAAGTGTCTGAAAGCTTTTGAGGGATAGCTTGTTAGGATCAAGGTCTGAAATCCAGTATAGAATTGATTGCTTTGCCTTCATAATTAATCATTCTCCTACAATGTTGTTGGCAATCTTAATCCGAACATATTATTTGACATATGATTTGCAGTATGTTCATTGTACCTATTCCCCCTTAAAATTACGATGATTATCATGTAATTCAATAATGACTATCACATCCGGGTATGCCCTTGTTTGCATGCAATAGCGAGTTGTTATGATGAACTTCCAGCGAGGGTATAGTAGGTCATTGACCCCCACGTATCACGTGATCGACAAGCGGATATGACCTGCATTCGCAAATCTTGAGGTTTGAACATTTGAAGGTTTCATTGGCATGCTCCTTTAACAGTTCGAACAACCAGCTAGAGAGAAAGAGGGAGAGAGAAAGAGAGAGAGAGAGAGGGGAGAGAGAGAGGGGAGAGGGAGAAAGAGGGGAGGGAGAGAGAGGGGAGGGGGAGATGGGGGAGAGAAAGAGAGAAGGAGAGAGGGGAGAGGGAAAAAGAGGGGAGGGGGAGAGAGAGAGAGGTGAGGGGGAGATGGGGGAGAGAGAGAGAGAGAATGAAAATAAATACATTGTACTTTTTTTAACTATTGTTGATTGAATGTGTGCATTGATTTTCATTAAACGTTTCATATATCGAATGTATTTTATGAATAAGATATCAATCAAATTAAAGGGCAAATGATATTACAATGGTTGCAGTGGTCATGGTCATGGCCATCGAGTCCGGACTGTTCTATAAAATAGTTTTAAAAATAATTATTCTTTGAATAATTGAAATATTCACATTTTTATTCTTCTTTTTTATCGATTTTATCTAATTTAGAGTGGATGCTTTCACCCAACAAATGGAACAGAATTGTCGAAACGACTCTGAATCAAGACGAAAACTGGATTTGTTGACGGAACGGATGACGAACCTCGAAAAAGCCGTCTAGAGTTTCGTTACACATCATCACAAACATGCTGCTGCCCTCTACCGTCTTGCATCGAGTCAACCTCTGTTCCATCTTGAATGGTCTTTTTATCCAATCTCTGTAGGGCGGCATTTTCTTGTCATGATTGATGAAGGCAAATGGGATTGTAGTTACGTACATACGAGAGCATTTAGGACAAGTGACCTTAAAGCCCCACTGCACTACTTGTAGCTACTTGCTCCCTCTATATAGAAAACAATGCCTAAGCGGTGCCCGTTGGTCCCCATGATCCTCTTTTTCTTATGTTAATTGAGAGCTGAGTTGATGAGATAACAACCTGTCAGTGACCACGCTGGGTGGTCTAATCCTTCCTGGCCAAACTAGTGTTACTGAGGATTGTTGTGAAGGAGAAATAAGAATGATCGATGTTAAAAGGCAAATATTCAGTTTTAGGCTGAAGTGGCTTGGAATGATTTTAGATAATACAAAAGGAATTTGGAAAGATATGAGTCAACATTGGTTTGACTGTTTGGGAGGACTGCATCTACTGCTGAATTGCAATTATACTGATGATGCATTACATCTCTTAAAACTTAGCAATGTGCCACACTTTGACATTGAAATATTACATGCATGGTACCTCATAAAAAAATACACATCAGTTGGATGTCAGGCACAGAAACATGTTGACGAAAATATTTTATGGTATAATCAAAATATTGTTTTTGAAAAGAAAATGTTATTTTATGAAGACTGGTATAAAAGTGGTATTATATATTTAAAGGATATCTTTAAAAATTGTACTTTTGTTTCAGTAAATGAATTATATATCCGTCTAAAAAACGAGACGAAGTAAACAACTTTTGATTTTTTACTATACAAAGCTACAAAAATCAATTCCAAAAATGGATAAATGATAAGCATATAGGATTCAAAGATCATAATTTTAATATCCCCACATTGTATTTGGAAAAGCAGTTAAGCCTGTTAGCCATTTGAGGAGTAAACAGTGGTATAGTATGATAAGTTTTAAACAAATTAAAATAAATAAATGTTGTTTGTATTGGGAAAATGTCCTGCAGAAGGACGTTAAATGGTCCTCTGTTTTGAACAGAAATTTGATTGGGATTAAAGAATTTCGTCTACGTGAATTTAATTTCAAGCTTTTATATAATATGCTACCAGTTCGGAAAAATCTGTTCAAGTGGGGTCTTCTATACGATGACCTTTGTTTAAAGTGCAAAGAAACTGAAGATGTTGTTCATGCTTTTATTTCATGTAAGGCAAACGAAACTGTTTTTGAGTATTTAAAGGGCTTAGTTTTATATGCTTTTAATCTTGAAATAGAGATAGATAATATTTTCTTACTCAAAATGAATTCGCAAACCGAAATTGATTTGATTATGACGATTGCTTTTTGGTCTATTTATAAAATTATTATTTTTCGTAATAAGTATGGGTATGATAATAGAGATTTGAATTTGATTTATTTATTTAAGAGAGAAATGACTCACAGACTAAAAATAAATGAACACTTGAAAGTACAAAATATGAAATTTCCTACATATTTGCTTAGTTATATTTGAACAAATAATATGTGCATTATTGATGTTCCATTGTTTTGCTAAATTGTTTGTGAAATTGTTATCGTTTGAATATTGTCGACGAACTACTCAATATAGAAGCTAAATTCAATATAATGCTCTTCCTCATACCACTAAATTACTACAAACTGTTAACACATTCAGAAAGTATTAAACAATATTATTCCAGACTTCTTGTAGCTGTGTAGGTATCCTATTATTATGTAAGCTATTTTTTAAATTTTTTTTTTTACTTGTTTAGCTATATCTCCTGTATATATTGTAAATATTTCTCTCCTTTTTCTTGTTTTACTCCAATCCGCTCTTGTCATTTTTGTAAGTTCTTTTTTTTGTGTAAGTTTTCCTTATTCCTGTAATATATATTTACATGTCTTTTATGTCTATAGGACCCCTCTGTAAAACAGCGTTGTTATGCTAACATCGCTGAGTAGGGACATCCCTTCGTCTTCCTTTTACTACTTTGTCTTTATGATTGTAAATGTATATTTGTTGTTTTGTAATTGACGGAAAATAAATATAATACAATACAAAGAGAAAAAAAATATTGCGAAAAAGAGGGAAGGAAAAGGAAAGAGAGAAGCGAAAGAAATGGGGGAAGAGGACAAAGAAAACAAGCTGATAGCAACCCCTCCCACATCCTCTCCGTAACTGGTGGCCTTCCTGAACCGCATTTTATTCACCGATTATCCCTAGATGATCCCCCGGGAGCGGCTCAATTCAGGGGCGGATCCAGCCGGCGGCAAGGGAGGGGGCCTAAAAAGGGGCCCACTTCGTGCGAAAATTTGAAAATCGTGCCGGTCGATTTTTCGCTCAGTGGGGGTGGGGTAGTGAGCAAAAAAAAAAAAGGGAAGGGTATTTTTTTTTCCATCGCCACTCCCCCCCTTGGGCGCCAGGGGTAGTGAGCACAACTTTTTTTTTTGGCACCCGAAAATTTTTTCCCTACGGGAAGGGTGATTTTTTTTCCACCGCCACCCCCCCTTGGGCGCCAGGGGAGGGGGCCCATCTTCTTCTTTTCTTCAAAAAAAGGGTGTTTTTACCTGTTTTTTTCCTAGGGGAGGGGGCCCGGGCCCCCCCCCTGGATCCGCCACTGGCTCAATTCAAGTTCATTGTATTCAATACCAATAAAAGCATAATATACACATACAAATAATAATTTTACAATCTGATAAACAGAAATACAGAGCAGATGCAGATAATTATACTGGGAATCAAGGACTGAGCGGGAAAAGTACCTGTAATAATAATAATAATAATACATTTTTATATAGCGCATTTCAGAACTGACAGAACTCTCAATGCACTTTACATCCAAGATAATATAGTATTAATGACTGCTTTGAGAGAAATAGTTGTTTTTATTCGCTCGAGGGAAGGATACAATTGTGCTATTGCCCGAGGCATGCCGAGGGCAATAGCCCAATTGTAACTTCCCGAGAGCGTATAAAACAACTATTTCTCGAATATTAAAGCAGTCATTAATACTTTTATATGCCGAAAAAAAGAGTCAAATTACCAATCAACTGGTAGAACAGGACTGGTTTGTGAGTCACAACTCCCTTTCCTTCCTGTTTAAGCATTGCTGAAAAACACTTAAAAACTCTCGAGTTGGAAAAATCTTCATGCTTGATGATATCTACCTTGTTACAATTGAGGAAATGACGCTAAAGTCCGAATCTAAAATATATAGTGATCGACTGCTACGAGAGGACTAGCTGTTTTTATTATACGCTCAAGAGATAGACCTAGACCTAGACCTAGTCTAGTTGTCAGTTGAATCCCCTGCCATCACCCCGAGGCGCGCCTGTGCGGGCGGCGCCCCGAGGGGTGAGGGGATTCAACTTTCTCGCCAGTATGGCAGTATAGAAACAGCCAGTGCGCGTATGACTTTTCACCGACCGTACGAATTATCACAATAATCTACCAAGAATTCTTACCTTAATTAGCCTTTTATTGAGTAAAGATTGGTTAAAACATCACAGAAAATCTGAGACACTGTCGAGTCTGTTAATCTTTGCTAGCAAAATGACGTGACTGAAATTTTCAAGCAATTAAAAACCTAAAATGTAGCGACTATGAAATTATCGCACAAAAAAAATTAATGTAAGGTGTCCGTGCTCAGCAAGACTGAACTAATTTCCCGGTAACTGGAATTTTGCCGGGATTTTTTAACTATTTTTTAAAACTATTACATGGCTTTGGCATTTTTCGAGAATAGTTAAAACAACGACTGCAATTTCGACCAATCAGATGGCTGGATTTCTTAAGTGAGGTATATAATACCTTTTATACAACTCACTCAAAGATCCTAATCAAATGATTGGTCATGCGCGGTCACGTGTGATTCATTTACTGAGACTATCACACGTTTTTTCATGAAAAAGCGTGCAATATTTTGCATACTAACACACGTTTTTTAGTGCAATGTACATGATGCGCAGTAGTGCGCGTATAGGTGAGAACGCATAATACTGTGTGTGCATGGGCCTATTCATGCGCAGCACTATGCGTAAATGGGTATAGAGGTAACGGTGCGCTTACTATAGCTATGTGTGCGCACTAAATTAAGCCTTATTAAACTTGAGATTTATTTGTCAGGCATACTGTCACGAAACAATCTTGATTGAATTCTTTTTACATCAAATAACAAGGATCTAGGAGTTTCGTTGTATAAAACAAATGATGCATGTTTTCATTCGTTCATTATACGATCTATCCGCCCTCGTTGATGCTAGTGTGTATCTATCGCACTCGATCAGCCTAACGGCTTCGTGCGATAGATACACACAGCCTCAACTCGAGTGTGGATAGATCTTATAATGAACTCATGCGCATGCATCATTTGTATAATTCTACACTTTAAAATACAAAACAATATCAATTCCTTATTTTACACTTAAGATACAAAACAATATTAAACAACAAAAGTAATTATCTAAAATTAGTGTACGAAAAATGATTTAATTGAATGCATCATTGAAAAGATATTTTTTGAGTTGTTTCTTGAAGAGTTCATGGTTATTCTGAGAACTAGTCCGGGAGCCAGGGGGGCAACCTAGCTGGAAGGGAAACCAATTTTCATGTGCACAGATGTAAAGATCGCATAGCTCCATATAACAAATCGACCGTCTGGCATGTTCTAAGTGGTGGGTGTGGCCAGGGAGCCCCTCCCAAAAAGCGGCCCTTTTAACGACAAATTAGTATTTTGTAAATTATATTGTAAGGAAACCTTATACCACCATGAGTTTGGTGTCATATGAAAGAAAATTAAATTATCTACATTTTGATACCTATTTCAACGAAATTAAGATTAATTTACATAGCAAATTTAAGTTAAAAACATGATTTTTGATGATTTTTTTCGAAATATTGAATTTTATCAAAAAAGATTATTTTCCATATATCAAAATTGGAGAGGTGCATTTTTTCATAACTTTCCAGGAATTTGCTTATGTACAATGACAATATCCTGTGGGAAAGAGAGGCTTATATATCTTTTCAATAAAAAGTTATAGCAATCCAAAGTCACTGATTTAATTTCCACAAAAACAACATTTTTGCCCACATGTGTATTAACTGTATGCATATACGTGCATTAGTGTATAAAGGACCTGTTTGGCGTGTTTACATCGAGTTTTAAAGATAACTTTTAACTAAAACCTCTAATCACCATGTATTTGGTGTCAAAAGATGGATAATTAAAATACCTTCATCCTGATATCAATTTCAATTAGTGATGTAGTGTGTGAAATATAAATTTTGAGCCAAAAGGTGCTTTATTGTAGATATTCCTCTGATTTTGGCCAGTATCTCGGTATATTAACTGGACAAAAGTGATTAGACATTTAGTAGTGCAGAAAGTTCAAAGGATTTGGAGCGCTGAGTGCAATTGATAAGTTCTTCTTCTGTACTCTGGGATGTTTCAGGAAATGTGGACATTGGCAGTTGCCTCCCCAGGCGCAGATCCAGGGGCAGGGGCCTAGGCCCCCGCCCAAAAAGAATAAAAGAGAGTGAGAGAGAAGGAAAAGAAGGAAAGGGAAAGAGGAGAGAAAGGGAAAGAAAGAAGAGGAAGCAGAAAGAAAAGGGAAAACAGGAGATCGGGGGGGGGGAAAGGGCCTTGTCTCCCAGGTTGTTGTCTCCCCCCTCCCAGCAAAAATAAGAGAGAGAAGGAAAGGGAAAGAAAAAAGGAAAAAGGGAGATAAAGGGAATGAAATAAACAGGACGAAGAAGAAAAAAAATTCGATTCTCCCGCCGACAAGTTGTGGATCTGGGATGGGACCTAAAGGCCCTTGCCTCTCCCCCTCCCCTCCCCCCCCAAAAAATAAAAAGGGGGAAAGGAAAGGGAAAGAGGAGAGCTAAAAGGAACAAAAAGAGGAAGAAGAAAAGAAAAGGATGAAAACAAGGGAGATCAGTTGCGATTAATTCGGCCAACAATGTATGGATCAGGGGACCGAAAGGCCCTTGCCCCTCCCCTTGCAAACTTAAAAGAGAAAGAAGGGAAAGGAAAAAAAAGAGGAAGAAGAAAGATAGGGGAGATCATGAGTGATTTTCCCCGCCAACAAGGTGTGGATCGGGGAGGGGGGCTAAAGGCCCGTGCCTCCCCCCTTATCTGACCGTTATTTAATACCTACCCCTGAGCTTACGGGGGCTCTGCCCCCTGGAATCCTCCTAGGGCCCTAAGGCAGGCCCTTTGATGCTTATCTGATCGTAATGCATAAAACCCCTGAGTTTCCGGGGGCTCCGCCCCCTGGACCCCACGCCAATTAGTGACCTGCCAGAGTCACAAATAAGGTATCAAAATATGCTCATCTGACCGTAATTAAATGCCTAAAACCCTGAGCTTACGGGGCTCTGCCTGGACCAACCTAGGGCCCTAAGGCGGCCCCTGGATGCTCACCTGACGGTAATTTAATGCCCCAAACCCCTAAACTTCCGGGGGTTCCGCCCCTGGACCAAACGCCAATTATTGTCCTGCCAGTGTCACAAATAAAGTATAAAAAATGCCATCTGACCGTAATTAAATGCCCATACGACCCGAGCTTCCTGGGGCTCCACCCTTGACCCCGCCGGTGCTTTGCCCCTAGACCCAACGCCCATTTACGCTACGCTCTTCATGATCGTAAATACTTTGGCCTCCCCCACCCACTTTGAGAAACGTTCAGCGGGGGGCCTACATGTAGAGTGGTGGTGATGCGGATTTTTTCTTCTTCTGCCCCACCCAAACGATTTTGCTCATTACGCCACTGCTCCAGTGGTCACCATTACGTACCAATATTTGGCTCGCACAATTTCAAATTTGGGCCCTCCCTAAGAAATCTTGGATCCGCGCCTCCTCCCCCCTCCCCTACCCCACCCCACCCCTTCCAGCCGCTTGTCATAATCTTGCCCATGACCAAGACAAGTTATTGCATCGATCAACATGAATATAATATAATATCGCCATGTTTGCTTTAATGGTTTATTTTCCTGACTACTAAGAAAACATGTGTATGCTTGTGAGCAACCAATACTCCGCATGATTCCTATTGTGATTAGATTAGAATGACATAAACTTTTCTCATAAAATAGTTTCGGCTAGGTATGCAAAGTTATTTTTCTCTCGATTACAAGTAATTCGGTACAAAAATCGAAGGAACATTATGAAACTACTTGATTCGATTGAATCTAAGTTTTAGTCTTTGTGTGTTTCAAATAGGAAGTTCCACAACTACAATTGAGATCAATTTGAAATCTTTTCTGCTTAGCCATGAATAACTTTAAATCGTTACTAACTCCTTGAACTTCTAAGGATCTCACGATTTGATGATTGGAAAATGTCATTAGGTACCAGCTTATAATTTTGGTAACACATCACTGTCTACATTAGAGTTCTATCATGCCCGTTGCATAAACCATGTGGTCTTTTTGAACATAGAATAACATTTTTTTAAATTAGAATAAAATAAAATGCAAACTTGTCGTAGATTGTTTCCTTTGAAACAGCGTTCGAGTTACAGTTCCACCAGGGACACTGTCATAGACAATCTTTGATTACTTCTATTTATTGAATTTTAATTGGGATGTGGGCAAAAGAAAAGAAGAAATGGAAATCTGCATGTAATACTTTGCAAGTTCAAGCTAGTAAATGTGCTACAACTGATCATTTCAAGCGTATTAAGCGTATTATTATTTTTGACTCTGTCTAGCAGGTCACTAATAGGCGTGGGGTCAGGGGCGGAGCCCCGGGCTCAGGGATTTAAGCATTAAATTGCGGTCAGATGAGCATCCAGAGACCCGCCTTAGGGCCCTAGGTGGGGTCAGGGTGCAGAGCCCCGGAAGCTCAGTGGTTTTAGGCATTTGATTACGATCAGATTAGCATCCAGAGACCCTCCTTAGGGCCCTAGGTAGGGTCCAGGGTGCAGAGCCCCGGCTCAGGGATTTTAGGCATTTGATTACGATCAGATTAGCATCCAGGGCCTGCCTCAGGGCCCTAGGTGGATTCAGGGGCAGAGCCCCGTAAGCTCAGGAGTAGGTATTAAAATTGTTTTCATCCTTTTCTTTTCTTCTTCCTCGTTTTGTTCCTTTTAGCTCTCCTCTTTGCATTTCCCTTCACCCCTTCTTTTTGGCAGGGAGAAAGGCAAGGGCCTTTAGGTTCCCATCCCCGATCCACAACTTGTTGGCGGGAGAATCGCAACTGATATCCCTTTCTTTTCTTCGTCCTCTTTATTTCATTCCCTTTATCTCCTTTTTCTTTTTCTTTCCCTTTCCTTCCTTCTCTCTTTTTGTTGTTGCTGGGGGAGGCAACAACCATTTCGCCCCATCTCCTATTTCCCCTTTTTCTTTCCCACTTCCTCTTCTTTCTTTCCCCTTCTCTCTTCTTTTTCATTTCCTTCTTTTCCTTCTCTCTCTCTCTCTCTCTTCTCTCTCTCTTTTGGCGGGGCAAGGCCCCTGGCCCCCTGGATCCGCGCCTGGGGGAGGCAACTGCCAATGTCCACATCTCCTGAAACAGCCCAGAGTACAGAAGAAGAACTTATCAATTGCACTCAGCGCTCCAAATCCTTTGAACTTTCTGCACTACTAAATGTCTAATCAGATACTGGCCAAAATCAGAGGAATATCTACAATAAAGCACCTTTTTGGCTCAAAATTTATATTTCAAACACTACATCACTCATTGAAATTGATATCAGGATGAATGTATTTTAATTATCCATCTTTTGACACCAAATACATTGTGATAAGAGGTTTTAGTTATAAGTTATCTTTAAAACTCGATGTAAACACACCAAATAGGTCCTTAATACACTAATGCACGTAATGCATACAGTTAATACACATGTGGGCAAAAATGTTGTTTTTGTGGAAATCAAATCAGTGACTTTGGATTGCTATAACTTTTTTTAGAAAAGATATATAAGCCTCTCTTTCGCACAGGATATTGTCATTGTACATAAGCAAATTCCTGGAAAGTTATGAAAAAATGCACCTCTCCAATTTTGATATATGTAAAATAATCTTTTTTGATAAAATTCAATATTTCGAAAAAAATCACCAAAAATCATGTTTTTAACTTAAATTTGCTATGTAAATTAATCTTAATTTCATTGAAATAGGTATCAAAATGTAGATAATTTAATTTTCTTTCATATGACACCAAACTCATGGTGGTTCAAGGTTTCCTTACAATATAATTTACAAAATACTAATTTGTCGTTAAAAGGCCGCTTTTTTGGGAGGGCTCCCCTGGCCACACCCACCACTTAGAACATGCCAGACGGTCGATTTGTTATATGGAGCTATGCGATCTTTACATCTGTGCATATGAAAATTGGTTTCCCTTCCAGCTAGGTTGACCCCCCCTGGCTCCCGTACTAGAGAGTTCCAAAGGGTTGGGCCGCTGCAGCAAAAGACCGTTCACCGTACGTCATTAGGGACTTTTAGATTTGCACGTCGACATAGTGGACTGCAACGTGTGACGTCCTTATAAGGCACTGCCGGGCAGGGGCGGATCAGCCGGCGGCAAGGGAGGGGCCTAAAGGGGCCCACTTCGTGCGAAAATTTGAAAATCGTGCCGGTCGATTTTTCGCTCAGTGGGGTTCAGGGTAGTGAGCAAAAAAATTTCCCTCCGGGAAGGTAATTTTCCACCACCACCCACCTTGGGCGCCAGGGTAGTGAGCACACAAATTTTTTGGCACCCGAAATTTTATTTTCCACCGCCACCCCTTGGGCGCCAGGAGGGCCCTTCTTTTTCAAAAAAAAGGTGTTTTTACCTGTTTTCTAGGGAGGGCCCGGGCCCCAGTCCCCTGGATCCGCCACTGCTGCCGGGCACATAGTGCCTTAATTTTAAAGTAGAAACGGATTCAAATACAATATTATATTAATGGAAAGCTTATAACCTAAAGAAAGTGAAAAGTGTCATATCTTTTCCCTAAAAACACATATGTGACCACAATCAGACATTTAACTTTGAATCTTGGCATCCCCCTCATAAACAAAACCGAAATCATACACATTGGGCGGTTTCGATGATGACGTAGGCGATTGGGGTCAGATTGGGGTAAGTACTTCCGCATTCACACAACACCGTACGTATCACACGTATCACGCTAGACGGTCGACAGCAGCCATACTCTCATCAATTTTCATTATTTATCATCCATTCAAATGAGTGAAGTTATAGGCCAGTTAGTAACTTGGATGTACAATATTCATCGTCTGAATCCAGTGACGATGATAGTGATGGCATCGATAGGCCAGTTGGAACAATTACAGAATACCCTACCACGGTTTCACGGGGGCAGAATTAGTCTGATAAATATTAGAAATAGGGACTTTTAGATTTGCACGTCGAGAACGTGGACTGCCACATGGACATCCTTTTAAGGCAATGTGACGTCCTTTTAAGGCATTGCCGGGCACTGCCAGTGCCTTAAAGGACGTCAGATTGCCTTAAAGATGTCGAATGGCAGTCCACGTTCTCCAACTACCAACGACCATCGACCAACATTAGTCTAAGCACAAAGCTATTTTTTTCTTTTGTATTTTTAGAAGGAGACATCACTTGTTGATTAAAAAAGCACAAATTACTTTTTCTTTTGTATTTTTAGAACGAGACATCAGTCTTGTCGATTAAAATATCTAATAGGGTTTTTGACAACAGACTAAGCGGTGTAAGAGCTACTAACTATAGCGGGCACAAGGCACATACAAATACGTGCGTGGGACTATACACAGGCTGGACTTTTTGCGTTACTGAAATAGTGCTCAGAATTCAACTAATTCATCTATTAAATGACCATAATAGACAAGAAACAATTCAAAGGTAAGGACAAGACTCAGTGCTTATCAATATAACAGAAATATTGCATGAAATATCATCAGGAAAGCAATCTAAATTTGTCACAAATTAGCGACGAACACGTACACCAAATTCAGCGCAACAATGACGGACAAAACGGCGTAGAATTCAACTTTTCATCCACCAAATGAATACGAACACTTGAATTATACAATCTCAATACCTGTATCACCATTATCGCAAACAATAAATTCACAGTCTATATCTACGGCTAATATATGAAGACTAACAATATGGTAGGGTATTCTGCAATCAAGCCGGCCAGTTTTCGATAGCACGAATGATCACCGGCAATATTAGTTATTACTTAGACATATTGTGTTAATTTTCATTGATTTCTTTCATCTGTATAATTTCTTTCGTCAGTTTTATGTAATAAGGAACATCACACTTTTTTCTTTTTAGTTTATCTTTATTTAATTCAAAGAACAGACATGCAAAACAATCAAAACATGCAACAAACTTATACGGCAAAAGCCATAGAATCCATGTAGTGGGTACGAGCTTTTGTTTGTTTTGGGGACAATCTCCCAATCGCCTACGTCACATTATTTTGGGCGATTTATTGGTGTCATTTGGGCGAGAAAATGAATGATGAACAATCCATGGTTTTGGGGTAGTTTTTTGGTGATTGATTATCATAAAAATCTGAAATATTTTTTTAAAAATTACTGAGGTCATAAGCTTTCCATTAATATAATATTGTATTTGAATCCGTTTCTACCACAATCCACACGCGGCAGTCCACGCTCTCGTCGTGTAAATCTAAAAGTTCCTTTTGTTCTCTGTCGTGGTACTTGCAGAAGTTGATGGGTGGAGGACTTAAGTGATCTTACAGGGTTATATGAGGATATTAGTTCAGAAATGTAGTGAGGAGCGAGACCGTGGACGGCATTGAAAGTGAGAAGTAGGACTTTGAAGCGGATTCGGGATTTAATGGGCAGTCAGTGAAGTTCTTTGAGGATGGGCGTGATGTGGTTGCGCTTCTTGGATCTGGAAACAAGTCTTACTGCTGAATTCTGAATTCTTTGGAGTTTTGTTACATCTTTATCTTTGATTCCATCCTGTATCAAGTGTGCCCCCTTTCCTTGACATTTTGCAATATTCAAACGTTTGTATTCCGCGTGGTGTTCTCATGACTGCCATATTTTAATTACCATTGCAGTTGCGATGTCAGAAATAGATTACGCAATATTTTTGATGATTTAATCGAACAGTAATGACGGGTGGCATGAGGTGCTTTATCAAACCTTCAAATTCACGCGGTTGATTTCAACAAAATAAAGTGAAATATAATACAGTTGATGAAGCACCCTCAGTTTAAGAAATATGAAAGGAAGATTTCCCAATTTTGAATACTGAAACTTTCCCTTTAAGAGCTCTATATGTATAAGGCTTATAATGGTAAAATTGTATTCTAATTATATACCTATTTCTAATGAAATTCCTATTTCAATTATCGCCTAGTACTTTTTTGTATTTTTTAAACTACAAGTTTATTATCTTCAAAATTTCTGGAAGCTTTCCGTGGGGGTGTCTTCACTTCTCAGTCCCCATTAGATTGTTACCCCTACTTTCCTGTTTTATATAATTTTGATCTTATTCAATACCACAAACTACGAGCAGTATTAAACCATGATATTTTCAGGTGCGTAGCCAGGGGGGGCGGTGTGGGCGGTCGCCCCCAAAAAAAAAACGCCGGCCAAAAAAACAAAAAAAAAAAGAAAGAGAAGTGAAAAAAAGGGAAGAGGACGTAGGACGAAAAAGGAGCACGGTACAACGAATCGTCATCTTCTCTAGTAATTTAATGAAACGTTAAAGCTTCCGCGCTTCGCGCGGGAGAAGGATTAGAGTCGAGAACGGTATACAACGAATCGTCTTCTTTCTCTAATAATTTAATGAAACGTCAAAGCTTTCGCGCTTCGCGCGGAGGGGGAACTGAATTCAGACAAGGATTAAGAGTCGAGAACGGAACAACGAATCGTCTTCTTTCTCTGATAATTGACTGAAACGTCAAAGCTTCCGCGCTTCGCGTGGGAGGGGGGAAACTGAATTCAGACAAGGATTAAGAGCCGAGAACGGTACAACGAATCGGCTTCTTTCTCTAATTATTTAATGAAACGTCAAAGCTTTCGCGCTTTGCGCGGGACTCCCCCTCCTGCACCCACCCCTAGGGCGCGCTTCGCGCGCTCGGTAAGTGATTCACTACCGCCCCCCCCCTAAAATAAAATCCTGGCTACGCGCTTTGGGAAGTATACAAATATTTGTTTTTACCATTCTATAACTCTATACACGGCCCATGAGACCGACTTTTAGTTTGGTCCCATGGACATTGTGCCATTAATGTGGAGGGTTCACGAGACCGAAATGTTCGCTCTAGGGGTCATTCGGACTCATTGGCCTGTAGCCTACGGGGCTTTCATTCAACTGGGCTGTACCCGGTTTGTCGTTACCCTTTGAAAGTGGAATTATCAACAAAGTTTTTTCAAGTCTCTAGAACTTTAAACGAGTATGACATCTATGTGATGATAATGTGTGTATATATTCTATATATTTAACTTGTTTTGTTTTGTTTTATTATACTTCAGTGCCTTTAAATGTAATTTCGCCAAGATTATTCGATATTTGTCATATTTTTAGCCCTAAATTCATCAATGAAATTATCATAGTATGGCAATGATTCTATATGGTTATGATATTATATAACAAACATGTTTCATTATTACTATCAATAAACCACTTTTGTTTTATTGGTGTAGAGAGATTAGTAGAACAGAGGGAAATGAAGATGAACTAATAAATGATGAACTTAGGATCAAGATAGAGAGAAGGAAGAATGGATCTCTTAATCTCATGGTACAGGACAGCTTCTTGTAGTGGATTTAAGAATAGAACATATAGAAATAAAACGAAGTACAAGCGTTAAGATACATATTCAGCTTTCACCGACGCGGTGATTTATTTACATGTTTACAAAAGGTACGACATACTTTTCCCCTAAATAAAACATTGAAAGAGTCACACAAACTGTTTAAAAAAAAAAGAATGGAAACATAATTTATGAAACTTCAACATTATATGTTTGGACTCCGAACAGCCTATTTTTAAACCGCGCATTTTTCATAAACCGTTAAACCTCTTCAATTTTTGTCGAGACAATGTTGATAAAAGAATATAAATATGACTTGTTAGAAACTTAAAAAACAGCACACTCACGAATATCAACAATTGCACCTGTTTGCATAGAGCACTGAAAGACAGACTTAAGGCACAAAAGAAAACTCACACATGGTACACTGCAGTACAAAAACGTTACAGGGTTACTTATTTTATAGTTGTGCAACGTTTTTAAGTGTGTAATACTTGCCAAAGGAAAAAAATAGCACACATAGTGATCATCAGATCTAAGTATTAAAAACAGAATATAAGAGATATTGTATTTTGAATATGTCATTGAATACGAAAAAAGATTTGTATATTTTATGTATACTACATGAAGCTATTGTAAAACACTCTACAATTTACTTCTTCTGAGATCTTTGATTATTTGTACAAAATATGTCAATATTTTAAGAAAGATTCTTGCATGTTTTTTTCCATCTTGGTAATTGTATTTGAAGTGCAATAAATGTGGAGTTACGGCAATATATATCTCTTTGTATAATCTTCTTTTTTTCAAACGGGTTATTGAATTTACACATGGGAACATTGTCTTTCTGACCCCCAAAAAAAAAAACAAGTTGAGTGAAAAGAAAGCACTGTATTAATAAATCTCAATCGTTGTTAAACCATCCATAATGATAATAAGAGGGTCTTTTAAACTTACTGTACATAAATATGAATGTTTTACATGATATTCTATACTTTACAGATTAGCGTTAAACAAGAAATGGAGTTAGTTATACATAAAACTGTACAATCATCATCATGTTACAACAAAGATAAATACAAAACATTTATTTACAAATCAACTGATGATACATTATTGAATATCATGATTGAAAGAATAATGTAGCATGCAAATATTATGAAGTGAAGCACCATATTTTATGGAGGGTTATAAACTCCAGGTTCCAGTGAGTAAAAAAGGATGATTTAGGTGAAATAGGTGAAATAATTTATTGCTTACTGAAGGTACAACTATGATGACAATGATTGGAACGGTCGCCTTGTCCTGTACTTGACAACTTCTTGATTGGAAATGACATTGTAAACCATCCTTTTCATTTATACAAAACAGTAGCTTTGTATCTGAACAATTTAAGATGAATCAATTTGATAAAACACTTATATTTTAAGTATGGCATGATTATACAATGTATAGTTATGACAGTATTGAGTGTTGAAACCAATCCTATGGTTAACAATAGTAGATGATTTTAGAAGCTATCTAAGATATATGAAATTCATGAAATATATTAAATCAGGATAATATTTCAACCTAATGTAGAGCTCAATTTGAATATTTAAAATTATGAATATATGATTTTAAGTACTTGGGTATTGAAATACACCAGTATTAAAGAGAATATAACAATTAAAATTCAAGTTACTAATCTGCACTGTGGAAAACACATGTTTTCATAATTACATTTACTATCTACAAAGTTACACAACTAAGCTGAAAGTATTCAAAGACTCATAATGATGTGCTTATCATGTTCTATGAATTCAGAAAGTCTTCACTACATCACATCAGTATTAAAAACATCATTATCAACATGAATAAGTAGCATTCTTTAATAGATTCATTTTCTTTATTCAGACCGGTGATTGAAACCCAATTCTTAGCTTAACCCATGAAATACGTTGACAAAAAGCTGATACACTGATTTCCTAGCCTTGCACAGTCTATACAGTATGTCATAATAGGTATAAGAATCATCAATAAGCTTTGAATAAATGTATTATTGCTTATTAAATAGTTTACATACATTTTCTCTTCGGCAGCATGTTTTGCTGTGAAACAAAGTTTGCACATTTCTCGATGATGATCAGGCAGCACAATTTCTTGAAAAACATGAAGCTGTTACTTGCACAAAACTATTGCAAAGTCAATGGAAGGTTTAGAATTGCAATAAATTCAGGTTACAAAAGTAACCAGTTTCACAGAAGTATGAAAAGATATCTGAATACACAATATTGTAAACCCTGAAAACACAATCCCACTTACTTCTACCTTCAGTGGTCTCAGAAAACTATCCATAAAAATTGACATATATCTAGCTAAAAACAGTAGACAATATATATTAACACTTAAACACATGTCTCCTTCTCTATACCAAAACACACAAAGGAGGCAAAATTATTGCCTCTCCGATGCCCTTTAATGATTGTCTTGTTTAATTGTCAGACTGCCTTTTGTAGTTTCAATGATTCAATGCAGTGGAACATTATTGCACAAATAACTCAATATTCATATCCCATAACATACCAATCAAAGTGTAAAAGGTTTTATTCGTCAAATTCTACCAAAGCATGGCTGTCAAATCAAACAAACTGGTAAACTACACTTCAAGCACGCCAACATTATTTGTCTAAAACAGAATGTGGACAAAGCGAGGCCTCTCTATTAGTAAATTTCAGTTATTTAATGATTTAGTAGTCATTCAGATTAAAGCTACCTTTCCCCTTTTACCATTCTATATTATTTATTCTATCTATTTAGCTAAAACACTGCAGGAGATGTTTCTGAACTCTGAATCTTATTTTTCTGATGTAACTATGTGCCTTAAAATAGGGTGTCCTGTTATACAATAAATTAATAAAATGGAAACAGGTTTCTAAATTGATATTCTCAGCTGATTTTCTTCCATTGTATTAAATTTGTCAATGTGTTTATAATTGGGACCCCGAGGAAGAACAGATCAACTTTGACGGTTGATCTGAAGCAGGTGATCCCTCGATCTTCATTTGAATTTTGATTATTTTTTCTAGAATAGTCCATGTAACATATTTTTAGTGCATTGTTTCTTTATGTGTTATCATGGTTGTATTTCATATTTTATGATTGCAAATAAAACCAACCAACCAACCATTATCCCTCTATTTCTTTGAACATTCAAAGACAGTTTCACCACCCCCTGAATGTCATGGTACATAGTTGTTATTTTCTTTCTTTAAAAAATGAAGATGTCTTCCTACATATGCATTACACTTGTGCACAGCAAATTATTTTTAAATTTTGTAATACAGATGAATACTGCATGGTGAAAAAGGAATGTTTCTACGTGATAATATCCCTTAAAAGTCAAAAGGGTGCTACCAATACACTTTGGCATTGAATTAACGTCCTTGTAGCTATCAACAGACGAGATAATGAAAACAAATAGTCAGCACAGTATTATATTCTACCATATACACTTCATAAATCATCAAGATCATAATTCAATTTAAACTAACATTTAATATGATAAATTGTCATCATCTTCCTAATGTACTTGATAACGAACTAGATTGTCAAATGCAATATATACATGTTAAAAAAATCATATGCAATGTTTTAGAGGTCTTCAGTGGAAACAAAAGCAAGTAGTCAAACTGATCTACTAAACTAGATATATACTCTTCTATCCTATCTATGAAAGTGTGATGACCTTTCCTAGAAGTAGTCAAGTTCACATAGGCAGTGATGATGAGCTGATATTATCCCCACTGCAAGATAGCAAATTGTATTCTTTGCTACTTTATCGACAATGTCTTTTCATTTGCAGTGTTGGATACGATTCTATAATTATGGAATGTACACAAGAAATCGTCTGTTTTGGAGCCAGAAGGGCGTTAACTCATATGCTTTAACATAGAGTGAACGTCCTTCTGGCTCTGAGCAGATACTTATTATCCACTCAAATCCACTCCATAGACACTGTAACAAATCAATGTCCACCCAGCACCGAATACTGTCATCTAAGAATTCTCCGTCCTGGTCCATCTCGAAGAACATTGTTCAGCTCTTGATAAAGTGATAACTTCCCTAGACAGTCGGTCTTTCAAACAAGTCTGTTCACACCAATAACAATCATTTCATAAAACAGTTTGTTGCTCCGAAGTACGTGGGGACGGAGCTCCTTACTTTGGGGAAGCACTAGACCTGGGTACTGGTATACCAATCAAGGGGTGTCCCGGTACCCCCCTAGGGTAAAGAACGCCTTGGTATAAGACACCGTTCAGCTCAATACTCATCACCAGTGAGTTGTCTCCGCGCATCTCAAAGAGGGGCATGCCAGATTCTGGGTGTGCTGGAGAAATAAAAAAACAACAACAAAGTGTTTAAAATGTTAATATGAGTTAACAACTGATAGTGATAACAGAAAAACATTGATTCTCTTGTTCACAAAGCCTACATTATCTGATATATACCAGATATTTATGTTTAGTACCTAGTTAAGATAGTTAGAACAAGTTTGGAAACCAACACGATTTGATTGACTATGGTTTTTACTAAACAGATTTTATAAATTGACTACTGCACCTTTATACTATGATTTTTACTAAAAGATTTTCTCATTAAATTCCTATTCTAAATGTTGATTTGGTCATAAATGCGGGTATTATATTATTATATATTAAATACAAAAATTAGCTAATTTTGCATGGACGTTCAATGTGATGGACGTTCAATGTGATAGGCGTAAAGGTTGAGGAATCAATCTCACATCGTACATTACTCAGTTAATAACATTATGCTGAACTGTATTAAATTGTTGAAATAAAAAAATAAGAATGCAGAAAAATAGGAAGGAGATTTTTGTTTGTTTCACTTTCACTGAAACATATTCTCGACTTACCTCTGGCGCTGCTCACTTTAAGGTGAGCTGTAGGCATGAGAAGGTGCTGCTGTTGGAGCTGTAATAGGCGATGATGATGTTCCTCTGCCAGTAAGGAGCGTTTAGAAGGGGGTGGTATTGAGCCCCTCTCTGCTAGCTCAGCAAGCATAGCTGCATGACTGAGGATCCTTGTCTAGGGAAACTCAGGGGTACTGGGTGGTCATCCTCAACTGAAAGTAGAAAATAACATGTTAAATTCTCAAACTGAATGATTTGAGGAAAAAAGACTGGTATACACTACTTGATAAATAGATCATTGAAAGTTCACAAATCAAATACATAGTATTACACTCACAGTAACAAAATGAAACGGAATGCGTTTGTGCGGGTACTTGAGATTTAATAGAGGATGGAATCTTGTTACCCTGAATATCAACATCATGACAATAGCAACAACTACGACACAAACTTTCCCAACTGAATATAAAATACTTTTACTTTAAATGTTACACTGCTCCAATCCACCCCAGGGAAGGACCGGGTATTACTTTCGAATCTTTTGATCAATTTATACAAGTATCTGCACCTGAAAACAACCCAAAGTACTCTCTGCATAGGGGCCACCAACAGACGAGAACTTGTGTACATCCCCACAGCCCGTAAAAAGGCGACAATGTTCCCTGCATTAAACAGGCGAACAGAGTTTACCTCCTCATTTGGAACTGTGAGCACAGGATATACGTATAACACCCCACTGCATCAAAGAAGGCAAACAGTTCCACTGCATAAAACAGGCGAACAGATGCCCACTTTACAGGCGGGTACATGTTATAAATAAACGACAGGACGGAATGCCTGTTATCATCGGGGCCCCAACCGGAAACCAATAAATATTGAGCTCTGCAAGATACAATGGCCAACTAAAATAATCCAATTCATATTCTCAAAAACACAACCCTCCCATGAGGTATTTTGGAGCAGTGTGTAATACACATAATTACCTTTATAGGTATATATCAACATATATACGCATACACATATATATATGCGAAGAGGCAAAAATAGGGGAGGAAAGGAACTTGGACAAAGAGTTGTCATAGTTAATCTATGACAACCCCATGATCGGGACCACCAACGACCCCGCACCAGCCCGGGACGGCCCATCGTCGCCTGCCTGGACAAGTTCGGCCGACATAAAAATTCGCGCGCCCTCTTTCGAACTTGCCATCCTAAGTGCGACGATAAGGCCGACCCGGCGTCAGTGCGGAGACGAGGAGGCCCCGATCCTTACCCCAGGATTGGGTGAAAACCTGCTAAAACCGCAAAGCGGGAAAATTAAAATCTCGCAGGAAAGCCCCAACCTGCCAAGCATTGCTTCGACATCAAGATTTACTTGACTGAGGTGGAAAACGATCATTATTAAAACCGTTATATGCACACACTTCCTGACCACTTAATATTAGTAAAACCTACTACCGAATACACTTGAAAAACGTAAGGAGGTGGAAAATCAAATTGGGGGTGGTGGAGGGTAAATTAATTTGCCACCGATTAATGTCTACATCCATCCTCTACAAAATCCACAAGGTGAATGAGAATTCTCTCACCAACACCGTGGGAACCCAATCCATCCCGGCTAATTGAATTCCATACATACATTCGAAACATACATCGCGCAAATTCCGTTTATAGCTGCGCGCACATGAAAGATACCGCGCGGCTGACAACAAAGGGGGGGGGGGATGTTATTGTTTCCTCTCAAGATGCCGCTAAAACTCATCCCAAAGAAACGCCGCCGCTGACGCGTGCTGTCACTGATGAATGTAAATCATTTATATCGCCCTACGTGCGATAAAATTCCTTACACTCACAGTAACAAAATGAAACGGAATGCGTTTGTGCGGGTACTTGAGATTTAATAGAGGATGGAATCTTGTTACCCTGAATATCAACATCATGACAATAGCAACAACTACGACACAAACTTTCCCAACTGAATATAAAATACTTTTACTTTAAATGTTACACTGCTCCAATCCACCCCAGGGAAGGACCCGGGTATTACTTTCGAATCTTTTGATCAATTTATACAAGTATCTGCACCTGAAAACAACCCAAAGTACTCTCTGCATAGGGGCCACCAACAGACGAGAACTTGTGTACATCCCCCCACAGCCCGTAAAAAGGCGACAATGTTCCCTGCATTAAACAGGCGAACAGAGTTTACCTCCTCATTTGGAACTGTGAGCACAGGATATACGTATAACACCCCACTGCATCAAAGAAGGCAAACAGTTCCACTGCATAAAACAGGCGAACAGATGCCCACTTTACAGGCGGGTACATGTTATAAATAAACGACAGGACGGAATGCCTGTTATCATCGGGGCCCCAACCGGAAACCAATAAATATTGAGCTCTGCAAGATACAATGGCCAACTAAAATAATCCAATTCATATTCTCAAAAACACAACCCTCCCATGAGGTATTTTGGAGCAGTGTGTAATACACATAATTACCTTTATAGGTATATATCAACATATATACGCATACACATATATATATGCGAAGAGGCAAAAATGACAATTTCCGCCACACGGGCACCGCCCGCCGCCACTGAGCGTATATATTATTTGCACGTACATTACGTATTCAATTCAAGACTTTCATCAGCGTCAATTATCTGAATTAACTTCAACATGAAATTTCTTCCAACAACTTAACATGCAGGTATATTCACGTCTGCAAACCTTTTACTTGCACTATAGTGCCTAAGTATTCGCATATATTATTATTATTATTATCACGTATTCAATTCAAAATATTTATAAGCGTGAGCATTTACTGTACTAATGCAATAATCCAACCAAAACGTAATACGCTGAAAAGATTGCTTTCATTATCGATACTTTAAAAAGGGGGTGTTAATATTAATAATAACTGAATTTCGTATCATCAATTTTAAATTCAATTTCTACAGTCCAATCAACATTTAATCTAACTTCACTAATTAAGTTTTTATATTGTGCCATAATATAACAACCCCACTAGGTAGATGAGCTTAACATATTAATCTCAACCCATCACCTAATTGGCTAATTTCATTTAACTATATACCTTTTAGCGATTTGAGGCTTGAGCAAATAGGCCCATTAACAAAATTAATCGTGAACAATTATCTTTCGTTTTAACAATAACATGAATAAATTTTAAAACCGAAAACAGTATTAAGTGACAGACGCCGTTATGAACACGAGTGAGACCAAGCTCATGAAAACAGTCTACAAATAATTTAATAACAAATTAGAGTGAACCACAACAAAGAACTGGAATGCAGTCTTTCCAACGTTCGTCGACTCGCGAATAAGGCTTTGAAGGAACAAGTCATTTCCTGCCAAAAGATGTATTCCATCGGCATCACTAGGAAACAGCTCGTGTCGCTCGTGCGCGAAGCCCGAATAATCCAATGAACGACCCCGATTCTGCGGCATATATTCCTGGCATGCTTGTTAAATACTAGCCGCGTTCTAGAATTATGTGGCTGTTCGTCATTGTCGAAACCTGTGTAAGTCCTTCGTGGCAACACACTGGACCAAATGCTGCGGGCATCGGGGAGGAGCGCGAAGGCGGCTAACCAGTGTATCATATCAACCTACGACAGGAATAAAAAGAAAACTTCCGGCAGCTTATTGTTCACCACCATTCGACTTGTGTCATATCTAAAACCCTTCCCACTCACTATTGTCCATAAGCGCCCGCTTATTCCACTTTGAATAACGATGTTCATAATTATAATACCCGTGGGCGAAACTCTTTTCATTTTTTGGCCAGTAAAGACAAATTTATATCTAAAATCTGTAAGAAACAATTTTCCTGTTATTTATTTTGGAACTCTATTCCTCCTGAAATATCCTCATGCAAGTCTTTAACACTATTTAAAAGAAACTTGAAGCAGCATCGTATATCTAAATATCAATGATTCTTGTACCAGTAATTATATTATACAACATTACCTATAACTGTTTTCAAACTTACGATTTTGTAATGATTATTTCCATTTGTATTACCTCCCATGAACGATGTCCCTGTCATGTTTCGTCATGTATGTTTCTTTTTTTAGTTTTGTCTGTATATGTAAATCTCTTAATTACTGTTTGGGGAACTATGCCTCCACAAGGCCATTTGGCCTATTTTCATTTTCTTATATATTGCATACGTTGTTGACCTTAATCAGAGGTGAAACAATTTTATACGCTGCCAGAAAGAAAAAAAAAAAAAAAAAAAAAAAAAAAAAAAAGATTGGTAAATTTAGAATATGATTTAGAAAAGGAAATTATAGATTTGGAGAAGGCATTGATATCAAAAACGGACAAAAATAGAGCTCTTGCTATATTAAATGAGAAGAAAGTTCAGTTAGAATCGTTAAGAAAAGAAAAAATGGAAGGAATAAAGATGAGGTCTAAAATTAAATGGATGGAATATGGCGAGAAACCATCGAAATATTTTTTGAATTTAGAAAAAAGAAATGCTGTGAATAAACGTATATGCAAATTGGTCACTACTGAAAACAAGGAGATAACATCGCAGGATGATATTATATCAGAAATCGTATTATTCTACTCTAAATTGTATGAAAATAATCCTGTTGTTGATGTAGACTTAAATACAATATTAAATGATCCAGCTATAAGTAAATTAACCACTTCAATGTCACAGAAACTCGAAGGAGAACTCTCCATTGATGAAGTCCATCAAGCACTTATAAATATGAAAAATAATAAATCGCCTGGTCTAGATGGATACACCGTCGAATTTTTCAAACATTTTTGGAAAGAATTACACATATTTTTAGTGAGGTATTTGAACTCTGCATATTCATCCGGAATGTCCTATACACAGAAGTTAGGAGTCATCTCTTTAATTCCCAAAGGAAAAAAAAAAAGATAGAAATTATTTGAAAAATTGGAGACCCATTTCTTTATTGAACGTGGTGTATAAATTAGGTTCCGCTTGTATAGCAAACAGATTAAAGAACGTACTTCCTTTTCTTATACATGAAAATCAGAAAGGCTTTATGTCAGGGCGCTACATTGGAGAGAATATCCGTTTGTTATATGATTTATTATTGTATACTGATATCAATGACATTCCTGGTTTATTGCTGCTTATAGATTTTGAAAAAGCATTTGATTCTATTTCTCATGATTTTATTAGAAAAGTATTGCACTTTTTTAAGTTTGGTCCCTCTATTATAAAATGGGTTAATGTATTCTATGAAAATGCTCAATCATGTGTATTAATCAATGGACACCTGTCTCCAAGATTTTCAATAGAGCGAGGATGTCGTCAAGGAGATCCCCTGTCAGCTCTTATCTTTCTATTATGTGCCGAAATACTTGGTCTTTTGTTTAGAAATTCCGATGCCATTGTTGGTTTGAGCTTACCTGATAGACAACTTAAAATAATTCAATATGCAGATGATACTCTTTTGACACTAAACGGGTCAGTAATAGAATTAAACAGTGCATTAAACATTTTAGATAAATATAATGCAATGTCTGGTTTAAAAGTTAATATACAGAAGACACATGCGATATGGATTGGAGGATATAAAAACAAGAAAGATGGTGTTCTTTTGAATAGAGATTTAAATTGGGTGTTTGATGATTATTTCAGATATTTAGGTATAGATTTTTGTACTGATTTGCACAAATTGGTAATTCACAATTATAATGATAAATTTAAAGAAATCAAAAGTCAAATGACATCGTGGTTAAGGCGATACTTAACTGTTCTTGGAAGAATCACTGTCGTCAAATCATTGTTGGTATCCAAATTAAACTACCTTATTTTGTCCCTCCCTAATCCTGGTGAAAATCTTTTGAAAGATATAAATGCTCACTTTTATAAATTTATATGGGGGGAGAAACCTGATAAAATAAGTAGAAATCAAATGTCACAAAGTTATTCAGACGGAGGGGTTAAAATGATAAATATATACACACATTGCCAATCATTAAAAATTTCCTGGATTAAGAAATTGGTAATTGGCTCAATAGATAGCAATATCCTCTGTCTTTTGCAATCTTTCTTGCCTGAACTGCAAAATTTAAAATTATATATGGGAAACAATTATTTTAGGGAACTGGCAGGGAAAACAAAGAACCTTTTTTGAAAAGAAATGTTCATGGCTTATAATAGTACGCTCTTATCCATACATTAAAATAACGTTTCTTGCCAACCCTTATGGAATAATGATTACATTAAAATAAGCAATAGCTCAGTATATAGTATAAAATTATATAAAAGGGATTCGTTTTATCAATAATATTTTAAAGACAAATGGTAATTTTTCTCTCTGGAACATTTCCAAGAAAAGTATAATATTCAAATAAATTTTCTTTTTATCGTGGATTATGCGATGCAATTAGACAAGGGTTTAAAAATTGTACTATTTTTAAGAAGGTGCCACAGCCCCTTTTCCCAGATACAATGGCATTTGTTATGAAACGTATTAAAGGATGTTCACATATTTATGCAATTTTATTAAAGAAAAGAAAAGGAGTATGTAAAAGTTTTCTTAAATGGAAATGCGTTTTCGACCTGAACGATAAGAGTTGGGAAACATATTGTTCTATTGGATTTAATTGTACCATTGATGTGGGCTTACGATGGTTTCAGTTTAAAGTTTTGCAACGCATATTATATACGAACGATCTACTGTTTAAAATGAATTTAGTCCCCAAAAAGAATGTACATTTTGTAATGAACAGATTGAAACAGTTATACATCTGCTATGTGATTGTACGCATGTTAAGAATATTTGGGATAGGTTGGAGCACTGGATTTATACTGGAACCGGAAATAAATTAACATTTTCATTACAAGATAAATTATTTGGTTTAAGAGGTTCAAATAATTATGCATTGAATTGTATACTGATTGTGGTGCGACAGATGGTGTATACTTGCAAAATAAAGAAACAATTGCCCGATTTTGATAATATTAGAGTTTCGATTATAAATTATTTCAAAAACGAAAAGTATATTGCAGATTCGAATTGTAGAAATAATAAATTCACAAGAAAATGGTTTCAGTTCAAGAATTTGTTTACATAAAATGATATTTTTCTGTATTTTTTCTTTCCATGAATGTCTGAAATGAATTATTGAAGATTTGTTAGTTTTCTGTTAACTCAACAGTTCAACAATACTTGTATCTTGAGAAGCCAATTTTATTTATGTTATAAATGTAAATTACCGTGAATATATATTTGTTAATTTGTTTCAAATGAAAATCAATAAAATCCCTGTGGAGGGAAAAATATGGAGAAAAAAAAAAATATTGCATATGCTTATTTATATTGTATATATCTTTGTATTGTTTTTATTGAAAATGGAAATAAATAAAACGAATTGAATTGAATTGAATTGAATAGTCGCTTTAATAGGGCTTAATTCAAATCACTGCCATGCCATTTATTCGTTCAAAATTAAAATGATATCTAACATCGTTGATCTTCGTCCGCCTTATGAAACATGTACCAATTAATTCATACTGGTTATACGAACGTAAAGAAGTGAATATGGATAAACAATCGTCATACTTAACTTTCCTCTCGGAGGTACCTTTGTAGATTCCGAGAAGACGTCCCAGTATGAACAATCCGCTACGCCGTATACTCTGTAGAACCAAGTCCAATTAAATTGAAACTTTTCCTCTATTAAAATCCGATGTGAAATCCACGTATAATAATTTTCCAGTACGAAGTTCCCTCAGGCTCAATAAAGCCCAACTAAATTATATTAATTTGCCACCGATTAATGTCTACATCCATCCTCTACAAAATCCACAAGGTGAATGAGAATTCTCTCACCAACACCGTGGGAACCCAATCCATCCCGGCTAATTGAATTCCATACATACATTCGAAACATACATCGCGCAAATTCCGTTTATAGCTGCGCGCACATGAAAGATACCGCGCGGCTGACAACAAAGGGGGTCGGGATGTTATTGTTTCCTCTCAAGATGCCGCTAAAACTCATCCCAAAAGAAACGCCGCCGCTGACGCGTGCTGTCACTGATGAATGTAAATCATTTATATCGCCCTACGTGCGATAAAATTCCGTATATACATGTATATATTACTTTTTTCATAAAAATTGAAATTTGATGATCTACTTCAGTTTAACTTCAATATGTTTCTTGCAAGATCTTTCCAATGCAAATAATTTGAAAAGAAAATGGAAGAAAACGAAAGGGAGAAGAGATAACAGGAGTGCAGAGAGAGATTTAAAAAAAAAACAAGAAGAGAAGGACTGACTATTTCAAAAGAATGAGAAATAGCTAAGGAAAAATGGGGTCAGAGAAAGGGAAATAAAGACAGTATGGGAAAAAAGAGAGAAATAGATACATAGAAAAGAAATATAATAATGATAGAAAATTGTGATAAGAGAGATAGATGGAGACTAATAATAGAAAGATAGACACAGAGAGAGATAGATATATATATATATATAGAGAGAGAGAGAGAGAGAGAGAGAGAGAGAGAGAGGGGGAGGGAGGGAGAGAGAGGGGTAAGAGATAATGTGAGAATCAAAGAGAATTTATTCATATACAGAGAGGAAAGAAGAGAGAAAAGTGATTGAGATGGGGAGAAAGATCTATAGTGAGAAAGATTAAAAGTGATAAGATAGGGAGAGAAAAAGAAAAACAAAGGTATGAGAAAGCGAAGGGGGCACAGAAGAGTATGAATTGAGAGAGAGGGTTGGTCTTCTTACTTGGTGACGTAGAAGGTGATAATCTCGGTGGTAGAGTAGGGATACGCGATGGGTGTGGTATCATGGTAGGCGGAGGAGAACCAGAAGGGGTGTGTAGATCTAACCCATGGTGGTATGCCAGGGAGGGTCCACGTGGGTGCATGTGAGGGCTGTGGTATGATGGCCGACGCCCCTCTCGTCTGTTACCATCGATGGCAGACTGAAGCTCTGAAGGGGAGCTCAGACTCTTCTTCTCACACTCGTATGGGTAGAGATATTTCATATACCTGGAATGGAATCATTCAAAGCATTAACAAAATGTATCCCTATTGTTTGGTGCAGTGTAGATGTCAAACATTCCATAAAAACAAGTTCTTGATCTTCTATTGAGGTCTGAACAGATCATATCCTTGTGGAATAGCTAAACAATCTCTGTTTTGTTTTGTTTCGCCTATTACAGACTAATTGAATGGGCATTTTATTCTGTGCTATGAAGCAAACTCAACCAATAAAAACAAAACTATATCAAATACTTTTATTCTTAACTGTAGATGTAAATGTTGATTTGTATGTCATTTCATCAAGACTTTGAGAAAACATGTAATAAAAACGAGTAAATTTCTCTTTTCACATACAAACAAGATATTTTTTTTGCTTGAAGTTCTCTGATTTGCTTTATCCAAACACGTTAGAGTCAATATACATGCATGTACAACGGATTTCAATTCTTACTTAACTGCTAAATTGCAACTTAAATAAACCTATGAAATTATTGATTTATCCTGTAACCCTTTGAATGTTATTTTTGTTATATTTCATTTAACAAAGACCTATAAATACGTGTATTAAAGGAAAATATGTCATTTTCAAAGGGTTAACACTTTGGTTGCTTTCTTAGCGTCTCTGTACGGTCACTCATTAGCCATGTGTGCAATTTTTCACAAAACGATAGGCACCAATGGATGGAAGGACTGCTTTGTGCAACACAATGGCTTTGCAGAAATCACCCATTTCCAATTTTGATTAACTCCATGACCCCACTGATCTATACACCGGTATAGATTAATCTTGCACTGGAAACTGTTGAATAATCTTGAAGCCTTTGGTATAGCAGTATCCCATGATAAATACATTGTGACACAGGAGATTATTTGAGTGGAATATTAAGAGTTAAATTAGAATTCTTACTGTGTTCTCAGTGTGAAAGCAGCGCTAGTGATAGATGCTGGTAGGTTAAGTCCTTTCGTTATCTCTCTCCATTGCTTCTTATTGATAACTTCCACTAAGCCACCCTTGGCAACCACTAAGTTATAGAGTTCATACAAATCCAAGACTTGTTTAGCCATGATGGGAATCCTGTTAACAGGTGTGCCTGAAAAGTACAAAGGTTAAAAAAAGAACATACGAATTATTAAATTATTGTTCGAAATAAATTTTGTTGGATTTTTTTTCATTCAACTTTAATCACAAGATAAATGCAATTTGTGGAGAAAAAAATAAGTAAAATGAGTAGAGAGCAATTTAGCTATTGATGGCTTCAAAAGTGTTCTAGAAAACCTTTCTAAAAATCTGGATACAACAATTTAAAAAAAGAGCTCTAGTAAAAAAAAAAGAACATACATGTGTTTCACCATGAGTCCACAACTCAAACTGTTTGTATCACAAGTGATATACAACATGGAAACTAGGGAAGGAAAATCACTTAGTGCACCTGGCAGCTTTAGGAATAAACTTGTGTTTCATTTTACTTTTGTAAATCTTCTCAGACTGGATTATTTTCAGAAGATGGACCTCACCATGCGGCAGGTCGTGATTATCATGATGCTTGCTACAAATCTAAATTGCAAGTTTGCCTTTTATATTAAAAGTTACATACAGGTGTTCAAATCCTTAAGTAGACATAATATATATATTTTTTTAAATATGAATTAAACAAATCAAGTGAGAAATATAATTCAAATAAAAAGGAATTAGTTCATTCTATAAACATTTCTATTCACAACATTCTAAATCATAATAATAACAATGGAAAGGTACTATTTTCGTAAAGTATTGAAAAAAGAGAGCCCACAGAAAGAACGTTCTATTTCAACAGGAAATCTAATTATTACTGGGTCAAAAAAATCAGCCTCTATACAAAACACCCACAAATTCCATTCTACTAAATCAATTTAAAGAAAGTAACTACATAGTAACCTTTCTTAACTAATTTAGTACAAGTACATAATTATGAATATCATTATTCACATCAATAAAATTATTAAAATAAACTTTAAAAGATTATACTATGAACAGTAAATTCCCTTTTGTAAGAATAGGTCTAAATTAAACAGCGTTCGTTCTGGATTTTAAAATTGAACTCCCAACAGTTTCTGCACATAAAACTGAATATCAGTTGAAACTGTACACGTGAGATAAAGGATACTTAAACCCCTTTATTTGATAAAGAAATAGAAGAAAGAGAAGAAAAAAGGGAGAGATGAAACAGTGTTGGATAATCCCCTAAATGGAAGACAAGTATGGCAAGAAAGAGAAAGAACGAGAGATAGTGAAAGAAAAATGTCAAACAAGAGAGAAAGTGACAAAATAGGTGAGAGTAATGGATTGGGGGTGGATGGGGAGGATGAGAAAGAGAATACATCGAAAATGGTTCAAAGAGAGGTATTTGAGAAATTAAAAGAGATTAGAGTATTACTAAGAGCAAGGAGAGAGCGAGAGGGGGAGAGAGAGAGAGAGTAAGGGGTGGAAGAAAGAGAAAAAATGAGAAAGAGAAAGAGATTAGGGACGTGGACATTATATCAAAGAGAGAGAGAGAGGGGGGGAGAAAGAGAGAAAGAAAAAATGAGAAGGAAGGAAGAAACAGAAAAAAGTGATTTGGAAGAAGAAGAAAAAAGGTCTTCCCGATTTACATTTAATCTCGAATTGGTTACAAAACAACACTTTAAGCAAGCGAGCAATGACTAGTAGGAAAACAGAATCCATCTCGTTCAAATTAAGTGTTTCAATTAGAGCTTTCACGCTGGGATATGATGTGATGACAAGATAAAACGAAGCATAATTTAGAAATCCAATCTACATTACAGCGTTGGTAAACACCTTGGGATGGCTTATGCATTAGTGCTTGATGATTGCTCAAATTGCCGCATGTACTTGAAAATAATGAGTGGAAAGGATGCCAGGAATATGGGGCTAGGAACACAAGCAGTAAATCTAATCACTGGAACGCAACAGCAGGAAAAGCTGCATAAAGCAGAAGTATTGTCTCCGATAAGGGAGGTGGAAATTGTATATCAAAGGCCTAATTCATTTGCATTGATACAGGAAGTTCTGCTAATTGTACATCTTCGATATAATGCATGGCCACTTAAAACCCGCCAAGACAAAGGCAAGCAAGGTAGATTTTTTTTTTGTCACCCTACAAATTCCGTCACAGCTCGGCCCTTTGTTCTCCCGTTGCTCTGGCCGTGCTCTGTGTCAAGAACGTGCTGACTGCATGCTGAGATATTGGTTGACTATTGATCTCTGAAAGCTTTATTAATATAACATGCCTGCCACAAGGGAGCTATAATTGTTGTGAACATGTTTTGATATCAATTCCCGTTGCCACTTAGGATTCCCACCCCCCTTCCCCCGTCATCACCATCCTGCACCCGATATAGATTCGCCACCCCTTCCCTATCTCTAGCCTGCTAATGAATATCACCCAGTGAAATAAATCCCTTGCCCGGGGCGATTTATTCTCTGTTGTCTTCGTATTGACGTGTGACGAAATCCTGGTCAACGAATCAGCCAGCATCAAACCATCGCGACAATGGCAACGGTCGATGAAAAATTGATGTTGGTGGAGATAGCCCGGGGCGATATTTACAACTCCTATTGACAATACCTGGGTGCCCTTTTCCTTGTAACGTCTTTGTCCCTCATTTTTAATTCTAATGGCTTATCTCCTTGTCCCTATTGTATTGACCCATCAATACCCCCCTCACTGACCATTCACTGAGAATCCCTGACATATGTTCCCTAACAATGAATAACAACCTCTACATCTGTCACATACAAACCGTCTTTTCAATACGCATTGACATTTTCTCCCATCTTTTATTTGCACTTGTTTCTGCTTGGTGTTTGCGGGTACGGCTCAGTCATTGATTTTCGTTTTATTGTTTATCTAATTCTGGTCAACATGCTTATGTTCTCCTCGAAGGACAGACGCGGCATTCTACAGGACTATGATGGAAGTTAATAAACAAGTCATTTGGAAAATAAGCTAAATCATTTGGGGCTTCTTTGTTAAAAAAAACAATTAGCCCAAAATAGCCCTGTATATCTGCAATAGTTTTAATACCGCAGTTGAACAAAAAATTGAGATACAAGAGTATCATTTTATTCTTTAAACGTCATAGCATGTAGGTGTTGGGAAACTGATTAGTACTAAAATCTTAAGAATGAACACATGACCAACAAAGGCAAACTAAAATGGCTTTAAAAAAGAAAGATCTGATTAACTAATCTACACCTTGGGAGGAAAGAAACGTGTGACCTTTCTTTAAGATTCCAATGCCATAAAAAACATCATCATACTATCTCCGTCACAAGAGCTACGAGGGATTCTGAAACTGAATAAGTTCAGAATGGAGCCAGTAGCCATTTTAAGCTCTCATATCAATGACAGGTTTTCATCGTACCAACCTGTGCGTACTTCCTATTAAGTAAGGGTTTATGATTACCTCCATTTTTCCGAACATGATCTCTATCGTGTCCTACCTGTTGAAAACTCTCCATGTTCACATTGGTTTTATTTGCGAATGTTAATTTGTGGTTCAAGTTGGTTTCTAATCAGTCAAGGGTAGACTTAATCCTCTATTTTACAAAGGACAATAAAGACTGGCAGAGCAGCTATAATTGGACTATTTCCTTATCATCGATGCACCACTTATATTTGATGTTATGGAGCGAGTTGATAAGAAAAACATACATGAGAAAATGTAAAACATAAAGTTTTCAAATTAAAATAGAAAGTATTCCCATGAGGGAGGGTTAAAGTGAAGGTTTCAAACAGTATGTTGTAGTAACTCATTGGTTGAATTCGTAGGAAACATTGAATAACTGTATGGTCTCTATTCTCATAGAAGGGTTAAACAAAAGGGATGTACTTATTGACTTAGTTTACTTTATTACACCAGGTAGACTATATCATATCCCCTTCAATAATGAAATCTCCAGAATGTGCTCTAAATCATGTAAATGGGTCATTTTTTCAGTTACGCTTTCCTTTCATCCAATGCATCAAAGAACACGATGTGAATTACACTTTAGAAAGACAAGCCTTCTCCCCTTTTCAAGTCAATTATTATTTTGTCATCAAAGGCAGGCGCTACGAGCCGGGCTGTCCACATATTATTACTACGTCCTCGTAAGTCTTGATCTCTCTTCTCTCTTCCTCTCCTTCACCTTCCGATACCTAGTCGTCTTCAAGAATCAGATTTTGGTTCTCTTAATAGGACTGTTTTCAACGTTCCAACCTCACCGACTTCCGATAAAGCTAAGAGCAGAGGAAAATCTATGTCTTATCTTCCCCCGCCATGTGTTCGAGGAAATCGTCCCTCACCACACTCATAAAGAGGATGCTGCTTTTTTTTTAAAGAGCAAAACAATAATAATAATAATCATAATATCACCTGGGGGATGTAACATGAATGTTGGTATAAGAGGTCTTCGTGATATATCATATACGCCCACTTGGTTACATGAATGCCAATCTTGCATGCATGAGGATGCTTGACGTCTTGTATTAGAATCCTAACAACCCGGTCCTTGGCAAGGAAACCGGCTCTATTCCATGCCTAACCTATCGACAGAATATCTACACAATATTGAATATATTTTTTGCACTTTTTGGTTGCTACGAACTACCACACTACATTTTTTCCCCAAGATTCATCATGAATTAAAACAATTTTTTTGATTAAAGAATAATCACCCAAAACAAAACTTCAAACTTTCTCCCCTGTTACCATTCTTTTGTATACCAATTCTTCATAATTATGTTCCTCGTTATTCTCTTGTCTCAATTAATTCCTTATGTCTCCCTCACTGCACTAAACAATATTTCAGAAATAATCCTTGCTTAACTCTTTGATTTATCACGCTGGAATACTCAATTTATGTCAAGAAAACTGATGACTGTTGCGCTGATGTTTTGTTCAAAACTCTCCAATCATTTCCTTTCTTTGAAACCATATAACATTAGTAGGCTGTCTCATGTCTGTCCAGCGCTCTTGTCTCAAATAATTAAATTAAAAACAGGATACCTGGTAATCATTACCAATTTTGCTTGAAATTAATCTCATAATGACCCTATGTCCAATCACCAGATTGCCAGGAGATGAGGAGAATTAGTTGTCTTGATGACAAACAACCACAATACGTCGCCATCACCCAGAATTAATCAGAACCATATACCCAAGATGGGCGTGGCAATCTCAAGAAACACCCAAATGCCCCGGGTCCTGGCTGGTTAGAAGATCCAGAGGAGAGCAGTTAAAGAAGGGGCTTTGTATTTTATTTACTCAGAATGCTGAAAACTAGCGAATCACCTTCCCTTCCGCCATATCGTAGTCTAGAAATCTAGACTCCATTTGCTCAAGACAGATTCTTCACAGGGTTAGATTTCATACTGATTTACTTATGGAAAATATGTACATTTCTTAAGAATATTATCAATCAATGATAAAATCAAATTTATGAGGACTGTGGCCATTTTCCTTTAGAATTATCCAGGATTCATTGATTGTTTTCACTTCTAAAACTGACGATTCTTTGTTTGTCTTGTTTGTTTCTCTCTTTGTACTGTGACCTTTCTGAGCTAACATTTTGCTTCCATATTTCCGCTTTAGTCTCTACAATGATCAATGTAAATCATTTAAAAAATACGAACCTCTCAAATAATTAACACATTTACAACACAGGACATTAAAGGGATCCGGTAACTTTGTCTCAGATTCTGAAACAAAATCCTGGATTTAGCTCATGCTGCAATGATAACTATAAACTTTTAGGTCAGTCAGGAACCCCATGACTTTTACAAGCCGATGGCCTGTCTGATTATCAAGATATTTATGATTGGAAATCGAAACAAAATTTTGCGTTTTCCTAACGGTTTTCATAACACTGGAGTCTATTGGGGAAAACGAGTATGGTAAAACCGGTCACTCAAAGATTTTTACTTTTTTGAGGCACTTGATCATTTTGAAGCCCGATTTTTTTAGGGCTTCAAGATAAAGTTGAGTTCTGGTCATGCAATTGCATTGTGAAAGAAACGGTGTGGAATCGATCAGAAAAGGTTGATCATCTAGCATATAAGTATTAGTGTGTACTGCCAGGTTCTGGAATCATCAAAATGATAAAAAAATTTGGCCCAGTCTTGATAAAGTTACAATCACTGTACACAGAAAGATGTATATGGGGCTACACGAACATGTGGCATGAAAATCTGTCCCGATTTTTATGTTGTTACATGTCATATTTAGAATATGAAAGCATTTGAAGAGCCATGCGTTTCAGGGAACATTTTTATCTGATGTTCTTCCAGACTTGCATAATAACAATGATAACGCTCACAAATTATTTTTCACCTCTTCCCAGAACTCATCCTTCTCTTTCAATATTACACCATATCACAGACACTGATAACACGTAGGGCCGTGTATCTCAGATTTAACATTGTTAAACGATGCCTTTAAGATGTTTCTGAATCGTACCAAACATGTTTTTTTCACAACTCTGTGCAAAAAAAGAATTCTTTATGTTTTGCATGGAGAGGAATAACAATTTTAGCAGTACAAGATGAGAATATGAAGAAATGTAGATCGAAAATAAGAAAAATGAAATTGGAAAATTAAGACAACAGATGGAGGGGAAAAGAAAAAGGAAAATTAGGTGAATAACAACAAGAAAATATAGATAAATAAGGGGATAAGAATTGTTTGTTTTTAAAGAAAAGCAAACAAGTGAATACATTAAGACAGGCTGAAAGGAACAGATGATGTGAACATGACAATTTAAAATTAAAGAAAAGGACACGACAAGATTAGACAAAATAGAGCGCAATAAAACAATGAATCATGTTTTGAAAATGACCTGAAGTCTGAATTCCAAGACCATCTCTAGCAGGTCTCTTGTGCCCCGTAATCATTTTTCATGCAACTTCCACATAATGGTTTTCATCATAGGATATCAAGTTAAAGAGGAGCCCTTAATCTCTCTTTCCTCCCTTCTAAATCATAGCACCACCTCATCCCCTGGGGAGGATTTATCTCCTTATGAGCCAAGTATTACTACTTAGGTCCCCGATCAAAGGCTGCCCTCAAGTCTTCAATGCACAGGTGTGTACTGTGCAGACATGTGCTAAGTCAGTCTGAAAATTAGTCAATTTGTACCAATTTGCCAACATGCACCTTTCTGAAATGACTTTACACGTATTATGGGGCTACAGTTAACAACGAAATTGTTCATACCCCTTGTCAAATTGATGTTTTTGGTGTGTTTTTCGTAACTCAAGAATCATGAGAATAAATAATGGACTGGTTGAATAAGGACCTTTGTTGAACACTGTTAGATGTAAGCTTTAATATGTCACATTCTCAAGACACATACATCGGGACAAATCTATTTTCCACATCCTTGAAAAATTATAAAACTTGATATGGGGTATGAATAATTCAGTTGCAAATTGTATATTATCTGTAGATGATGGAGGGATTCAAGAAAGTATTTCAACCTATAAACATGTAAACTTATTAATAAATATAATATGAATATACCTGCTAAGAGCAAGAAGAGCATAAATCCATATCTTTAGACACATAGTTAATTACCTTCTTACCCTAAAACGATGAATACTTGAAGGTATATACGTGTTTGCAAAACTTTGGATCTTTAGTATATGAAAGCAATATTATCTATGTAAAACATTATTATCTAGTTCAATCAATTGAACTATTCAAAAGAGATACATGTATAACTACATGAGGCAGAATAACCTTTTACCAAATAAGGCTAAAACGTTTGTATAGTATGACTCATGAAGATTTAGCTAATTTGTTTTGATGTAAGAGAGGAGTAAATGGTAACTTTTCAAATGTGCAGGTAAAAGTACTGCATTAATAAATTAAGAATGAGGGGTATCTATTTTTTCCTTCAAAACCTGTTAATTTCTACATAAACAAATGATGACGTAATTCAAGAATCATATCTTAATTAGAATTAGAATTTAAAAATAAAATGTAAGGATGTAATATCAAGTGGAAGAATTGCTGGACAACAAACTCACTATAATCTGAAAACTGAAACGGATAGATTGAGGATTTACCAATTCAGTGAGTGCCATTGACAGGGTCATATCTTTTTGATGAAACATACGTACCCCCCTCCTTCTATGGATTCCCCTATCAAAAGAGAGATTAAACTGGGATAGAGTTTTTTTCAGTTAGAGGATTAAACTATTGAAGAGAAGAGAATAAGAACAAGGAATAGAGGGCAACTGTTACTTTCCCATCAGTATAAGGATTAATTTAATTCCCTGCTCTTCCTACGAAAATCAATTATCCATTCATCTGCTTAGAAACTTGGACAAGTTCATTGCATGTAAAAGATCAATTGAAGGGATTGAGAGTGGAATCTATTGATTTCTGCTTGATTTCCTTTTCAATTACACTGTATAAACCAGGAAGCTTTGATCGATAACCACAGAATTAGCCTCGAACGTATGTCTTGGTCTACTTAATACCATACTTTTGGCAATGAGGATTATCGTTGAAGTGGGAATTTGGAGAGAATTTCCCACAATATTAGTTGGACTCCTCTTCCTCTCTATCACCCCCTCTCATCATTCTTAGTTTCTCTTTAATGTGCATCACGCATCAGTGACAGTATCTACTTTATACTTATTTCCTTTTCTCTGATTCCATTTATTTCATACTCTCTCTCTCTCTCTCTCTATATACTCTCTTAGTGTCAAAACATTCAAGTCAAAACATTCAATACTGAAGGCATACTGCTGACGTATGCATTACCAAAAGGTTATCAACGGAATCAAAAATTTTAAAATTCAAACACTGCCTGCTTTATAAAATTGAAAGTTCTATTTTCCACATTCGTATCACATCCCTATTGTGTCAAATGTTTAGAGGATGACACAGAATTTCAGAAGACACCGATTTTATCCATATAGGCATCCACTTTTTAAAACAATATATATCATTAGATAAATAAACGACACCTATTTATCTGCAAAAGAATAAATATAGGATGAATATAAACCACAAAAAAATTAAATTCTACTAATTACATTTTATTATTCATGTAACTGGCCTCTTTGTCAAGAGTTAATTCAAATCAAATGTAATGCAAAATACTTGTTTGGTCTCAGTGGCAGACTGACAAAAAGGACAAATGCAATCTAAGAAATTTTGGGAAAAAGAGGATTTCCTGACTTTCTCTTTGAAAAGATAAGTAAGTATCTTACATTTTTAAAGGACAAGGGACTTCTTAAACGCCCGAACGACAGAATCAATTAGAGTACACAGGTGCAAAAATAATCTTACAATAAACCATCAATGCCTCGCAAATGCCACAAACTTGTTCTCGAAACTAATCAATCTATTCCTTTATTGATCTAAACGATATTACTTCATCTTGCTCCTTACCACCACTTTAAGATCTACTAAGCATCCTTTCATTTGATACACAAGTGTTTTTATACCAAGCCAAGGTATTTCCTCTTTTACTAAACCTCTTTTGTTCCCTTACATCTCTCCCTTTCACAGAAAAGTAATTCTTTCTCATTTAGTGTTTCTGTCTTCTCTCCGGCAGTGAAAGCTCTTTTGATATGCAGGTTAGATTGAGTTCTGGAATAGCCTCAGGAACTTGAGCAAACGAAACCAGACCAAGTGGAAGTAAACACCATCTATTCATCTCAACTGGATACAGTGGCAAAAAAGTAAGAGGGCTACCGGTGGTTTGCTTATTCAAAGCAGGAAGAAATTTGAAGGGATGATAGCTCGCAAGATTAAACCCTTTTACATAAGATTGGGGCGAATGGTGAATCCTTGATTAAATACGGCCTATTGTCATGCTAAGGTCCTCTCTTAAGAGTGGGAGATTATTTTTTCTCCTCAACTCCGGCGAAACTGGTATGGGCAATCCAGCAAATAGGCGAGATCACAGGTTGAGAACAATCAAACCAAATTTGGGATGCATGAAAAAAAGAATAAAGATACGGGAGAGGACTTTCTGATTCCCATTGAGCCATTCACTGCCACGGTGACTCGATTCTTCTCTCCATGTTAGCTTTTAGATTTAGCACCAGATTGAGAAGAAAGTGGAGCAGAATTGAAGGAAGAAGCCCAATTTGGCAAAGCTTTGCATTAAGTTGGCAGACAAACACAAAACCTGTTTGTGAAGTTTTTATATCTTGAGGTGTTTACATCCACCTCAACCACTGACAAAATAATGAAGAAATAGATTCGAATTCCTCACAAAGATTGCAGGACCAAATGATCTGGTGTTTGACTCAACATGTAAAGGAGACATGTGATATAAAAGTGTTGAATTTATAATACTTTCCTTTATCTCTTCTACGAATTGCTCCTATTCATCCAATCTTTCCCTTCCTGTCATAACTCATATGCCATTTAGATAAACAACTTATCTTCTCATTTAGAAAAAAACAGATCGCCTAAGTCCAACTTTTGGCAACTATAGAGAACATACTCTCAAAGTGCAGGCGGACACCGATAAGTTTTCTTGTCATTATTCATAGATTAGCGAGGATAAATTTGTAGCTTTTGTAGAGCCGACTGTTTGCTGGTTTTGGCTCATGAAATCTTATATTGGTTGATGAGAATAGCAAAAATTGCCAGGATTCTTCCCTCTGACAGACAACCGAAAGTGCAAAGAATGCAGCGGAAACACTTGTATGAATCCATGGGTTGACATAATCTTCAGCAGAATCATTAGATGATCGACCAAAATCCTATCTTTCTTCAAGACAGGTGTATACCATTAGAAGCCCCTTAGTAATATGCCACATGTGACAACTAAATGTATTTTTTGTAATTTTGTAAAACATCTCAGCCTATGAGGCAACCATTCCTTTCCAGATTTATAATGCACCCCCTTTTAGATTGGATTCACACATCTTCGCCTATATTGTTCTAACACGCTTTATAGAATCCTAGTTAACATACACCTTTACGTTTACAAGAGAAAATATAATTTTTGGTTTTGAAGAAAAACATACAAATTGGTATTAAGTGGCAGTTTCTTCAATTGTTATTTGTATGAAAAATATTAGAGAATCATCTTCAAATCAAGTGAGTGACTGTGAGTCAAACATTTGTAACTTAATGATTGTGTATTGGTTAAATTGACTTTATCCAATAAAATACCCTGCGGAGGGCTAAATATTATATTTGTTTTTAAATAACTGAAAAAAGGTGTAGAGGAATTAATAAGTGAGTTACTACCATATTTATTATTCAACAAACAGGCAAGGGTTGATCTGGCAAGATGATAACTCAACAATAAACCCACTAAATTCCTATTCAGCATCACATCATAAAGTTTTTCTATAAAAAATAACAACGGTCATTAAAAATTGCATATAAAAATTGTTTGCTTATCATTTCTTGTTCTATTTTCATAAAAGCCTCATAAAACACTTGTAAACTGTAATTATTTTTTTTTAATTAAGAGAGTGTGGAGTCGTGGTCTAGTGAATACGTCACCGGATTGTGGATCACATGGTTCGCGGTTCGAGTCCCGACTCACTCGACCCAGGTGAGGTAAATGGGAACCTGACAGGAATCAATACCTTAAAAAATACTGTAGAGTGCCGTAATGGCAGCCATGCTAAAGCCGGGGTAATAATGGTGGAGCGCCACGAGTGTCAAATCTGACAGACATGAGCGCTATACAAGAACCCACAATTATTAGTAGTATTATTAATGATTATAGTGATCACCATGACAAAAGAAAGCTAAACCCATTTATTGTTCCTCATATTTGCTCTTCATATTACCTACTCCACTCAACCTTTAGTTACATCTTTATTATGCTGCAGAGTATGCCATTTAATTTCGAATTAATGAAACACGCCCAATTTGTATTGACGAGCACTTTTCTCTGCCATCAATCTACTTTCAATTAACCTGCTTTTGAGAGTGTTTGCTTTGTATTGATGTTAATTAATTTCATATTGCTTGTACGTGAACATCATGCGGAATGTCTTTCTCCTAGCTGTCGTGTCAATTTTATCTACACTTTACATTAAACCGTTTATACTGTTATATATACTGTTATAGTCAGGGTTGCAATTTATTTCAACCTCCCTTTCTCGAAATCTTATAAACATCTTTTAATCTTCTTTTTGAATTCTATAGAATTTTGTTCTCCTTTTATTTTATATACTGATGCTACCCACCTTTTCTTGTATGAGTATTTCTTTGTCTAGCATTTAGACGCACTACATATTTTGTTTTAGTCTAGCTATGAGAGTGATATTACAAAGTGACTTATACAAACATCCATCCCCTTGAATTTCCAAGAAACTATTTATTGAATGCAACCAATTATATAAAATCGACACAACTCCACACTAATTGAGTCCATTAACCAATAGAGCCGTAATTGTTCCAGTGTAAACTGAATCCAAGATGATAGAGTATACAAAATGAAGAATTAAGTTAATAGTGGGTACTTTAGATCAATCGGGTTTATCTAGTTTCCAAGACCACCTCATATAAATGGTGTATTGTCATACACTGTTTTATCTTCAGATTATATTCATATTGTATAGCATATGTCTCAAAATGTTGGAAACCTGAAACAAGACTTCAATTAATTATCAATTAATACGTCAACAGAGGAGTTTCTTTGCCTCTGTTATACCTAATTTAATGTATCCCTTCGCCCATTGTTTGTTTGTTTTGTTTTTACGTATTTATCATCCAAAGTTTTGCAAAGCATCAACAAGTTCAAGTGCTTATAAAACGTATTTACAGTATAGTGAAATAACACACGCACAAACACACACGCGCGCACACTAAAATACAAATAAATGAAGTTTTATCTCTTGCCATTTGGATTGAGAGCACAGAGAGAAGATGGATTCATAACAGTATAGGTACTATATCATTTTGTTGAGAGCTAAAACGGCACTGGATCTGTATTAACCCATGACTAACGGGAACCGACTGGATCCTGTACAATGCCTATATGAATGGCAGAATTCAGTAGTCAATGTGGTGTGATATAGGAGTTAACGCTGTTCTGGCTCTCAACAGACGATAAACAGATTTACGTACTTCAATGTCCTTCTAACCATTTCTATCCCAAGCGAGGCTGGTTATATTTGGCTGAATCAGATCACCGCCATTGATTTTCCCTTAGATTTTATTTCATATTCCACGGGATGCCGTATTAATGGATTCAATCAATATCAATTAAATTGGAGGCTTAACGCACTTACTATAGTGTGTCTCAAGCTGTCACATTAATTCCATACGTACGTACCATTGAACGGGTACCTTGGTGCAGAGAGTAAAGAATGCCTTCGATATTTTCACGTGTTCAACCTAGTACTAGCAAAGAGGCAATACTATTCTTGCTATGTAAACAAACTTAATGGACTTTATGAATGTAAAATTCCACTTGACAAGGTAGTCAACAGACCGGTATTTGTCGAGCTTATTGCAGTAATAAAATAGACGTTTAAAAATACCATACAGGAATAATTAATAAAATAACCTATTTAAAGAGAAACAAAATAAGGTGTGATGTCTTATTTCAAGATAGAAGGATGCAAGATCTTGCTGGTGTAAGAAGAATGGACACAACAAACACCAAGCGAAATATATATTCCTGAATTATTTTTGCCTTAAAATAGAGGAAAAATTGTGAATGAAGACAATTATGTTCAGTTTTAGGCTTTGTGTGTATATGAGGTTACATCGTTATTATTAATTTTATTGCTATTTTTGTGTTTGTGTGTGTGTGTGTGTGAGAGGGTCCTCTTATAGGAATAGCCAAAACTTCAGTAATTAAACAAATTAAGCTTCATGGGTTTGTTTTCCCTAATATCTGAATATGTTGGTCAAACCCTACATGGTATCTGTTAATGCTAAAAACTTAATATAATCATTATAATGAAAAAGTATTGTATTCAAACTGTTTTAAGTTTCTCCCCTTCCTGTTAATAATGCCTTTCGTAGGAAATGTTTTGAAACATTTTACTTCATAACAAAGAAAAACAATACTTTCGTAAGATTGTTTTTCCCTATAAAAACAAGACTTACCTCGCTTCTGCATGTAACTGAACAGATCATCTAGGAATTCTTTCCTCTTAGAATCAGTTGAGAGTTCATAAAGCTATGGAATAATAGATTCAAATAAAACAATCAGATACAAGCAAGCTGATAAAGGGAGTAATTCACAAAAGTGGTTCATTTCTTTTATTTTCGTCTAACTAGAAGCTGGGATAATGATACTAGTATACTAGAGCACCGTGAATCACGCATCCCCACATGATGGACATGGAAACTAGAAAGAAAACACACTTATTATTATAGCGTTATTGACTGAACTAACACATCAACATTTTTCTTGTTCAGTTCAAAGATTTTTAGAACACACGTTTTAATGTCTTTAACAGTGGCAACATAATAATGGCTAATTTGCAATTATTGAATAAAATATTGCATTTTGTACCGGTACTCGTTTTTTTTTTTTTTTTTTTTGGGGCTATCTTAAACTCTCAACCTATTACATGTATTAAATCAATCAAATTTGGCAAATACAATAAAACTCATTCACAGATGTGACTTATGTATGTAATTGATACATTAATAATTTACTCTATAAATTATGTAAAATGACTGACACAAATCGTGTATTACCAATGATCACCAATTTAGTATATTAGACAAATTAAAGATCAATTTGAGGAATCTTCTGAAAAGCTTACCTGTTTGAACTGTTCTTCAAAAGACCATTCAGTCTGAGGTTTGTCTCCATCTCTGTCTTCCAGGCTTGCTCCCATTTTCATCTCATCTTTCAACCCAATATCCATCTCCATCTTAGCTAGTCCATCTTCTTTCTTGATGAGAGGATGCGCTGCTTTCATGTAGGAGTGTGGTAAATCAGGACTGCCTCCATGAGCAGCTCGGTGGGAGAGGTAGGGATCATGATCGTTGTCATGGTTACTACCGTTGGTGAGAGGAGGCGACTGGCTGATGGGGTCCTCCAGGCGGGAAGAAACAAATCGACGGTTCTTATCAATCATCTCCTTGAGGTGGGAGTTGGCTCGCATCATGTTCAGATCAATATGGGCGTGGCTGGTTTCACGTCTACCAGGGATTCATCATCCCTCATCTCATCCTCTGATCGCCTTCCATCATCTTCTTCCCTTTCCTCCTCCTCCTCCTCCTCCTCCTCCTCTTCATCTCGATCTGCTCTCATCATCCGCCTCCTCTGCTCCTCAAGAATCAGCCTCCTCTCCTCATCCTCTTCCTCTATGAGCTGTCTTCGCTGATCTTCAACCATCCTCCGGCGCTGCTCTTCTACTATCCTCCTTTGTTCCTCAATGATCCGCCTCTGCTCCTCCATGACCCTCCTCCTCTCCATCTCATCATTCTCTGCAGCTCCAGCCCTCTCCTCCTTACCACGTTCTTCTTCGTGATCACTGGTAGTATCCACACTCATTCTCCTCACTTTCTCTTGGTATTCACTCTCATCTTCACCATTTTGATGGATATATTTCTCAAGGATCTCTCTTCGTGACATCTCAAACATAGCAAGATGCCTTGGTGACTGCATTAAAAAATAACAGTAACGAGAATAATTTTCATAAAAGCCTGATTTGATAGCATAAAAAAGTGAGGGAAGAAGAGCAATTGCTAACATCATAAATTCTCGTGAACAAATATTATACAAATAGGTCACTACTTGAGCCCTTGTTATATCATCAATTATATTTTTATAGGCTTTCATCTGAATCATTTAGCTTAGTGAAGGCCTTTTACTGTCCAATTTGCAATATATATATTTTTTATTGTAAAAACTGCAAAAATGGTCTTGACTATCAGACACTTTCCTGAATTACAAAAAAAAAACTCGACAAGTAAAAGCTGAATACATAGAATACAGAAACATATTAACAGCAGATGAAAACACAGTTTGATACCAACTTGTGCCTGAAATATAAATGTGAAAAATCAATATTTACATCATACATGATTTCGTAAATGAAATTAACAGACAAAAAAACACACACACACAACACACATAAAAAAAAGACACTGGTCTCTTTCACCCCAGGCGACAGAAATCGGCAATTATTGGCCGCAATACTGATAAATGTAAACGATTTATATTAAAAGGGAAAATTACTATCCTATAAAAGAACTCACCATATGTTTTGTTGCCGCGGTATAAAGGGATTCCATTTCCCGTGTATGTTAAAGGAATTTTCTCGATGAGATCGCCTGATATTAACAGGTGGAGTCTCCTAACCTTCGCTCTCCTCACGCCCGTAACTGACCGCGCGGTGGTTCACCCAATCTCCGCTCGAGCGCTCAAATCACTGATACAAAGTCGGTTATCCCGCGATTCCTATTTTATTTTATTGTTTTGACTTGACAAAATAACTCTCTCGTCGAAAAACTTTACACCTTATGAGCGAGTGACATGATTGGACTATCAGAGAAGGATTGTGTAATGACTGTTTGCGAGCTTCTGTCTAACTGTTTGAATGACTTTGTCCACTTGACTCACGCTGGTTTGATACACCGGTCACGAAATAGTTGCTGTGAAATTAATGCTCTTGAACAATAAAACTCTCGTCATCGGTGCGACCTGTTCTCACTTCCCGTCTTTGATACGTTTACACCATACCAATATTCATTGGATACCGATGGGTATCAAAAGTTATCGCACAGGTGGTGGCGGCCAATCAACGCTCGCAACCTGAGCTACGCACCACTGCGCATGCGGGCTAGCATCAACATCAAAAAGTACATTCGGAGCGATTGAACCTTTCTCACACAACACACACACACACGCACGCAAAATATTAATGGAATTTCCGACTGCAATTAGAGAATTCTTGTGAAGTTCATATCAAGGGTATAGTCGAGGAATCTTTCAATTTCGTAAAATTGTTTTAGCTAACACAAAAAAGGGACCATATCATAAGGCATCATTGCGCTTTGCGGCGGAAGTTTTATTAAGCAAAATTTAGTATCCAGAGGAAGTAGTATTATTTCTTGGGCATGCTCTTTGTGCTTGTTTGCAAATTCTGTTCTTTGGGTCATGAAAGGGTCGGTTATTTCTCACTTCCGTGGATCGGCACTCAATATAGATGGAGATGGGAGCACGCCCTTGAAATAAAAGACTAATGTGAAACTTATTGACCGGTAGAGAGTTGTTTACTACTACAGGGATGAAAGATTATTGATCGGTCGATCTGCCTTCCCTAATCATATAACATGTTATCTTTTCAATCTAGTACGCTGTACTACTGACCCGTAACCACATTACTTGTTTAATACAATATAATCGTTACATGGTTTCCAACATCACACGGGTTGAAGAAATAATCAAATATGCAGAGATAATACATGTTCCACTTGTTTTCGGGGGAACTGGTGTGAAAGACGTGTATAATGTCATAATTTGAAGAATTGAAGAAGAAGGATGAACAGAAGATTAGTGAAATTAAATAAAGGGGAAGGAAGCATTAGATTGTTATTTGGACTATTCTGCTTAATTGTTTTATAATTCTATCTGAAGTACACATTTTAGTCCAATAAAGAGCTGAATTACAGGAATTTTACCACATAGGCCTAAATGTAAAAGTGAAATTACACCGGTCATTATAAGAATGCTGTGTATACGGTGTGCTACAGATACGAAATGAAGATATATATTGACAGGAGCTGAGAAGGTGAGAAAGAGAGAGAGAGAGAGAGAGAGAGAGAGAGAGAGGGGGGCTGAGAAGGTGAGAAAATAAGAGAGAGAGAGAGAGAGAGACGGGGGCTGAGAAGATGAGAAAGGGAGTCGGACAGAGAGAGAGAGAGAGTGAGTGAGTGAGTGAGAGACAGAGACGGAGAGAGACAGAGGGAGGCAGAGAGAGACAGGGAGAGAGAAAGAGAGAGAGAGAGAGAGAAAGAAAGAGAGAGAGAGATAGAGAGAGAGAGAGAGAGAGGGAAAGAGAGACAGAGACAGAGACAGACAGACAGGGCGAATGAATAGGGAGTGAGTGAAGAAAGTGAATTAAGGTGGGAGATATGTATAGGGGTAGAAAAACTACTGATAGAAATTTAAAGAAAATGCAAAAACGCAAGTAGTACGAAGAAATAAAACGAGTAAGAAATTCGTCTCTTGCTTTGCTCGGAAAGCAAAGTCGAATATGTGGATTAACAGATATTACATGATTGTGCTTATTCATTACATAGTCTTTCTCTTTCTCGCACTGCGTCGTAAATATTTTTCGGTTGCCTCCATCCTAAAGCTCCACTTGAATCTGATCCTTAATGTTTAGTTTTCATCTTGGAGAAGATGTTTTAATTAAGACTGGCATACCAGAGGGCTTGTGAAGAAAGAAAGAAATCAAGAAGGAACGAAAGAAAGAAAGAAAGAGTTTGTATCTACCACAATGGAAATGATAGTTAGCGGGATAGGAAGCTTTATAAACACTTACAGTGTTTGCTCCCACCAACCTACCTATTCATTCCTCTCAAGGAACATCAAGACCGCGTCGATTTCCCGCCTTTATTCCTCTCCAGCTTCCGATGTTGTTTGATGACCGCGCAAATCCTCTCTCCTACATCTCGCTCCCATCATCCATTATCACCTGTTTTAATCCCATGCCCCTTCATAATCCCCATCTTATATTCACCGCAATAACACCAAGAAGTAGCTTTAAACTCATCGACATTGAAATTGGGCATAAAAGGCGAGGGATTAATGCCCGTTCAGGATTGCTCTAACGGGTGATCAACGGAATTCAGTTAGATAATTACTATTTTCCCCTCCTTTTGAAGTACTTTCTGAGGATAGAAAGTGCGGATTCTTTTTGACCACACCTGAACTAATTAAAACCTATTCTTCCAGATCACCTAAATTGACAGGCCATCCAAATCTTAATCCTAATTCATCATCATAGAGGGTCAACATGTGAAAGCTAACGGGGTAATTATCAAGTCTCGCCCATGGATGTTCTAGCTAAAGATATATGTCTTTGCCATACACATGATTAAACAAAAATCGCAATTCAATAATATTAATGACTGGTAGTCATGATATTAATAAATAAAAATATATTACAGTGGAACATATGGTACAGCGGACTTGCCCGTCACGCCATGGCGCTCCTATCACAATAATGCCTGTATAGTGCTATGGGGAAGTCCACCCTAATAAGAATAGATACCGATTAAGAATTACAAAGTTAGGAATTTTTAAAGTTGTCATCAGCGAAACAAAAATTGGTAACACTGTGACGTATCTCACGAGATCCTCTCCAATTTGCTCTGTACAGAAATGTAATAGCCTTTAATTTTTCTTTTTTATTGATGACGGAGTAGATTTGTTTCATACATGGGTTGTTTAAAAACATATTTGCAATAGATATATTTAGGGTGAATATTTAATAAGAATTTTCTACGGGGAAAATATAGCCTATTGAAGGTTTTTTAGTACAGGGCAAATGGAAGGGAAGCTCGCAAGATACGTCACATTGTTGTCAATTTGTGTTTGATTGATCGGATCTTCAAATATTCATAACTTTCTTACTTTTAATTGGTTTTTACTCAAATTTTCACTGATTTGTTTCTCTCATTTTTCTTCTTCTATCAAAAACAACTTAATATCAGGGTGGACTTCCCCTTTCATACTAGCCCGGTTACATCCAAGCACAACAGACACCCATTTACACCCCGCTGGGGAGAGGCAAATGTAGATGAGCATGTTGCCAAAGGATAACAGCGCTGGACTTGGATTCGAACCCACTGTCAAACAAAAGAACCGCTTTACTGCTACACCTCTTTCTCCTCCAGGCCTACGGCAGATTTGAAACAAACTTCACGTTCTGACATCATCTTCGTATACATGCACCATTTCATTTTTTTAAAATTTTGTGATATATTTATAATCGAACAATTTGAACTTGTTCCAGGCAATAACAATCGAAGGCCTTTCATTTTCCTACAACGTTATTGTCTCTTACAAATGCATATTAAATATGATGGTCAAGCTGTATCACTAATTTTTGTTTTAAAAAATGCAGACAAGATGGGTTCAATTAACCACACAAAAGTATGCTCTTAAGAAGTAAATATATGTAATGGCATAGCGAGGGTCAAATCAAGGGAGCGCCCTGGGAATCAAGGAGAGTTGTGTCACCCCCTTATCAAGTTCACGTATCCACTCCGTTTCTTCTTCCATAGTCCTTCCCCCTCTTAATTTTTTCTTCTGACATTTGATGGTCGGGGTTTACAGTGTATATCGAACGCAACGTGTGAATTATAAGTTGTACATTCAGCACCGACAAGTCAACACGTAACTGTATAGATAGGCAGACTTTTCATAAAGTTTTTACAGGCAATTTAATGATGGTTTTAACACGCAATTATTACTCGTAAACATTTCACAAAGTTCGCAATTGTGTTGACCTTTGTTTTATATTCACCCAAGTGCTCCCCGAGCATGACAATTACGAAGTAAAATGGCTTGTAAATGTGTTACACAATTTGTACTTTTGTAAAGAAATATATTAAAATCCATTATTAACATGGGGGAAAGAGGGGGCGTCACATAGTGTTGCAACAAAGAAAAATATTCGTGTTGACAGGGTCAAATGGTTTGGATCTTCTAAAACAAAACAAATAACCTCACATAGTCATTGTAGAATGAATAATTGTTCTGCGATAAAACTATGAAGGAAAATAAATTCCATGGGCATAAGAAGATGCTTGTCGATTTCAGTTTCACAATTTCCATCACTTAAACTGAGAAATCGTTAAAAATACCTTTGTAGAGTTAAAGAAAAGAAGAAAGAAACACACACGCACACATATACAAACAAAACGTAACATTTTATTATCTTTGGGGTGTATCATACAATGAAAATGTCGAAGATGTTAGAAATGAAGTGTTATGGTACAACAGTAACATAACATTTGATAATAGAACCCTATTTTTTTAAAGAATGGTTTACAAATGGTATTGTACTAGCTGATGATATTGTAGAAAATCGACATTTTAAGACACGAGATCATATTTGTAATGTACTTGGTTCGAATTCCTTATTCGTTGACTTTATGTATACGAAGCTCAAAAAGGCGATCCCTAAAGTTTGGATAAAACGAATTCATGAAGTCAACCAGCATGATGATGACGATAGAGGTACTATACAACATTATGACAATGATTTCTGCGAAATTAAAAAGGTGATGTCATTAGATTGTCAACAATGAAATCGAAGCATTTCTATAGTTTAATGAGTGAGCTCAGGAAAAGTGAACTAGCTGTATTAACACACTGGGAAGAAAAATTAACCTTCCAATTGATTTTGACTGGAAAGAGATACTGAAATTTAAGTTTAAAACAATAAAAACAACAATAAAGTATAGCAAGTAAATTTTAAAACACTTCATCGAATTTTACCGTTCAGATATAATTTATATAAATGGAAAGTTGTAACTGAAAACTTATGTGCTTTTTGCAAAACAACTGAATCGTTTGTTCATGTTCTTTTAGAATGCCCAAAAGTAGTATTATTCTGGAAACGCGTTGTTGCATTTAATCGTTATAACTTCAAAGAAACCCTGATAATAAACGACAAATACCTGATTGTTGGTGCAGATTCTAACTGTTCCAACACGAAAGATATAAATGTAATTATTACATATGCACAATATACAATATATAAAATGTATATGTTAAACTACTTTCAAGGGAAAACATACAACAGTCTTGTAATATGGCATGTTTTTAAAAATGAACTGTGTTTGGGATAACATTTCAGATGTTATATCAAATGCCCTTCAACATTATAGTCCTTGATTTTACCTGATTGTAAAGATTTCAAGATTTGAGGTGTAAAGGGAATGTATATTTCTGTTTGAATTATTTGTTGTTAAATGTATTTTATAACCGAATAAATACCTCTGAAGAGTAAATTATTTTAAAAAAATCATACAATGAAAATGTCTTAGGCAGTTCCATAACCAAAAAGAGAAACACTCATCGAAATCTTTCTCCAATGGACATTGCATTTTGTTGATAATTACAATTCCTTTCATTCTACATTGTTCTTTTTAAGCCAGACTGTAGAATATACATCGACAAAAACAAAACCCTCTCATAGATATTCCCAAATAATAATTTTGATGACTATAACATTCAAAGTTTGTTCTACATGGTTTAGTATCAGAACATGCACAAGATGTATGCATGAGACAACTTTCGAGATCGTCAAATAGAATATCTCTCAGTCCAATACACCGTGGTCCTATATAATAAGAGGATTGTTACGTCACTCCCACATGCTAAATTCCTCTTCTATGATCCGATCAGATACCAGTTAATATATCTCCTTGCTTCTTAGTTCCTTTCATCCCTAAAAGATTTAAACTCGATATAACGATCTTGAGAAGCCTTACCAGTGCTAAGTGGATTTTTTTTTTCTACGTATCAAACTTTTTTTTCTTCCTCGAGATTAAATGAAAAGTGCGTTCAAAAGAAAGCTCTGTCTCATGTTTATACAGAGTTAATAGGTTGCCAATTTAGTGTTATAGAATGATTAAATAGAGGTACAATGAACTAAGCAACCCCTCAAGTTATGTAGTTGGTTGTCATGGAGACGATCATGCTTTATCGCAGGGCAGAGTGTGATTCTTTTTTAGATGTTTAGATGAAAGGAAAGACCGGAAGCTATTATTATTTGTCATTTTCTTGCATTATGTTTTAGCGTTTTCAATTTGAGTTTGTTTCTATAAATCAGTTCCAAAATTGCAGGAAAAATATATGTGGATTTGATCAAATCGATTCAGTTAATCAGGAATAAGAATTGCACATGTTTGCTTAAAGGTGTAGACCAGTTTTGGAAACGCCCCCCTCTCAAAAAATGAATGGAAGCTCTTATTACCAATCATGTGAAAGAATATGTTTTGACTAACAGGTGATGAGAAAAATTTTGCCGGGAAACCGCCTACTAATTGATATATTTGTTAAGTATCATATCGATCCGGCCTGGATAGATATCGCGTAGTCCCATATACATCTTTCTGTGTACAGTGCTTGTAACTTTATCAAGACTGGGCCAAATTTCTTATCATTTTGATAATTCCAGAACCTTGCAGTACACACCAATACTTATGCTAGATGATCAACCTTTTTCTGATCGATTCAACAACGTTTCTTTCACAATGCAATCGCATGACCAGAACTGGTCTATACCTTTAACGTTGTTTCGTGGACTGTTTGTCGAATGTCGTTTGCAACGATAACAATTTGAACAATTCTAGTAAAAAAATATATTCCGTTAATGGCGCTCTTAGTTGGTATAAGATCCTTTATAATTTTGACTGATTTTGCGTCACAGCATCTTAAAATCCTTTGTACTGCTTGTGTAAGCCCAAAAGGCAACTTTTAGTGTTTTTTTTTTCGTTTTAAATTGATTAAGAATAATTAGGAATACCACGATGAAATGAGCTTTATATTCGAATGTCTCCGAGCGCTTTACAGAATAAGACATCATATACATGATATAAAAGGCTTGGTTCGGTTTCTTCTTAATAATCTAATGCGGAATTACTAGCAAATAAGAGATGAAAAGGGAACTAGTTTAGATCCATTGTGGAGATCCAATAATGATTTAACAGTTGTATACGTCCCCTCCTAAGCTATGGGTGTTCAGAACTTGAAATAAGTATTTTAAAAAAAAGAATCAACAGTCTTGGGATTTCGAGAACAAAGTTGGAGAAAGGGAGAAGGGGGAGGGGTGGTAGAGAATTGGAGACTGAGAGCGAGGCATGCCCCCTGACACAAACGTGGAGAAAACTGAAAAAGATGAAAAACAGAGAGACCAAAGGGCATATACAGGACGGAGATGAGAGAGAGAGAGAGAGAGAGAGAGAGAGAGATGGAGGGAGACAGACAGACAGAGACAGAGAGAGAGACAGAGAGAGAGAGAGAGAGAGAGAGCAGAGAGAGAGAGAGAGAGACAGAGACAGAGACAGAGACAGAGAGGGAGAGAGAAGCGACAATGGGAGAGGGGGGGGGGCGAGTCTAAGGAAAGTTGTTACAGTCTTTGAACTAGCGCCATCTATTGTAATCTGCATGTCATCCTTCCCTTCATTATGAATACTGACAATCAATAGCATAGCGCTATAATTACCACGTTATCACAGGTTTATGTTCATCCCCTTTATGTCGTGCCCTCCTTTATATATTTAAAAAATGAATTTAAAGGGCAAGTCCACTCCAAAAATAACTAACTTTCAATCGAAGCAGAAAAATGAGACAAACCAATCGAAAAATGTTTGAGCAAAATCGGATAACTAATAAGAAAGTTATGAATTTTTAATGAAATGAAAAACTTTGAAAATCACTAGACAAAATGGCAACTCACTCATGAGTCATAGCTTTAATGTTTAAACAAAAAAAGTAACAAAAACAATAGTATTCACTGCGTAATGAGAATTAGAAACAACTTTGTCATCCTCAATTCAGTTCCGTAGACATGGAACACATTAAATTAATTGCTTCAGGGCTGCATTGGTAATTGTTGTATCTTTACATGGTGTTTATTAATAAGTCCTCTTTTTAAACATTTTACATTAACAGAGTGTGAAGTGGGTACGAAATGCGGAAGTTTGTAAAAGTCAATGTAGATTGGTCCGTGGAGAAAACTGAAAAAGATGAAAAACAGAGAGACCAAAGGGCATAGACAGGACGGGAGATGAGAGAGAGAGAGAGAGAGAGAGAGAGAGAGGGGAGGGGGATGGATGGATGGAGGGAGACAGACAGACAGAGAGAGACAGAGAGAGAGACAGAGAGAGACAGAGAGAGACAGAGAGAGACAAAGAGAGAGAGACAGAGACAGAGAGGGAAGAGATAATGGGAGGAGGGGGCGGGGGCGAGTCTAAGGAAAATTTTACCGTCTTTGAACTAGCGCCATCTATTGTAATCTGCATGTCATCCTTCCCTTCATAATAATTATGAGAGTCTGAACATTGGCGCCTGGTGATGGATGGCTGTAATGCACCCAAGGATGTAGACAGTGGCTGATCTAGGGGGCCCGGGCCCCTCCTAGAAAAAACAGGTAAAAACACCCTTTTTGAAGAAAAAGAAGTTGGGCCCTCCCTGGCGCCCAAGGGGTGGCGGTGGAAAAAATTAACCCTTCCCGTAGGGAAAAAAAATTTTCGGGTGACAAAAAAAAAAATTTGTGCTCACTACCCCTGGAGCCCAAGGGGGTGGTGCTCACTACCCCCCACTGAGCGAAAAATCGACCGGCACGATTTTCAAACTTTTGCACGAAGTGGGCCCCTTTTTAGGCCCCCTCCCTTGCCGCCGGCTGGATCCGCCCCTGGATGTAGAAGTGTCGTAGTCGAGTGGTTTAAGCACTTGAAATTCAAAGGTCGTGGTTCGATCCCCGACACGGCACTAATTTCCTTTGGCAAGGCATTAATCTTCATTTGCCACACTCGACCCAGGTGAGGTAAATGTGGTACCTGGCAGGAATTAATTCCTTGAAATGCTAGAGCGCTGTAATGGCAGCTAGGCTAAAGCCGGGGTAATAATTTATTAGTGCGCCTCGGAATAGAATTTCTAGAGATAGACGGCGCTATAGAAATGCCTATTATTATTATTATTAAGGACAAGCCTGAAACCGATGACCGCGGTAAGTATGTTACTTGTTAAAGCAACCAGAGACTTGGGAGATGTATCAAGCGCCATAGAAACCCAGAATATACTGAGCAAACTTTCTAATTGAAAAGATTGTTGCCCATAGTTGTTGAAATAATTCTTCTTGCCTCTTTTCATGAAATGATTGTGACAATATGATTTATTCTTGATAGATAAAGTTTATATCTTCTCCGAAATGTATTATGATAACTCTTTGTTGATCAATTAAAATTATGATGGCACAATCGCTTCACGACCAGAGGTAAGAAAGAAAGTTATTCCAGCTTTATGGTCAACAGTGTAGGCCTATCCGAGTATGCACATGCATCAGAAATGGTAATCTATGAGAACAGAAATAGTTTAAGGTACAGCGCCATCTATCAGGGTTTTCGTTATAACGTTAGTTACTCGTTTTTCTCCGATGCTCACTGAAATGCAAACAGTTAACAGCTGAATCATTCATACCCTAACTAATTTTTTTTTTTATTCATCCCGATTAATATTTCTTGAGAATGTGACACATATTATAGCTTAAATTTAAAGTGCTCAACAAAGGCCCTAATTTCAACCAGTCCGTAACACAATGGAGACCATAAAAAGCAGTCACTGCTTTTTTTTTTGGCAGCCCAAGGGGATTTAACCCCCGTAGATCCGTCACTGCCTTTCCTAGATATAAGCTTTATATATTGTGTAATGAGGGGACATGACCGAGGAGGAGATGGTAAAGGTGAAAATGGAGAAGGGAAGACGAAGAAGAAAAAAATGAAGGAGATGAGGTATAGGAAGAGGAAGGAGAAGGAGAAGAAGGAGAAGAATGAGAAGAAGGAGAAGGAGAAGGAGAAGGAGAAGGAGAGGGAGAAGAAGAAGAAGAAGAAGAAGAAGAAGAAGAAGAAGAAGAAGAAGAAAAGAAGAAAAGAAGAAAAGAAAAGAAGAAAAGAGAAGAAGAAGAAGAAGAAGACTAAGAAAACTAAGAACAAGATAAATAGAAAAAAAATATACGTGGACACAGAATTAGAAAAAGACAACTAATTAATAAGATTTCTATGCAAAATATTTGCATTTTTCTTTTTAGATTTATTGCAAAATATAGAATACTCAAGACAAAAAATTTAATACAGCATTGGTATACATATAAAAGTTATATTAGCAACTTGTTCCTACAACGGAAATATGGACAAATAATTGTTTTACTGCTAATTTGCATATTTTTATTCAGAAATTATATATGGCATTATTTTGTATATAAAATTAATGCAGCAAATCTATTGTTTGTTAACATTCGATCCATGAATACATTGAAGAAGTGACTTTCTGAATATTTTCAGTTCGAGTTGGTGAATGGTTTGGTTTAAATCACAATAAGTTGAAGAGAAGATTGAATATTATAATACATGCATTATGAATCTTTGACAAGAAAAAGTTCAGCTGGTTCTTTCTATAAAAAAATACATTAACAGATATATTGCTCTAAGTAACCATGCATTGTTTATTCATAGTACTGAATAATTTTGAATGAGAAGACTTTCTTGAATGAAAGACATGTTTAAGTGAATGAGTAAAACACAGCATCATTCCATAAAAGTAAGAAACACAAGTGTTTGCATATTGCAGGACTTCAACAAAGAAGGATGGAATCGAATGCTCTCAGCTGAAAACGAATAAACTTCATTTACGGTCTCACATGTGAACTATAAGACAGAGCTTATATCTTGGTAGTGCGTTCAATAATTAGCCCGTCGATAGAGTATGAATTTATTAATTGACAATTTAAAATCATAACAAAAATGCGCAATGATTTTGTTAATGAATAATAAATGATAAGATTGTATGTATTCTTTCGAAAAGGATACACAATAAATAAAAGAATTCCATCTCAGTTCTGAGAAGACATCATGATGGCATAATCATTCCATGAACAGAGGTAAGAAAGAAAGTTATTCCAGCTTTATGGTCAACAGTGGAGGCCTATCTGAGTATGCACATCAGAAATGGTAATCCATGAGTACAGAAGTAGTTTAAGGTACAGCGCCATCTATCAGGGGTTTCGTTATAATGTTAGTTACGGTTAGTTAGTTACAGACAACTATCCTAGGGGGTAGTTGTCTTGGAGTAGTTGTCCTAGGGGTTGTTGTCTGGGGGTAGTTGTCCGGGGGTAGTTGTCCTAGGAGGTAGTTGTCCTAAGGGGTAGTTGTCTGGGGTAGTTGTCCTAGGGGGTAGTCGTCCTAGAGGGTGGTTATCCCAGGGAGTGGTTATCCCTGGGTGGATGTCCAAGGGGTAGGTGTCCGGATACGCCCCAAATCATCCCAAAAGATACATACAGTTTACAGCTGAATCATTCATGACCTAACCTATTTTATTTTCAATTTGGGGGAAATGAGACACATACTGTATTATAGCTTAAATTTAAAGTATTCTAAAAAAGCCCCAATTTAACCAGTCTGCCTTTCATTCTCGAGTTACGAGAAAAAAAATTCTAAGGGATATGAATAATTTAGTTGTTAACTGTATCACAAACGTCTTTTTGTCCATATTATTTCACAGATTATTTTTGAGTTTTTATCACAACTCATTCTTATCACAAACACTATTTGCATGAAGTCTCACAAGGGAATCTATTAGTAAAATATATCTTTATCCCCCCGTAGATCCGTCACTGCCTTTCCTAAATAAAAGCTTGATATATTGTTTAATGAGGGGACATGACCGAGGAGTTGATGGTAAAGGTGAAAATGGAGAAGGGAAGACAAAGAAGAAAAAAATGACGAAGATGAGGTATAGGAGGAGGAAGAGGAAGAAGAAGAAGAAGAAGAAGAAGAAGAAGAAGGAGGAGGAGAAGAAGAAGAAAAGAAGAAGAAGAAGACTAAGAAAACTAAGAACAAGATAAATAGAAAAAAATATACGTGGACACAGAATTAGAAAAAGACAACTAATTAATAAGATTCCAATGCAAAATATTTGCTTTTTTCTTTTAAAATTTATTGCAAAAAATAGAATACTCAAGATAAAAATTTTAATACAGCATAGGTATACATATAAACATTATATTAGCAGCTGGTACCTACAACGGAAATATGGACAAATAACTTTTTACTGCTATTTTGCTTATTTTGATTCAGAAATTATATATAGCATTTTTATATAAAATTAATGCAGCAAATCTATTTTTTGTTAACATTCGATCCATGAATACATTGAAGAAGTGACTTTCTGAATACTTTCAGTTCGAGTTGGTGAATGGCTTGGTTTAAATCACAATAAGTTGAAGAGAAGATTGAATATTATAATACATGCATTATGAATCTTTGACAAGAAATAGTTCAGCTGGTTCTTTCTATTAAAAAAAATACATTAACAGATATATTGCTCTAAGTAACCATGCATTGTTTATTCATAGTACTGAATAATTTTGAATGAGAAGACTTTCTTGAATGAATACAAAACATAGACATGTTTAAGTGAATGAGTATAACACAGCATCATTCCATAAAAGTAAGAAACACAAGTGTTTGCATATTGCAGGACTTCAACAAAGAAGGATGGAATCGAATGCTCTCAGCTGAAAACGAATAAACTTCATTTACGGTCTCACATGTAAACTTAAAGACAGAGCTTATATCTTGGTAGTGCGTTCAATAATTAGCCCGTCGATAGAGTATGAATATATTAATGGTGTGAATTGACAATTTGAAATCTCAACAAAAATGCCCAATGATTTTGTCAATGAATAAAAAATGATTGTATGTATTCTTTCGAAAAGGATACACAATAAATAAAAGAATTCAATCTCTCTCTCTCTCTCTCACACACACACACACATGAAATGAAGAATCACATGGCATAGAACATCGATGACCAACAAGAATTCTTAAAGATAAAGTTGAGTTCTGGTCATGCGATTGCATTGTGAAAGAAACGTTGTGGAATCGATCAGAAAAGGTTGATCATCTAGCATACAAGTGTTGGTGTGTACTGCAAGGTTCTGGAATCATCAAAATGATAAGAAATTTGGCCCATACTTGGAAAAGTTACAAGCACTGTACACATGGAGAAAGATGTATATGGGACTACACGCACATGTGGCATAAAAATCTATCCCGATTTTTATGATGTTACATGCCATATTTAGAATATTAAGTCATTCGAAGAGCCATGCTTTTCAGGGAACATTTTTTTATCTGATGTTCTTCCACACTTGCATAATACAATGATAACGCTCACAACCTTTCACCTCTTCCCAGAACTCAACCTTCTCTTTAAGAACTCTACCTCCCTCCAAAGAATTGAAAACAAAGAGAGATTTTCATAAGATGGCTTCCATTTTCCTTGGGGGCATGTGGTACAAAATGACAGTTCAGTTTACATAAGGAACAAAATCTATACCGAACATGGTTGGTAAATACCGAACAAAACTACATGTTAACCCAACCTGTTTAAAACTAATTTAGACGAATGACAGCCATAAGTAGTAGTAAGAAATAGAAAATTGTTTTTCTGCGATAGTCTTTAGCTTTGGCTTTGAATGCAGTTCAAAGCCGTGCTTAATTTACTGGTTACAAGGGAGTATCAAATCCTGTGTTATTAAGACCATTGAAGTCATTCGTCTCCTTGTCAGCAACGGCGACAATAGGGTCTGTAGCGCTGTCCTTGCCGAATCGTTTACGACACCATCGACATCCGAGCAAGTAATCGAGGGGTTTGAGAGAATGCAGAAACCAGGGAAGGAAATCCCAAGTCTGGATGACTGGAGGAAGAAGAGAAGGACGTTTTCGCTGGATGACATTAATGACGACGATGATCAGAAAGACAAAGAGGAGTGTACCGCCAATAACGAAAAGGTAGATGTTGCCGGCGATGGAGAGTGCGAATGCGAGTGAAGGCAAAACGAAAAACATCACAATTAGGTAGAAGATCGCGAACCAGCGGTATTTGGCCGTGGTGTTACCCATGACGCGGGCCATACCAATAGGGAGCTTACGCAAGAAAGGAATCGGGTACCAGATCAGGATACCAAATATATTGAAGAAAAGGTGGGAAAGGGCAACCTGCATGGCGTTGGCGAGGTCCCTACCCTCGTTCGGGAGGGCGGCGATGATGCCGGTCGCGGTCGTACCCAGGTTCGATCCCAGAGTGAGTGGGTACATGCGTTCGAGTGTGATAACGCCGATGCCTACGAGTGGAGTCATAGCCGAGGTGAAGATAGAGCTACTCTGGACAATGAAGGTACAGACGGCCCCAATGAGGATTGCGATGTACCCGGTCAGGAAGCCCAAGTAACCAGGGAAATCAGCGTTAACGAACTTCTTGATGACGAGGGCTATGCTTCCTTTGAGCAGTGAGTTGAGGAGTTTGACGATACACACCAGGCAGATGCAGAGTAGAACTAAAGCAAACACCAACATGATAATCCCAGCAACCGTATCACTGAAGCCAGAGTATGCAAACCAATGCCACGAACCTGATGGTGAAACGAACACAAACGATTGTCCATTTAGAGGAATTCATTCTGAGCTGATTTACAGATAAAGTAATACTTTTAGAGGAAAACAAATGGGAGATCTGGTTTAATATTCTTTTGCTATAATATCGGTGTCAATATCATTCATCATAATGGAAAATAAATCATGCACAGAAGGAGAGAAAGTTGCAGTGTGGCAGAAATTGAGTAAGACCAAAAAATGATAGTCTAATTAAACGTTTTGTTTTCTTTTTGTTCATATCTTCTTCCCTAGTAATCCTTGAATTGCAGTTTACTTTGATTGAGTTAAAAGACAATTAAGACCTAGCAGTGATTGAAAGTATCAGAATGCAGCTATCCTTATCCGGAAATCGCCACATGAGATAAGTACTCACATGGTTTGGGCGTGGTGGTGGACATAAGAGCCGTGGTCAAGTCGCCTGGAGATGCTGTTATGACCTCGGGTGTCTCAACAATACATGTTTTAAGAAGGCGGACATCGGTTAGGTTTGGGTTGAGGGCGGTGTCTTCGATGGCACCCTTGTCAATCTGTAAGATAAACACAAGAGAGGAATAACACTCTTAGAATAGAAAGTGGTCGACCTCGGCGATTATCCACAGAAAGAAATTAAGTAAACAATGTAGAATTTAATTTCGATGGTATTTGTTTAATCCGTTTAGGCCTGTCATTCCTCAATTCACCATCAATATCTTCAACACTCGTTAATTCAAGATCGGACTTCGTATTGGTATTTTATACACAGGGTTTCAAGGAATGTAATGCAACATTATCTTTGTAACTCTCAATGAGCTAAGCCACTTGACTTGAGCTGTTCAGATAATAGTTAGGTGTGCCCGTCTTGAAATGAAATGGTGTTTGCCTTCTAGAATGAGGTTACTAGGTAATTACCGAATAATCATTGATTTAAGATGTATTGATATAATGAATTCATTCTTACCCTAATTACCCAGCTGGTAAACGGTTTGGTGATGACTTTCAGTATTTCAATCTTGACATTGTTTTTCTCAATTCCAGCACTTTTGACGATGAGTTCAGTGAGTCGGAAGAGGGGTTGTGCGATCACCTCCAGTGGTAAGAGAATGAGCACCGACAACCAGTTGAACATGTCATGGACCGTGGCACCACCGAATGCACGACGGAACTCGTTCTTCTCCTTTACTTGACCTAGCGACACAATGGTGTTTGTGACCGAAGTTCCGATGTTGGCACCCATGATGATCGGGATGGCAAGCCTCACGGAGACTGTTTGAGAGAGGAGGAAATGAATTTTTGATTTTATCAATACGTCCAAATTGCCATCACCATCGTCTATTTGAAACCATTATTATCGGTGGCTTATCCTTAGGATGGACTGGTGTTTGCTACCCGTTTTATCTTTTATAATTACAGATCACAGAACATTTTACAAAGAAAACGTGATGAACATTGAGAATACTCACTGATTCTAGCAGACGTCATAGATACGATGATCGACGTGGAAGTACTGGAGCTTTGTACGAGCACCGTGACCAGCACGCCGATCATGAGACCGCATACAGGATTCGCCAGGAGTTCACTGTTCTGTAGCACCTCACCCGCGGCCTCACCACCAAGCAGTCTGAAGGCTGTCGCCAGGAAGTCCAAGGCACAGATGAAGAGATAGAGACATCCGAGAAGGAGGATGAGTCTAAGGAGGGACTGAAAGACGAAGATGACCTTACCGGTTCCTGTGCGCTCTGATGATGGAGAAGACAAAAAATAAAACTTGAAAATGATCGTTTTAAGTTTTTGCAAGGTTTTATCAACCAACCAAAAAGGAACAAAAGCAAATGAGGTTGGGCTTATTTTCCAAAATTCCAATTTACAAAAGTTGCATTTGCAAATCACATTTTGCATCGTACATTTTTGTACAAAGCAAGAGAACAAAAAAGTGTTACTTTCACATTGAAGATCAAGCAAAATTACAACGAAAAAACTGTCTCAAGTTATTATGGTGGTAGTGGATCATTTCAAATTTAACTGTCTATTTAATATTTAATTTAACTTTTATTGAAACACGATTCAGACAAATGGGTGTTAACTCGTTAGAGAACTGCAAAAGCTACACGGTCGTACAATGATTGAGAATATCAGGTCGTTAAGAACCTACTGATGTGACAATACGTCCGCGATACTTAACTACTTCATCCGAATTCCTAACTTCAACCCTAGACCCTACACTTTATCTAACCCTAACGCTAATCCTAAACCTAACATAATCCCAATTGTATCCCTATACGTTTCACGAAATAAATCCCGATCATCAGAGCAACAACTTTCAGAAATCAACTGAGTCAAGTTCATTAGCCTTGCGCGTCACCTATTGAAATGTCGAACATGACAATGACGTTTTACGTAATCAGGGCGGTTTCAATGAGACATTCGGCCTATTGAAATTACTCTTGAGTTCATTTTGTTTAATAATTGAGATCGTGTTTCCAGAGCATGCAATTGCCGCCTGAGCAAAATGTCGGATCACTTGCATATAGATAAAGACAGATGAAAAGCGTGATGGCTCAGTGGTAGAGCAGTGGTCTCGTAACCTAGCGGTCCCGGGTTCGAAACCCCAAGTCGATGCCTTAGTGCCCTTTGGAAAGGCATGGATGCTCATTCCCAAGTCCCTCCTCGGAGAGGACTTATATAGCCGTCGGTACCCTAGTTGCTGACTTACACATAGCATACACATGCTTTCTTAGCAGTCGGGAAAATCAAACAGACACACAAAGAGGGACAAACTCACCACTCCATTTTGTTCCTGGATTGATTTCATCCAGCGCGACATCCCAAGGATCACCATTGTCCTTGCTGGAAGGAATGATTCCGCCATTCTCCATTGTGTTCACCCCGTCTAACCCGCTCTCTTCTGCTTTCTTGGACGCCTGCACAGGGGATGAAATATAGTTTTAAATGATTAGACATCTCGATTAGACGTACAAAGTCAGTCTTCAATGAATACTATTCATACCCATTGTAAATTTGATTCCTATTCCCCCGTAACTCAAGAATGAAAAGTGGACTGGTTGAATTACGTCTTTTGTTGAAAACTATTAGGTGTAAACTTTAATATATCACATCCTCAAGAAAAATTAATCGGAACAAATCAATTTTTCACAAAATCACAAAATTTCAAAGCTTCTTAAGCGTATGAATAATTTAATTGTTAATTGTCATTACCGGTAGGTGTACTTTCATCACGGTGCCTTTCTTTTTTTCTTTCTCCTTTTCCTTTATCACATTTTCTCTTCTGTATATTAAGATTAGTGTTCTGAATGCTCATTTCAAAGAGAACTGCACAATTTTGTGCATTTTTTTTATAAGGCATTATTCTCATTACCGAGTCCCTCGGGGAGGACTTAAAGCCGTCGGTCCCCTGGTTGCTTACTTACAAGCATACACATGCTTTCTTAGCAGTCAGGTATAGCAAACAAACAATAGATCAAGTATCACCATTCACCATGATCACTTTGGCAGTTGAATATTCAACAAATTATGAAATCCCTTTCTTACTTACATCATTGGTAATATATTGTAGTCATTTAATTTTAAAATGTTTGTACTTCTGCATCTTTTTTCTACATCGGAGTTACAATCAGTATGTGAGAAAGAGGGTCAAATATTTTGGGAAAAACACAAACAATCAAAAATTGTATATAATCAGAATCACTTAAAGAGATGATAAATGTAACTGGCTGCATCAATATCAAAATCTAATGATGATGTTACGGCCATTATACTCGAGATTATTTTTACTATGATAAATTTGAAATGCATTTATTTTATGGTTGAAAAATTACACGCTGAGTTAACATTTTGCTATTTTTGTCTTGTATATTTCTTTGCTTTTAATAGTTTTTTTGATCATCCTTGTGTCTGTATCTTGTATCATACTTTTTATATTTTCTTCTTCAGATCCTTAGACTTGTAAAACAATGTTGACATCAATGATGCAGCCACCCTGGTTAAAAAAGACTTAATAAATAAATAAATAAATACATGTAAATAACTCGACATTAGTCTTGGAAGAGGAATGTAGTTCATATTTGTTACCCCAGGCATTCAAAGAGGAAAGTATTTTTCCGATTATCATGAATAAGAGTTTAACAACAAAATGAAGATGGAATCCACTTGGTTAATCAAAAGTTACTCATGAAGAATGTAGTTTGCACTCCCCTAGACACGAGTATGTGATGAGTAGACACATTCTTGATGAAGCATGTGGTAGAATCGATTAAGCTATTCTTTAAAACCATTTAATTTACATTCAGCACACATTCAGCTCATTTCAAACATTGGTCTACCCGACTGGCAAGATCATCTTTTGACATTACAAATTTTAGATTACATCACTCTCCCCCCCCCCAAAAAAAGGTTCCTTAACATACATAGTACTGCAACTATCTTTATTACACAAAGAGTTGCCCCCACATTACAAACTTTAGATTACATCACCCCCAAAAAAGGTTCTGTAACATCTATAGTACTGCAACTATCTTTATTACACAAAGAGTTGCCCCCCCACATTACAAATGTTACATTACATCACCCCCTCAAAAAAGGTTCTGTAACACATATATAGTACTGCAACTATCTTTATTACACAAAGAGTTCCCCCACATTACAAATTTTAGATTACATCACTCCCCCAAAAAAGGTTTTGTCACATATATAGTATTGCAACTATCTTTATTACACAAAGAGTTGCCACCCCCCATCGCGGACCATGATTACAAAGCTATTTCATTTGGGGATCCGGCTTTCATGTTAAACTCTACGTAATTTGGCCAATTTTCAGGCCTATCTACCCAGACATTATAGACATAAATTAACATTAGGACAATTAAGTAGAACCAGAGTTGGTAGATATTTGGAATACGGCTTCTATTCAACCTCCAGTGAATGAACCATGAGATTTTTGTTTTCCCCTCGTGGATCAGGATTAAGAAGCTAGCTTTGTATAGCCATCTCATTTGGAGATCCGGTTTTCATGTTAAACTCTATATAATCGGGCTAATTATTTTCAGACCTATCTGCCCAGACATGATAGACATAAATTAACATTGGGACAATTAGAAACAAAACTGCGTGTAACCAGAATTGGAAGATACATGTATTTGGAATCCGGTTTCTATTTAACCTGAACTGAATATTTAAAAAAAAACAATTTCTTCTCTAGACAGCGATTTAAAAAAAATTGGGATTGATGGGACTAAGTGCTACCTATTTTAATGTTGTGTTTTTTTCACATAAAATACGAAGCTTGAACAAGATAGAGAATGAAAGTTCATAAAAATAACATTTTGGAGAGTTGGCACGAAAATAGATCAATGTCAGTCATTTCTGATATCACATATCTATAACTTTCTTATAATTGATCAATTCTCTTTCACGCATGTCACTAGACTTTTGTTTTGTTATAACACACATCAGCTCCCCTAATACAGCCCACAACAAGATCATATGTACGATACATTAAGAAGATGATACATTTGGCAAAGATTAGACCATGAGTACCATAAGCTTGCTTTGATACGAGTCATACAAAAGTGTTCACCAAAAGGATTTTTTTTTTTAACGAAATGAAATAATAAAAAGGGGGAAATCAGAAGACGACATTGTGTAGAAGTCCAACATGGTCATAAAATAAATGAAGAAGAAAAAAAAACTCCAATGTGATGCTGCTGGTAGATTAAGCGCAATCATTAATATATATAGACGCCCTTGGTCAAAAAACAATTATTGGTCGTCTGGACTTCCCAAAAAATGAGATGCCGGGCTTACTTCTTTTAAATAATGAAGCTTTCTTGATATACCTTCAACTTGTTCGGGGTAAATATTAATTAGTATCGTCCTAAATCCCCAATTAAGTACCATCACAATATTAACATGATAGATTTCCATATAAGTTAAGATCTTAATTTGCTTCTAATGACTCGCATCGTTGAAATTTTGAGACGATTAAACGTGGAAAAGAATACTTTATCTGCTCAAATTGTTCCCAATCAAAATTTGTTTATATTTTTTTACTCACCATTATCAAGTTCAGCTCAATCTACGAAAGTTAAAGAGAATAAACTGTATGGATATCAAATTAGGAAAAGTGCAATTTCAATTTGGTTTGCTGCGAGGAGTGTCTTCCCCTTCCTGGCGCGTTTTCAGTCAAACGTCGACTCGGCGCCAAACATTCACCCCAAGCTTCACGTGCAAAATGATTCAGACTCTTTCCAGCGGCTTCTCTTATCATGCCGGGTATTTCTTTGCAATTTGACATTGAGATTATTGAAACAGCTGAGTGCATGAACACACCCCCTTTCTTTTATGATGGTAATGAGGGAAACGGCATATAATGCTAAGGGTAGTGAGTCTGCTGTACATGTGATCATCATGAGTAGACCAGGATGCCAGGGTAAACATGCTGTTCAATGGTGTTATAAAAGCTTTGCTTTCGACCAATCATGTTTCGAGTAGGGGAATCAGCTGTTGCACCTTGCTGCACGTAGCAAATAGTTTATAATATTGTGTCTGTTTTGTTGTTGTTGTTTTTTGTTAACTATAAAAATGCGGAAAATGCGAAGTGAGCACAAATTTTTTTTTGCCTCCGAAAATTGAATAAAAGGTGTTTTTACCTGGGTTTTTTCCCGGGCCCCCGCCCCTGGATCCGCCACTGCCCCAATGCACCGCCCTTACAACAATGAGGTGATTTATTTGTTGTTGTAAAAATATATATATATATTAAAAAGCAAAAGGAAGAAGGTGTTACAATAAAAACAAATATACAATAACAGTCTAACATATCAACAAAGGTCCGTGCATTCTGACAAAGTTGAATTATTTGGCAGACATGACGCTGAAGGAGGGACGGGGGAGGTACGTATCAGAGGCCATACCCACTACATAACCATTACATGATAACTCAACACGTCTTTCGGATGGTGACGCGGTCCCCAGACGTAAATAATCATATCTGATTGATACACGTCTTGTAAAAACCCAATTACACACACACACACTCATCCTAGGATTTACATGCATGCTAATGGAGCTGAGAAAGATGCAAGGGGAAGGTCGGCGAGTGGACTCGTGTCGGTAACACCACGCATCCAAACAAACTGGATGGCAACATCAACGCCCATTAAGATTCATGAACGTGCATAAATAACGAGGACCGTCTACCTTCCTTTAGGCCTTCCTCGCCGTCCGAGCGTTGTATACCGACATCGTCGGAAGGCACATATTGGGCACATGGAGAGGACGAACTGGTGATCGAGCCGGTGATCCGGTGTTACTTGACACCCTACTCATACCTGACGCCATCGATGTCGATCGTGGTCCACTAATGAGAGACGCACCGTGACCATTAGGTAGTGAGCGTCTTCCGGGTGTCGGGTATTGGTATTGACCTCGTAGTCGCTGAATGATGTCGATGTCTGCCATGATGAGCTGGGAATGTCGTGGAGAAAGATGATGATGATGACGAGAAGGAGGTGGAGATGGGTGCAGACAGAGAGCAGAAAATACCGATCCAAAGGTCAAAAGGTCAAGACATGCTGCGAGTCAACGAGAAACGGGTGCACGGTTACCTGATTTCTTGAGTTACAGAATACAATAAATCTTGTTTAAATAACAATCGTATCACTTCCCCCTTCCATAACGATTGCTCCATATTGTAATTATAATAAAGACCTTTTGTAGAGTTAGGTAATATTCACGTGGACGTCTCATGAACAAACATGATGAAGAGTACGTAACTCCATGTGTGTGTGATTGGGTTTTTACAGACGTGTATCAATCAGATATGATTATTTACGTCTGGGGACCGACCTTTAACGTCACCATCCGAAAGACGTGACTCAGTTTCGAACCTGCGTCCTCGGCTGACACGCCACAACGCCATGGTTAGGCTCTGGGGTTAAATCCTTCCCCAGAATGTCCGAACTGGGTTCGGGATTTCGAAGGAAAAAGAAAAGATGTTTTGTGTATTTGTATGCTTTTTGGTGTTGTATATACAACACGTCAGAACAATCGGATCTAAATATAGACATATGATTGGTCTCGGAATAAATTTACTTATTATTCTTACTTTTTTGTCATGTACGTGAAGAGATGTTTTGTGTATTGGTATGCTTTTTGGTGTTGTATATACAACACGTCAGAACAACCGGATCTTTATATCGTCATATGATTGGTCTTGGGATAAATGTATTTAGTATTCTTCCTCTTTTGTCATGTCCGTGAAGAGACCACCGACTATATAGATGGCCCGAGAATAGCAAGAGCGTGCAGAAGGAAACTACTTCCTGTTATAGAGGTTCTCCAATCTCAATGTAGGCTCTGTGTTACAAACATATTAAATACAGATGCAAACAATCTTACATTTCAATTTCTGTTAACCCACTGATGAAAATAATGATGATGTAATAATAATAATAATCTAAAATAGAAGACAAACAAAGAACAGTTTATCATATAGTCGCACCTTATTTATACCTTAATCACACTGCCAAAACCGTCCCACTCTTCGCTATTCGGGCTGATTTTATATTTTGTTTAATGAAATGTTTTATTTCTCCAAACAGAAGTGGTACAAATCAAAACAAAGTAAATACAAATTACATCATTCAGAAGTTAAATCACTTCAAAGTCAAAACTAAATTCGTATATCTTTTTCATCCAAAACAGTATACACAGAAGAATATAATTAGTCTTTTTTAATACATTAAACAAAAATCAAACAATGCATCGTCTGCACTAGTTTGGCAAGGAGGGATATACCACCTTGCTGGTCACAGACGGGTGGTTATCTCATCAACTCAGCTATAAAAAAAGAGGATCATGGGGGACCAACGGGCATCGCTTAGGCACTGTTTTCCATATAGAAGGAGCAGTTAGCTACAAGTAGTGCAGTGGAGCTTCAAATAAAATATAGTACTATCCCTGAAGATAGAGAATTACAAAACACAATGCACACACACAACAAAAGACTCTCCGTCTTTCCAGGGATCATCTCCCTGGTCTTTCTAACCCCACATGCATACAGTCACACATAAAGTCATACAAACTCACATCCACCCCTCTCTCTCTCTCTCTCTTCCCAACCCAGTTTCAAGTTATTTGAGAGAGGGAAAAGTAATAATAATAACAATAATAATAATAATAATAATAATAATAATAATAATAATAATAATAATAATAACAATAATAATAATAATAATAATAATAATAATAATAATAATAATAATAATAATACTGATAATAATAATAATACTAATATTGATGTGTAGTTTAATTTATATGTCACTGTTCTCTGTAAAATTGTCCCATTTTCGAAAATGAAATACTAAAGTGCAATGTCCTTCTGCTAACTCTATTTCCTCATCTTTACTTTCCTTGGAACATTTTTTCTTGTATTTCTCTAATCAAAGGAGGTCTTATTTCATTTTGTCTCTCGAAAATTGCAATATCATATATTCTACTAACGTAACTTGAATGATACCAATTGTTCCATTCCATCCAGGTAGATGCATTTTTTATCGGCCTCTTATCGGTCTGGTTTCGGTCTCTTAGGTGTGCCTGAGTTATCTAAGTGTAGGCTACCAATGAGTTGTGCTTGCTTCGAGATTTTACCAAAACAAGGTTTTCTGTTCGAACGCCTGCAATTCTTTATCCACGACTTACATACACAAATGTTGTGTAAAAGAGTTGTAAAATTCGCAATACCCTTTCAGATAAAACCTATTATACATAAGCCTATATACTTTATTTCATTCCATGCACGAACGTTTTTTGTATACAGAATATATAGAATAATAGAATAAAGAAGAATTTCCCTTCATCCTTACCTTTTCTGTTCCGCATTTGGTTAATGTTAGAGTAAGAAACAATCGTGAGCAATATCTTAGATTTTCTATTAAAAAAATGGTATGACAAGCTTTTTAGACGGTTTAATTCATGCAAAGATAGTACTGATCACCATTTACGTATTTGCTGATGGAGCAAAATCTAGTCTCTTTTTCAGGGGGGAGGGGGGATTTCCCATCAAATTACCCTTGACATTGTAAGGTCCACCGGTACCTCTAATTCACCGCCAATTCTACCCCTTCCGAACAAAGTACCCCATGGCCACGATGTACTTGTGAGATATAAATTACGCTTCGAAGAACATTTTCTAAAGCACCGCTCTCTGTGTGATCGTAATTCCTTTGAGGATGAACAATACTTCAAAAGTATCTTTTGTTATATTCACCATGTGATAGCCATGTGGGACTTCTAAGTTTGCGCCTAAATGCATTTACGAGAGCTCTTTGTGTGTGTTTGCTCAATTTTATGCCTTGCTTGTTTTTTTTTAACTCAAGTCCATTGCTCGTGTACATTAAAAACAAAATCAAACAGTTGTATTTGCAGAGTATTACAGGGTGGCCCAAATAAAATAGAATACTTCCAATAACGTGGGGTCAAGTTCATTTGTACCGGCGGAATAAGAATCTTTTCACATGAAATATGATACCATTACCAAGATGGACAAATTAAGAAGAGGGGGTTAGGTTATAATAGGGAGCATTTTATGATGCATGGTAGGAGTTCAAATTTGTCATGTATCAATAAAACTGTGTTTTTTTTTAAAAACAATTTGTACAATTGCACGTCTGTGTTTGACAAGTAATTGAAAATGCCTCTAAAAATAGGTCTGGAATATTTATGTTTGTGTTCAACCTGACGTTTATTAAGGCATAATAACATTTCTGAAACCAATAATAATGATGGGAAAGGTTAATTCGTAGAGTTCTCTATACGCTTTACATTTGTAAAAACGAAATAATGCATTAATATACACGGAATCCGAACATTGAATACATGGACATAATATTATGAGAGCAATTCAACCAAAATTAATAACATAATGAAATCAATAATTACCTATATAGCCCATATTGTGAGAAACGCATTCTACTATTTGGAACAAGCCCCCAACAGAATACATGGATATATATACACAATGAAAAGTTGTTTCATGCAAGGAGCATTGACAGTGAATGTCTTCAACATTGTTTCACACAAAAATGCGTCTATAGAACAACAAAAGCAACACAAAATATAAATAAATATAAATAAATTACTCAATTATTTTTTGGCCTGTTCGGTTTCATTCCTCTTTTTAAAATATTAATTCACATCCACTGGTATACCAGTGACATTTTTCCTGCATAATAGTCCGTTTTTTTTTGGGGGGGGGCACCCTGTATATTTCAACATTAAAGGCATCGCTTAACAATGTTAAATCTGAGATGCATGGCCCTACGTGTTATCAGTGTCTGTGATATGGTGTAATATTGAAGCCCCCCCAAAAAAAAAAAAAAATGGTGCCTCAAAAAAGTAAAAATCTTTGAGTGGCCGGTTTTACCAGACTCATTTTGCCATTTAGACTGTAGTGTTATAAAAACCGTTAGAAAAACAAAAAAAAAAAATGAAATTTCGATTTCCAATCATAAATATCTTGATAATCAGACAGGCTGTCGGCTTGTAAACGTCATGGGATTCCTGACTGACCTAAAGGTTTATAATGAGCTAAATCCAGGATTTTGTTTCAGAATTTGAGGCAATGTTACCGAGTCACTTTAAGATTCGATGTCTCCCAATTTTATTTGGACCTTTTTCTAATAAGGGTATAGCTGATGGTGTATATCATGTATTTTCATGTCCCTTACTCAAGTTCAAAGGTTCACCTTTGGCGGTTGGTGTACGTGCCACAGGTTTTCGTTATGCTGAATTTCGCGCTCTTTGATTTCAGCTAATGGGCATCGTTTGTGCGCCACTTTACGATTTCGGTCGGCCCTGTTTGGTTCGGTCGACACTGTATGGCTCCAAGATTGGTTCATTATTATTCATGAGCTTTCGTATAACCCTATCACTAACCCTAACGGTTAGTCGGTTACCATGTGCGCGCATGCGCAAGTTTAGCTAGCTAAAGAATTTTGGAGACCATAATAGTGTCGACCGTTTGGTTCGCATGAGGCGGATATCATGGTATCTTACCTGGAGGTTGATTGACATATATAATACTCTTCCACTTTTCTAGTCCCAGAAATTCCATTGCACTCTTCCAGTCTTACTCCACTCTATGCAGGTCTTTGATGCCGTCCTCCGTTATTTCTTAGCTATTTAGTATGAACTTGATACACTATTAAAGTAGACAGAAAATAAATGTGCATTGGAGAAACGCTTGGATTGGAATGCTCTGATGTATAAATAATGTTTAGCAGGGACCAAACAATACACTGTAATGATGAACAACAATGCATTAAATCTTTCTTCTTTGGGGAAACAGGTATGCCTCAATTGTAAGCAAAGCGAATATTCTAATGACTGATTACTGTGTACGATGCATCCGTGTCTTATAAGAATATTTTAACATTCACAAAGCGACTAAAAACTGAATTTATATTCTAAATAATATTGAACTATATACCAAACATTTAATTTTCATAATCCCTCTTTTCCACAGGATAGTTAACTTCTCATGTCATGTACTTATAATCTATGCTCCATCATATTTGTGTTAATTTTTCTCCTACAAGTAACTGTGTACATTATAAAATACATCATTCTTTCTACATTGCCGATGATATTAATTACTTTGTATGTTCAATATTTTGCTGTATGAATAAAAGTTTATTTACTCTGACTGTATTTTCATGAAAATAAATAAATTAAACTAATGGATGAATGAATGAGTGAATGAATTAATAAATCTAAGCCTATATATTCTGTTCCCATTCATCAACGTTGCTGGCATTTGTCTTCTTAAACTTTGAAAATAAAAATACCTTCTGCAGCTTCTTACATTTCTTTTGTCTTATTAGATATATTCGTGTGTCCCCATTTTTCTAAACTTTTATTTGTTTGTCTCGAAATGTTCTATTCTGTTCTTAGTTTTTCTCTATTTATTGTATAATTCCTCCTTAATTGATTTTTGTTACTTATACTGATCAAATACATAGACACTTTTTTGTCTTTCTTTCCGTGTATATTTTAAGTCTATATGTTTGAACACTCAAGCAGATAACTGTGCAACATATATTCATCTTAGAAAATGTCCTAGGATTGCCATTATTTATCTCCCTTTGTAAGTATCATGTTTGTTTGTTTTTAACATGTCCTTATATTTTAAATATGATATTTATTACGTCAATATTACATGCAAACACGAGTGATCCAGCTTCGGCTGCTAGTCATGTATAGATTGCATTAATAAACCATTATTGAAATCGAAATTAAAGCAGCCATTCACCATACCAAGCTTTCCTCTTGGCCTCCCCCATCCGTAAAATATTATGAATAATATAGTATGGTATTTCTCTCTCTTTTTGTATACCGATCAAAGTCATTGATTTTCTTTATAATTACCACCTGATTTCAGTCTTTTGAGAATGCATGATTTGTCTTTTTATTAAATGATTTTGTGGAAACACGAATTGTGGAAATAGAAATTTAAATTTCATTATGAATGTATGAGTATGGTTTGATTTTTTCAGGTTTCCGTTTTTGAAATTCATGAGGTCATTTGATCTATTTTCACGCTCAATCAATTAAGACCAATGACATGTGAGCATAAATGAATTTTTTCCTTCTTCTCTTTTGTTCGTCATTGTTAATCTCTTGTTTGGTTAATAAATATGATTCAGAATGAAGGTCAGAGTCAAACCAAGTTCGCAATGCTGTTTTATTTTTAAAGTACACCAACAAAATTCAGTTGAGAATATAACTAGCATGTTTTCTTTTTATATATAACGAGAAGATCTGTATGTATACATTTATCGATCTATTTGTGCACTTTTTTATTCAACATGAAAGTTTTACCTCAATTGATTATGTAAACAAATTATTTCCAAACTAATCCCGAAAATCTAAACGGAATTGAAAATAAAATTATATAAACATTAAATTCATGAAAAAAAACTTGTTAAAACCTACTATTGTTGTATATCATAATTATCATTGGAATGTATAATGTAAACCTCTACTTGTTTGGTTGATAAATATGATTCTTAATGAGGGTCAGAGTCAAACAAAATTTGCAATGCTGTTCTTTTTTTAATTCCCCCAAAAAAAAAAAAAATCAGTTGAGAATGTAACTAGCATGTTTTCTTTTATGACGAAAAAAATCTATTTATATATATATATATATATATATATCGATCTATATATGCACTTCTTTGTTCAACACGGTTTTACTTTAATTGATTATGTAAACAAATTATTTTAAAAACGATGATACCACCCCGAAAATCTAAACGGAATTGGAAATAAAAGTATATAACCATTACATTCATGAAAAAGTGGGTTTAAAAACATTTTTTTTAAACCCACTAAGTTGGATATCATAATTATCATTGGAATGTATAATGTGTACCTCTACTTGCAACACATTTTTCAGTGCGGTGACATGCCATTTTAAATTTCGGAAAAAACATTGCAGTAAAAATCCATCACAAAATCCAAGGCGTATGAATTATAGCAAAACCTTCGACGGGTACTATACAGTCACGTATTTTTATCTTTACGCGGAAAACAATATCACAGATGATTGCTTTATACGAAAAATAGAATTTGGATTGACAATAAATTATGATGATTGTAATAGATGTGCATGAGACGGTTCTCTGGGCACATGACACCCTTCATCATCTAACGTGACTGCTCTGTGGAGGAACACACAAAGGTAATCGTGAATATGATGAGTCAGTCGTCGGGCCATTGTTTTTTAGCATTTATTCTAGTCCTCTTGCAAAAATTGCTCATAAACATGGCGTAAGCATTCATTTGTATGCAGATGATACACAATTGTACGTTTCCTTCGACCCATCCGACCTAGCCTATAATCTAGGCGGAGTGCCGAGCTTTTTTCTTTGCTGCTAGACTAACCCTAAGCAGAACGTCTGATACGGCGAGACTACGAACCGTGAGTCGCGGAGCGGCTCACCGCCTATAATCACTGGTCTAGCTAATCAATATTCATATATATTCAAAATGGCGGATCTATGAATCATTCAACAGCCCTACCAAATAAGGTACACCTATGTTACGTTCGACCAATCAGATATAAGAAACCGCAACGAAAAAGATTGCGCTCGTCCATTACTAAATAGGGGTAATAAAAAGGAAGAAGGGAGATGAAACCAAAAAATCTTTAAAATGATCATTTTACTACTGTGAAATATCAAAAATTAAAAATTGTAGTTTTATGTGAACAATAAAACATATATCTTTGTATGGTAAAACAATTATCGTATCAAATTTACAATGACAAATTAGTGGTTCCCTTGCTTTCGTTCTGCCAACGGCAACGACTCGAGTCATCATGATCATAGAATCCGTGGTCGCGTAGAAAATCACAGCACAAGGGGATTGCTTGGTATATTGCACTCTTTCCAAAACCAGTAGGTAATGCAACAAAAATATCCCTGCCGGCTTCAATAACGCTACGAATAGCGGATTCCTGCAGTTCTCTGAATTTTCCATTACTTAGGAATGCCTAGTTTGTTGGCCGCATATGATAAACTTTCTCGCAGAAGATCGTCGTCGCATGAACTACCCGCCATCTTGGATGAAGAAAATGACGTAATGTCACGTGATTTATAATATGCATATGCATATGCATAGACTCTTCTCCATACGTGTTTCTGATTGGTTGAGTTCATTTCGTATTCATGAGGGTTTTTCGTACGAAAAACTGCCACGGATTCATTGTCGATAATAAAAAAACAACGACTAAAGCTAGACCAGTGATTATAGGCGGTGAGCCGCTTCGCGACTCACGGTTCGTAGTCTCGCCGTATCAGACGTTCTGCTTAGGGTTAGTCTAGCAGCAAAGAAAAAAGCTCGGCACTCCGCCTAGATTATAGGCTACATCCGACCCTGCAAGTGAAATTTCTGCCAGGCATCGTCTACAGGCTACTATAGAAGATATGAGGTCATGGATGCTCATAAATAGGTTGAAATTAAATGAGAGTAAAACAGAGTTGCTTATAGTTACTTCTAAGTCGCAACATCATTTGATCAAGGAACGTAATATACAGATTGGTAACTCCCAGATTCGGGCTGCTCCGTCAGTTCGAAATCTCGGTGTTATATTTGACGAGAACATGTGCATGGATGCCCACGTGAAGAAGATCTGTCAATCAGTGTATTATAACATCCATAATGTTAATAGCATTCGAAAAGTCCTTGACCATAAGTCTGCTGCTTTGCTTATACATGCATTTGTTTTTATCTCGATTATATATTGGCAATGCTCTTCTTTTCAATATTACTTCACGCAATCTTGACAAACTTCAACTTGCTCAGAATGCAGCTGCCAGGGTTTTATCAGGGACATCTAAATATGATCACATTTCTCCTGTTCTCAAAAAGCTGCACTGGTTGCCAATCCGCAAGCGCATAGAATTCAAAATCCTTCTCCTCACATGGAAGGCTGTAAACGGATTAGCACCAAACTGTTTACAAAACCTTATTATGCCTTATACACCAGCTCGTAGTCTAAGATTATCACACCAGCATCTTCTTAAGATCCCAAAGACACGAGGAGCCTGTTGTGAAAAGGCCTTTTCATCTGCAGCACCTTGTCTTTGGAATAATTTACCATTTAATTTGAGAATCATAACTTCCTTAGAGACCTTTAAATCAAAGCTGAAATCTTATCTTTTTTTAACAATACCTGTACTTGGCACTATGACACTCATCCGAACTTTCTTGTCCAAACTTTCTAATTCTTTCTATTTTTCTTGTGCGCCTCGAAATAGCATTGTCTAGATAGACGGCGCTATACAAATGCCTATTATTATTATTATTATTATATAGGATGGCATTCTCTCTCTCTGAGTAGTCTCTGTTTCTGCATACCGATCAAATTAATTGATTTCTGTATAATTACCACCTGAATCCAGTCTTCTGATAATGCTTGATTTGTATTTTTATTAAGTGATTTTGGGGAAATAGAAACTGTTGAAATAGGAATTTAAACTTTATTATGAATGTATGAATACAGTTTGATTTTTTTGTCAGGCTTCCGTATCTGAAATTATGAGCTCATTTGATATATTTTCAAGCTCAATCATTAAGACCAATGCCATGTGGGCAAAATCATTTTTTTCTTCTTCTTTTTGGTCATTGTTAATCTCTTGTTTGGTTGATAAATAGGATTCTTAATGAGGGCCAGAGTCAAACAAAGTTTGCACCCCTTTTTTTATATATAATTCCCCTCCCCCCAAAAAATCAGTTGAGAATGTAACTAGCATGTTTTCTTTATGACGAAATGATTTGTATATATATACATTTATCGATCTATATATATATATATATGCACTTCTTTGTTCAACATGTAGGTTATACTTTAATTAATTATGTAAACAAGTTATTTCAAAACTATGATACAACCCAGGAAATCCAAACGGAATTGGAAATAAAAGTATATAAACATTACATTCGTGAAAAAGTGGGTTTAAAAATATTTTTTTAAAACCCGCTATTGTTGTATATTATAATAATCATTGGAATGTATAATGCGTTACTCCGCTTGTAGCACATTTTCCAGTGCGGTGAAATGCCTCATTAAAGTTGGGAATAATGCACATTGCAGTAAAAATCCATCACAAAATCCAAGGCGTAGATAAACTTTTTGACAGGTACTGTACACATCTTTATATCTTTACGCGAAAAAAAATCCCAGATGTTTGCTTAATACGAAAAATCGAATTATGATCTGGGCCGTAGCCAGAGTTTGATGTTTGGGGGCACATACATTTAATTGATCGACGTCCTGGGGAGGGGGCTATGAGGAGGGTGTATGATCTTGAAATTTTGGGGCACGTGCCCCCTGGCTACGGGCCTGATTATGATTGACAATAAATTATGATGATCGTAATAGATGTGCATGAGACTGGCATGATAGCGGTTCTCTGGGCATGTGACACCCTTCATTATCTAACGTGACTGTTCTGTGAAGGAACACACAAAGGTAATCGTGAGATGGAACACCTGGTATACTAACAAAGAACAATTGAGTTGTAGCATGGGCCTGGTTGGAGCCATGTTCAGCCGGGGCTTCCTAGTCGGGGTAAGTTAATTCCTGCAGCAATAAATATTCCATACATATTTGACTTACACCATTAGTTGTCCATACGCTTTTACTCGGACCAACTTGCCAAGTGAGAGCATCCACACGGTCAACTTATGCTACCCTCTTGTCGTGTTAGCGCGTTACTCCTGGATCATGCAGTCGGCGTACCTAACACGACTATCGTTCAATACATGCTTTCTACATAGGCCTTAATTATAGTACTGTTTTGCATTCCTCCTTTGACTCTTAAAAGCGCGGATGTGGCGCCATATAGTCAGATGATAAGCGACCGCACTACTGACTTGGATGATCGTGCTGATGATGCTACTGCTCATGATGATAATGATAATAATGATAATGATTATGATAAGAGGAAGAAGAAGAAGACGAAGAAGAAGAATCATTTTAAGCGTTATAAGCTATTATTTTCTCTATCCTGGTATACACATGCACCTTACATACTTCGAAGTAAGGAGGAAGTACGAGAGGGAAAAGGACTGCAATGACGTAACGAGAGAGATAGAGAAAGAGAGAGAGAGAGAGAGAGAGAGAGTATGGCCCGGAATTCAAATTCAATTTACTTTAAAATGATTAAATCCAGTGCTGATCATGCTGATCATGCTCGTTCAATTCATGTGCCATGTGGTTGCCACGTGTATGATGTGACGCTCCATAAACATAATACCCCAATGTCGTTTATTATTGTCATCAAAACGTTCCAAAAACATGGTCACGTTTGTATAGAGACAATGCACAATAAGAATAATAATACATCGCCGCTCATCGTGGAAAATAATATGCATTGAATATGAATATTTCATTGATATACCCCAAGCAAGTTGGGACAAAGTGCTTTTATTACAAGATGTTGATAAAGATAACGTCAAAGAGTTAGGCTAATATTATTATCAGCTTCTGAATATCCAAATAGCACTGTAGAGCACTGTGGTATATTGGTGAAGGTTCTTGACTCTCATACAAAATGTTAATTTCTTGCTCAGTAGTACTGCTTCAATCCTCGGACTATATCCAACTACGATTTCGGTCGGCCGTATCTGGTTCGCATGAAGTAGATATCATGGTACATGTATCTTTTAACTACCGGGAGGTTGATTGAGGTTGATTTGTCCTTTTTTAAGATGCAATTTTTCGCACTGCTACCTTACAAATCTTTATTTTTTGCTCGCTCGCTTCGCTCGCTCGAAATTGATATTCAGACCATCACACCCAACTGCAAAGTTTGTTGCTTAAGCAGTATCTTGTACCACGTAACGAGAGAAACAATATTAATGTCATCCCTGGTATTGCCATCACAATAATGACGATGTAGGGGTAAATACCTGTGTCTAAAAATGCTGTATGTTCACTTTGAGGTTTCCATTTGTTGGTACCCCTTTTTTCCTGAAAGTGCCCCCTTTTTTGGTGCTCCCCCCACACTTTGGAAAACTCTCCGCCGCCCCTGATCATAATTTATGATTGGAATGTGTTTTTAGTGCGGTGACATGCTACATTAAATTTTGGAATACAAATTGCAATAAAAATCTATCACAAAATCGAAGGCGTTCAAACCTTTGGTAATGTTAACTGGAAATTTCCAGTTATGGTCCTGCTACACGTGCCACATATTTTCTTTATGCTGCATTTTGCTCTGTTTGGTGTTAGCTAATGGGTCATGAGCGGTCGGCTGTGTTTGGTTCGCATGAGGCGGATATCATGGTATCTTTTAAATACCCGGAGGTTGGTTGACATACTCTTCCACTTTTTTAGTCACAGAAATTCCATTGCACTCTTCCAGTCTTACTCCACCTCATGCAGCTCTGGATGCCGTTCCCCCTTATTTCTTAGCTATTTAGTATCAACTTGATACACTAAGTAAACAGAAAAGAAATGTGCATTCGAGAAACGCTTGGATTGGAAAGCTCTGATATTTAAATAATGTTTAGCAGGGACCAAACAATATAATGTCACGATGAATAATAATTCATTGAATCTTTCTAATATTGGGAAACAGCTATGCCTCAATTGTAAGCAAAGCGAATATTTTCATGACTGATTGCTGTGCATGTTAGAGGCATCCGTGTGTTATAAGAAATAGTTTAACATTCACAAAGCGACTAAAAACTGAATTTGTATTCTAAATACATGTACTATTGAACTATCTACCAAACATTTGATTTTCATAATCCCGCTTTTCCACAGGATAGTTTACTTCTCATGTCATGTACGTATAATCTATGCTCCATAATAATTGTGTTAATTTTTTTTCCTACTCTGTACATTGTAAATTACATCATTCTTTCTACATTGCCGATGATATAAATTACTGTGTATTTTCAATATTTTGCTGTATGAATAAAAGTTTATTTACTCTGACTGTGTTTTCATGGAAATAAATAAATTAAACGAATGGATGAATGAATGGGTGAATGAATGAATGAATCTAGGCCTATATATTCTGTTCCCATTCATCAACTTTGCTGGCAGTTATCTTCTTAAACTTTTAAAATAAAAAAAATACCTTCTGCAGCTTCCCTTAACAAATATTCTCCCTAAATTTCTTTTGTCTTATTAGATATATTCGTGTGTCCCCATTCTTCTAAACTTTTATTTGTTTGTCTCGAATTGTTCTATTCTGTTCTTAGTTTTTCTTTATTTATTGTATAATTCCTCCTTAATTGATTATTGTTACTTATTTGACCAAATACATAGACACTTTCTTTGTCTTTCTTTCCGTGTATGATTTTAAGTCTATTATGTTTGAACACTCAAGCAGATAACTGTGCAACATATATTCATCTTAGAAAATGTCCTAGGATTGCCATTATTTATCTCCCTTTGTAAGTATCATGTTAGTTTGTTTTTAACATGTCCTTATATTTTAAATATGATATGTCAATATTACATGCAAACACGATGATCCAGCTTCGGCTGCTAGTCATGTATAGATTGCATTAATAAACCATTATTGAAATCGAAATTAAAGCAGCCATTCACCATACCAAGCTTTCCTCTTGGCCTCCCCCATCCGTAAAATATTATGAATAATATAGTATGGTATTTCTCTCTCTTTTTGTATACCGATCAAAGTCATTGATTTTCTTTATAATTACCACCTGATTTCAGTCTTTTGAGAATGCATGATTTGTCTTTTTATTAAATGATTTTGTGGAAACAGAAATTGTGGAAATAGAAATTTAAATTTGATTATGAATGTATGAGTATGGTTTGATTTTGTTCAGGCTTCCGTATTTGAAATTCATCTATCCAATCCAATCCAAAAGATATTTGATATTGCGCCTTTTCCTTGCGGTTACAAAGCGCTGCATACACACCGCTTCACAATGTTTGGGGCACTTATAAACAAAAGTTAGTCACTTCTCAGAGATCAGTTAAGAATATGTAGGCTGGTAATAAAGTAATTTCTAGCAAAATAGATGTGACTTGAGTATTTTTCTTGAAGTGGTCAACAGATGAGGCCGCCTGCACAGCAGTATAGGAAGCTGGTTCCACAGTTTTGCGGCAGCCGATGGGAAAGACAATTCACCAGCACGTTTCTTAGAGGTCATTTGATCTATTTTCACGCTCAATCAATAATTAAGACCAATGACATGTGAGCATAATTGTTTTTCTTCCTTCTTCTTTTTTGTTCGTCATTGTCAATCTCTTGTTTGGTTAATAAATATGATTCAGAATGAAGATCAGAGTCAAACCAAGTTTGCAATGCTGTTTTCTTTTTAAATTCCCCCAAAACAATTTCAGTTGAGAATGTAACTAGCATGTTTTCTTTTTATATAACGACAAGATCTGTTTGTATACATTTATCGATCTATATGTGCACTTTTTTAACTATCATGAAAGTTTTACCTTAATTGATTATGTAAACAAATTATTTCCAAACTAATCCCGAAAATCTAAACGGAATTGGAAATAAAAGTATATAAACATTACATTCATCAACAAAGAAGTGGGTTAAAAAAGAACTTGTTAAAACCCACTATTGTTGTATATCATAATTATCATTGGAATGTATAATGTGTACCTCTACTTGCAACACATTTTTCAGTGCGGTGACATGCCATTTTCAATTTGGGAATACACATTGCAGTAAAAATCCATCACAAAATCCAAGGCGTATATAACAAAACCTTTGACGGGTACTATACAGTCACGTATTGGTACCTTTAGGCGGAAAACAACATCACAGATGTTTGCTCTATACGAACAAATCGAACTATGATTGACAATAAATTATGATGATCGTAATAGATTGCATGAGACTGGCATGGTAGTGGTTCTCTGGGCACATGACACCCTTCATCATCTAACGTGACTGTTCTGTGGAGGAACACACAAAGGTTATCGTGAATATGATGAATATATAGGATGGTATATTCTCTCTGTTTCTGTATACTAATCAAAGTCATTGATTTCTTTATAATTGCCACCTGATTCCAGTCTTTTGAAAATGCATGATTTGTCTTTTTATTAAGTGATTTTGGGGGAAATAGAAACTGTTGAAATAGGAATTTAAACTTTATTATGAATGTATGAATACAGTTTGATTTTTTTGTCAGGCTTCCGTATCTGAAATTATGAGCTCATTTGATATATTTTCAAGCTCAATCATTAAGACCAATGCCATGTGGGCATAATGATTTTTTTCTTCTTTTTGGTCATTGTTAATCTCTTGTTTGGTTGATAAATAGGATTCTTAATGAGGGCCAGAGTCAAACAAAGTTTGCACCCCTTTTTTATATATAAATTCCCCCCTCCCCCCAAAAAAAAATCAGTTTTGAATGAAACTAGCATGTTTTCTTTATGACGAAAAGATCTGTATATATATATATACATTTATCGATCTATATATATATATATATATATAAATATATATATGGACTTCTTTGTTCAATATGTAGGTTATACTTTAATTAATTATGTAAACAAGTTATTTCAAAACTATGATACAACCCCGAAAATCTAAACGGAATTGGAAATAAAAGTATATAAACATTATCTTCTTGAAAAGTGGGTTTAAATTTTTTTTTGTTTTAAACCCGCTATTGTTGTATATTATAATTATCATTGGAATGTATAACGTGTTACTCCACTTGTAGCACATTTTTCAGTGCGGTGAAATGCCTCATTATAGTTGAGAATAATGTACATTGCAGTAAAAATCCATCACAAAATCCAAGGCGTAGCAAAACATGTTTACGGGTACTGTACACATCTTTATATCTTTACGCGGAAAAAATTAATCACAGATGTTTGCTTTATACGAAAAATCGAATAATGATTGAAAATAAATTGTGATGATCGTAAGAGATGTGCATTAGATTGGCATGATAGCGGTTCTCTGGGCATGTGACACCCTTCATTATATAACGTGACTGTTCTGTGAACGAACACACAAAGGTAATCGTGAGATGGAACTCCTGGTATACTAACAAAGAACAATTGAGTTGTAGCATGGGCCTGGTTGGAGCCATGTTCAGCCGGGGCTTCCTAGTCGGCGTAAGTTAATTCCTGCAGCAATAAATATTCCATTAATATTTGACTTACACCATTAGTTGTCCATACGCTCTTACTCGGACCAACTTGCCAAGTGAGAGCATCCACACGGTCAACTTATGCTACCCTCTTGTCGTGTTAGCGCGTTACTCCTGGATAAATCCAGGAGTAAGTCAGTCGGCGTAAAGGTCGGCGTAGCTAACGCGACTATCGTTCAAACGGTTACTACGCCGACCTTACCATATTTATGCCGACTAGCTCTAAACACGACCTTTACGCCGACCAAAATTGCCATCGTGTGAACACGGCTGGTAGCTTTTAAACGAGATTTGAAGAAGAAGAAAAAAGAAATAGCATGGTTGCGACGTTTGCTATTGAAACGATAATTTCCTAAAAACCTGTCTGAGCTTTATACATAGGGCTTATTTATATAGTACTGTTTTGCATTCCCCCTTTGACTCTTAAAAGCGCGGATGTGGCGCCATAGTCAGATGATAAGCGACCGCCCCACTGGCTTGGATGATCGTGCTGATGATGCTACTGCTCATGATGATAATGATAATAATAATAATAATGATTATGATAAGAGGAAGAAGAAGAAGAATCATTTTAGCGATGCTATTATTTCCTCTATCCTGGTATACACATGCACCTTACATACTTCGAGGTAAGAAGGAAGTATGAGAGGGAAAATGACTGCAATTACGTAGCGAGAGAGAGAGAGAGAGAGGGGGAGAGAGAGAGAGAGAGTATCGCCCGGAATTCAAATTCAATTTTCTTTAAAATAATTAAATCAAGTCATATCTGATTGATACACGTCTGTAAAAACCCAATTACACACAAACGCTGATCATGCTCGTTAAATTCATGTGCCATGTGATTGCCATGACTGTGTATGATGTGACGCTCCATAAACAAAGTACCCCAATGTCCTTTATTGTTGTCATCAAAACATTCAAATAGCATTGTCACGTTTGTTAAGACGATGAACAAATAAGAATAATAATAAATCGTCGTTAATCGTGGGAATATACACTTCTCTCTCTGCTATACCCTCCCAAACAAGTTGGGAACAAAGTGCTTTTATTATAAGATGTTGATAAAGATAACGTCAACGAGTTATTTATCAGCTATTATAAGATGATGAAGCGGATCGTAATCAAATGATTGGTTGAGAGCGTACACGTGACCAGGTATTTATTTTGCCTAACACGTAATTTTACTAATGACCGGTCATTAGGTAAAATTACGTGTTATAAAACATGATTTTATGAAAACAAATAAAACATCATCTTATAAAACAAATAATACACATCATTTTGTTTCGGCATTAGTAAAATTACCCACACTCGGTACCTTCGAAACCGTATCCGGACACTTACCCCCTGGACAACCACCGCCCGCATAACCACCCCTAGGATAACCACCCTCTAGGACAACTACCCCCTAGGGCAACCACCATCTAGGACGACTACCCCCTAGGACAACTACCCTCCGGACAACTACCCCCAGACATCTACCCCTAGGAAAAATACCCCCAGGACAACTACCACCCGGACAACTACCCCCTAGGATAGTTGTCCGGGGGTAGTTGTCCTAGTGAATGGTTGTCGTAGCAAGAATCGGGAACAATAATAGCGACTGATCTATAGCGTAGATGTATTAATCATTATAAATACAGAGTATTATTATTATGATAATTACATCGTGTATTACACGTGATATTGACCCGTCCTGTATTCAATCGTTGCTATATACGATTGCTTTTCCTTAAAATTAGCATGAGACATAAACCTAGATAAAAACTTTGATCAACAAAAATGATATTGTCTTGAAAATATTGGGGAAAACGCTTAAATGTAATCATGTAAACGACTTATTTTCAATCCTCCAGTACCAAATAAGCAAAACTCGTGAAAAATGCAAAGCGAGACCGATCATAGCTTTTGATTACCATGTCTACATCGTGGCAGATAAGGGTATACTTGAAGACAATAAATAATGAAATTTTGTCTATTATCAAGACATTTAATGAAAATTAATATCAGAACGCTTTATAGGATTGCAAGGCCCTTAATAAGGAGGAGAGTATTAACACCGTTGAAGCTACCGGGGTTAAACAAAACAGTATATCATCATCACTAGCGTGTATGGGGCTAAAGTACGCCTCACGCGCGGACCCCCCAAAAAAAAAAAAAAACAACAACAACAACAACAACAAACAAACAAACAAACAAACAAACAAAACAAAACAAAAAAATAATAATAATAATAATAATAATAATAATAATTTAAAAAAATGGCTCTTCTGTCTTGTCTGTACTTGAAACAGAGCTGAGATTAATAGGTACCCTGTCAGAATAAAGTGATAAATAAATAAATGAATAAGTGGATGGAGCTATATGACCAAGCTCGCATAGTGTCGACCGGAAAGGTTTGGCTGGTGAGCATAATTATGAGTGCGTTGATAACGCCATCTTCGGCGGCTTGAATCAAGTGTGTAGGGAAAATAAAGAACCGGTCAGATTCTGGACTACCAATATACCCGATATCTAAAGCTCTTTCCCAAGCCTGAATAAGACAGGGGGTGAATACTTTCAATACATTTGAATTTGAAAGACCCTTTGTATTCCCTCGTGCAATACAAATGAAGTGCCCTTTATATGACTAATAAACCCCTCCCATCATTATTTGCATGTTGAAAAGTTGTTTACAGACTCTGGAGAAGGATAGGATGGGAATGCAGAGAGTGAATAAGACGAGGAAACTAACATTTAAAAGGTTTTTAAAAATATTTTAAAATCGTTTTAAAATTGGCAAGATAGGATTCTTGAATGTATTTTAAAATGAGAAATATCTTATAGGCTAACGCTACTGACAGGCCCAGCTATAGCTGACGACTGATGTCAGCTACCCCCGTTGGTTAAAAAAAAAACACCATCACTGCCTCCCTCCGAAGCTCCCCGATATACGTCAACTCGGACACACCCCAACATTTGCATCCCTCGGACCTAATGTCCATTATTTTTTTAATTTCCCGCCTTACTTGAGATGGCTCATTCCCAAACAAACTCCCGGTGGGTAGTAATGTAATGGAATGCTCAAAGCCCGCCCCGCCCCACCCCGTCCCCGCCCCGCCCACATCCCCTCAACTTAATATTATCATTGCGGAGCTCGAGACGGTGAATTGCCGATTGGTCTACAACCGAAATTAGTCTATTCCCATATGGTCTACACCCAGCCCGTCTACTATCCACATGGTCTCATAATCTACTTATCATTTGGTCTAATGACCATTTAGGCAAATAGTCATTTGGTCTAATTTCCATATGGTCTAATCTCCAATTATTCTACTACCCATTTGGTCTATTATTCATTTAGTCTAATAACCAGTTACTGAGTTAGTCTAATTCCCAGTTTGTCTAATGCCCATTTCGTCTACCATCCATAAGGTCTAATAATCATTGATGATTATTATTATTTATGATCAAATGATTATTGGACCATTATGGATATGGACAGTAGACAAAATGGGCATTAGGTAAACTTGGAATTAGACCGACTGGCAATTATACCAACATTATGTCAATTTCGTAACTGCTCGTAATATCGTTGTTTAACGTGAGATGGAGGAATACATTTTGTTGACTTCATATTCATGAGAACAACGGTGCCTATATAATTATGCTAACAAACTTTCTCTCTCTCTCTCTCTCTCTCTCTGAACAGATTTAAGGATTCCGCCATATTACATGTATCATTATTAAGAATAAAAGATCCGTCATTCAGAAAAGAATCAGACAAATCTAAGAAATACACCATGACGACAAAAGATGTATTTATTCTTAATTATTCTGCCTGTCCTTATAATATTTGTTTCCTTTTATTTGTCATAACCTTCAGGTTTTTAATCTTTTATTGACAGTCTTACGAGTTCAGCATGAAGTGAAATCAAGATTGAAGCATAACATTTTTGTTCTGGTAAGGCTGCTGGGCAAATATTAGATCTATAATTATTGCAAATATAGACGTCAACTCTCATTTTATGGCAAAAAGCCAGATATATGAAATGGAATTATTTACATGTACATGGTTTATTGTACTGCTTGGGTGTTAACTGAAGAAAATTATCGTTTTAAAGAATGTAATTCAGAGAGTACCGGTAAGAAAATTTTCATTTAGGTTATTACGTGTAAGCGTTACATTAACACGTCTTTCAGCGTTTTTTAAAAGTTGAATATCATGTTTGCATCATGATGAAAAACAACAACAACAACAACAATAATAAGAACTGTTTTCAATAAATGCCTTATAGCGTCATCACAATTTAGAAATTTTCTTCAAAGTTCTTCCAAAAAAAGTGTTTCCAATATTCTTCTGATTCAGTTTCTTATTGTTAATTGGGGTTTGGGTTTTGATTTAACTTACTTGTTGGTTTATCTCAATTCTTCACCTCATTTTTGCTTCGATAAAATCCTTGTTTGAGCATAGTAAATTCGACGGTAAGCGTTATCATGCTAATATTGTTGTCTGAAACCATATCCGTATTTATATTTGATAATGATTACTAAGAAAGAGATGAGACTTCCATACCAGTCTCATGTACCGATCAACGCTTGATAAAGGTCTGTCATTCTGAAAAGAATCGGAAAAATCTAAGAAATACAACATGACGACAAAAGATAATATAATAATATTTGCTTTTCTTTTATTTGTCAAGACCTTCAGGATTTTAATCTGTCATTGAAAGTCTAACGAGTTCCGCATGAGGTGAAATCAAGATTGAAGCCTAAGAATGTCTTCTTTTCCGGGTTAGACTGCTGGGCAAATATTAGATCTAGTTATTGCAAATATGGACGGGACCTCTCGTTGAATGGCAAATTGCCAGACATTTGCAATGGAATTAGTTGCATGTACATGGTTTATGTACCACTTGGGTGTTAACGGGATGTTTTTTTTTAATCGTTTTTAAAGACTATATTTTTCAGACAGTGCTGGTAACGAATATTTCATTTAGGATATTACGTTTAAGCGTAACATTAACGACACGTTTTCAAAAGGTGAATATTATGTTTGTATCATGATGAAAAAAACAACAACAACAACAACAAAACCAACAAAAACAAAAATATCAATTACACCAATAACAACAAGAGGGTTATTCAATAGAATGCCTTAGCAGCATCATAATTTAGAAAGTGGGTAAAAATAAATCAAGCTGTAAACAGGTGGCAGAAAACGATAAACTTTTTTGTCAAAAACTTTTCTTGTTCGCCGATAAAATGAGATTTTGAATTTTTTTTTTTTTTTTTTTGGGGGGGGTGTATTTGGTTATTGATGAATTTTCTTTCTCTTTTTTTGCAAGAAAAGTAGGAAAGATAATCAAACTCGGTAAGTATAGGCACTGGATAGTGGGGGAAGGGAAAGCAGGCGGAGATAAGGAAATACTGGTGTATGTATTACGCGATAGTTTGCCTGTTGTGTTTTCTTTGCACTTCAATTCGGTATACGTATACTCTTAGCATACGTAAACGATTCTTAGAAATGCTCTAGGTTAAAACCCTTTTAAACACCAGAAAGTATTCACCTGTTTTCATGAAAACTAGAACTACTATAGATAGGGTTATATATCATTCAGCGAATATTCTGGTATGACGTGATATCTACCTGCTTGATATACGACAGACAATCATACTGAGCGAATAGAGTTAGAAAGTGTCTGCTTATTCCATATATAAATTAGAAAGAAGTTATAAGTCATGGTATTTCCCTATGTTTTCTTCTTCATAAAATACGTTTTGCGATTTGATGTAGCCTGTACAAATATGTAGGATGTCACAGGGGACTATAGTGGTGTCTAATTATATTGCTTTTTTAGAGCTACAATCATCGATAGCATTGACAATTTCAAGTTCGAGCAGGGATACATCTGTTAAACATTACAGTGTGATAATATTGTCCAGGTGCTTTGGAGGTATTCTCTCTGGGGCGTGAGGTGTTTGTTTAACTGCTGGAATGTTCTAAACTCTTATTTCATGAGAAAATAGAAGGGTGTGATTTTTTTATTTAAAAAAAATGCATTAGACCCTCCCATTATATGAATTATATGAACATATGAATATTCAAAGTAAATTTGCATATGCATAAGATTTTTTTGTTTACTATCAAATGGTATTATTCCATTTATTATTACAAATTTGGGCGACTGCATGTTTTTAGAAGGTCCTTTGCCAGGAAAGCTCAGCTAGAGGACTTACTCTATTTTTTAATAGATTTTATTCTCCTGCTTTTAATGCGGAAGGCAAGGTGGATCGAGTTGGTATTTGAGAAAGGTGATTTGAAAGTTTTGAAAGTATAATTTTGCTATTTGAATGAGAAAGAGATGGAACGTAGTTCTCTCTATATACAGCCATATAGCATTGTGCTAAAAAGGGGTAAATATGCAACGCACGTTTTGAAAAATATTATATCGTTTGAAAAGGGGTAACAAACATCACAGGATCAAATCCCTACATAATCTAGCTTTCATTAATCATTGATGAAATTACCAGGGATGTAGAACTTTTTAATAGAAAATGATTTATCATTTTACGCTTGAGAGTGAGTTAGGCCGAGTTTGCCGGTTGACGCATTTAGATTTAATCCTAAAATGTGTCGTTTTCTCAAAAGATCAATAAATTGGTGGGTTATTAAACCGTCAAACGATTTTTGATAACAATTGCAAGTGATGTTGATTTATAGTTCCCCATTTCTCTATCGCAATCGTGCCACAAATAACACCATAGACAAATAAAATGGGGGAAATAACGTTGTACGTTATAAATCCTGATTTAAATGTTCATTACTGTCCTATATTCAGACACATTATCTCTAGTACAAGTAATAGTTAAACTGCCAAATGTCAAAACCTTTTGATTTATGGCAAATAAAATGGGGTAAAATATTGTTGTACGTTATAAATCTTGATTTATGTGTTCATTATTTTCCTATATGCATACACATTATTTCTAGTACAAGTAGTAGTTAAACTGCCAAATGTCAAAACCTTTTGATTTATGGCAATTAAAATGGGGTAAAATCACGTTGTACGTTATAAATCCTGATTTATGTGTTCATTATTTTCCTATATTCATACACATTATCTCTAGCACAAGTAATAGTTAAACTGTCAAATGTCAAAACCTTTTGATTTATGGCAAATAAAATGGGGTAAAATAATGTTGCACGTTATAAATCCTGATTTATGTGTTCATTATTTTCCTACATGTATATTCATACACATTTTCTCTAGTACAAGTAGTAGTTAAACTGCCAAATGTCAAAACATTTTGATTTATGGCTATATATATAATCGTGCTGAAATACAATACGACATTCGAATATGGTTTTATACGACACACATGCTCCGGTGGCACAATTGCTCTGTGGTTAATATCCTGCACTATACCAATTCAGTACTTCAACTTTTGGACCAAATGCAAATCATGCCAATTGCAAACCCAACCGTAAGCGAAATTTTGAAGAAATAAAGCCCGGAGCAATTGTCGCCAGAGTATATTATATAACATTCTGGATGTTGAAAGTTGTTTAATAACATTTATATGAGATAGAATCTTCTATTTAATGACCTTATAGTGAGCAACTAAAATCCTTCTTATTCCTTCTTTAATATGTTTTACTGTGCAGGACAAATTTCAGCGACTGGTGTTTGATCTTTGAATGGTCCTTCGGCATGTTTGGTCATTGCAGGAAACTGTTTGATATGAGGGATAATTTATTCCTGATTTTGAAAGCAAAGTAATATGGTTCAAGGGGCATTTTAAACAATGTTGGAGACTGCAGTTTTCCTACTTGAATGAGAAAGAGATTAAATGTGTTTTGATCGTAAAGCTGGAGTCACAACCTTCGTCAAAAGTCATGGCAATAATATAAAGGAGTCAGATTTTGTTTCAAATCTCGATATAGTTATTTATGAAAAATCCCTTGGAAAACATCAATTTTTGAAAATCGTCTGAAAATTGGTAGCAGTATAATTCAAGAGGGCAAACATAATATCTAGCTTCATTCGTTGTTTTAAAAAGAGCGATGAAACGTCCCCTCCCCCTCCCAATTTTTCAATTTAGTGGGGATCTTTTGGTGATTCTTCTACACGAGGAACAACATTTTTCCCTTGTAGTAATTAATTTTTGCTAAAGAATAATATAACATGTTCCATGTGTAGAAAGAGCATTTGCGTTTATCTAGCATGCTTTTGTCATTAATCCTTTTCAGATTTATAAATATAAAAAAACTGGGTGGGGGCGTTGACCGGAGGGGGTGTCAGTGGAAATTCGATATCAGGAGGTAAAAAGTCAAGGAAGGATAATACTAGTATACTCCATCCCCTCCTCTCCTAATATTAACCCCCATATCATGTGTACACGCATGACAGGTCGTTCATATCCATAAAGATATAAATTTGATTGGCAATTAAGATGTGAAGTGCAGAAGTAAACAGTTTAATCAGTTATTAAAACTAGGTCTTCATTGTATGAAAAACAAAACCCAGCATGAATTATTTATCTTTATTTTCAGCACGTCACTTCAATTTAAAAAAAGACTTTGTGTTCAAATATTCCTTTGTCTACGACCCGGCTGTAGAAGAGGAAGATGAGGCCATTAAACCCTAGTTATCATATAAAATTCCTCATAAAAAGGCAATTGAACGGCTCGATGCAAACAAAAACAACAAACATAATTAAAAACTAAATTTCTTTAAAAAATATTTAATGCAAGTGTCATTCACCTGTCTAGGTGTTTTGATTTGATTTTCTTCTGCATTCATGTAAGTACAAAGTTTTTCGATAACAATAATAATATAAAGTACAATAAGTATATTTCTGACAATGAATCATAAATTAGCAAATATATATAACGATTGGTATTTTCAAAAACGAAATGACAAACTGTCACAAACACTAAATTTCCTCAAACAATAGAAATTATTTGCGGAAGAAGGACTGTCATTGTAAGCAGATTGCTTGATAATACAACAGCCCCAGACAAAACTCATGAAATAGATTAACACATTTATTAAGCAGAACGGATTAGGTAATTGAAAATACAAATTTTAATGATGGTGATTTTGACAATGCAGATGAGGATGATGATGAAGATGATGATGAAGATGATGATGATGATGATGATGATGATGACGCTGATGTTAATGATTCGAATGAAAGAAGAGATGACATGACAAAGACTGAAGAGTTGAAACAGAAAGTTTACCTTGTTTATTCGGATAATAACATCGTTTTAACTTTGGCCATAAAAAATAGAGGGAGCAACATGATTTAATAGATTCTGGGAGAGAGTTCATCAGGTAAATACACGTTAAGAACGTGTATATAATATATAGACAAATACAACAACTACAAGGTGAATATATAGCAAGCCACTCTGGCTCTATTATATCTGTGATATAACTAAAGAAAGTTATGAATGTTTGAAATATGAGATCACTACAGCTATGCAAATCTCAATCTTTTATCATTGGATTGTGACATAGTGACTGATGACTCTCTCGTTTTATCGTGTACAAACAAAAAAATCATTAATTTTTCATCATTAGTTTTTCTCCAAAGTGCCTTAACCTTGGGGCACTACCCAAACTATATTATGGAGAGTACATTATTACAGGTATTACCATCCCGAGTCATACAATTTTGAAAAATTAAAATTTTAGTTATGTTGTATGTTGGAAAAATGGAAAAAGTTGTCCACCACTACATCACATAGACAGTATTTTGAAGAGCCCATACCTTTAGTGACTGCAACTTTAAAAAGAAAATCATAAATCTATCATTTTCTGTCCGATTTCACTCAAACTTTCACCAGTATGCTTCTTCGATTTATGTGCTTTCATCTAGAGAAGTTTGCTGTCAAGGTTGGATTTAGAACCCATGGAAACATTAACTATCAGTGTCCTGTCGAGGTCTAGTCCCTTTTCCTGTTAAAATATTTCATTGGTGTTACGTATTTATTCTTGACGACTGAAAAAAAAATCATTTTTCTTGATGATGAGAATAATCGTACATCCAAACGAGTATTCTGAAATATACTATGACAATAATAACTGCAGATTAAATGACAGAATGCTACATAGAAACGTCAATAAATTGCAACAAGACTCCAATACCATTCGTCGAACCAGTTTTGTTTCTTCCCATTTTTAATCGTAAAGTTTGCATGTGTATCCCTCTATTCGTATTTCTGAATCCGATGGCCTACTAAAGCAGTTCGGTGGAAAGATAAGGAGAGTGTTATTCATGTGTGAATATAATTATGAGTTGGCGCTCGTATAAGTCCCAGAATTTTATGAAGACAAATTAGACAATTAAAAAATGTACCATGAGATCTAGCGCATGCACCATTATGCACGTTGAACATTACTCCCCTTGTAAATAGACAGCATAGAGCTAAAATAGTCACATCAATTCATTCACTGTTATGAATACATCATTAACCAAACATAAAGAGCTTTACTTATACCCTCTATTAAAATACAAAAAAATCAAATCAGTCAAAATTACCGACGCGATGCAACATTGTCTGAATTAATGGACAACATTCATGATGATTGCATGTCTAGGTTTTCAATTTCAATGAACGTATTCTACGTTTTAAAAAAATCTATAAAGGCGGATACAGAGGACTACGAGAAAGGTAGTCCAGAATCTGACCGGAACTTTTATTTCATCTCTATAATATTCCATACTTGCTGCAAGCCGCCGAAGATGGCGTTATCAACGAACTCGTACGCCCAGCCTAAGCTTCTTTTTTCTCCGGGTGTAGAAATTCGGGGATCATAATCTTCTGCTTGCAGCAAGTAGGGGAGATCGCGGTGGTGCACAAGATTATCAGAAATTAAATCGGCCAGATTCTGTACTACCAGAAAGGGGGCAGACATAAACCGCGAATATCCACTATTCCATTCAAAGCTTCTCCACGAGTCAGTAAATAATATTTCGAGACAGTGTCTCTTTCTTTCATTCAGTCAGATGAATAATCTATTGTAACCAAGCGTTAAAGGAATAACCATTTGACCTATCAGATGTCAAGTAAATGATTCAAGTGCCGCTGCGACTATTTTTTCTTGAGGCTGTATTTGTTATTTCTTATCATTATTATTATTATTATTATTATCATTATTATTATTGTTATTATTATTATCATTATTATTGATATAAGTAATATAATTGTTATTATTGTTATTATTATTATTGATATCATTTTTAACTTTGTATAGTTATTGTTGTAATAATTATTATTATTATAATCATTGTCATCATTATTACCATTATTATAATCATTATTGTTATTATTATTATTGTTATTATTACTATTATTGTTATCATTATTATCATTCATTATTAATTTTTATGTCAGCGTAGCGTTCATTTACATCATAGTATTTCGTGTCCTTTTCTCCCGGCTTCTGCTTTTGATTTCTTTAGATTCGCTCTACCTGAAAGCTTTAAACAAGTATGTAGGCAGGGGAGGGGGCAGGCGCGGATCCAGGATTTCTTAGGGGGCCAAATTAGAAATTATGCGAGCCAAATATTGGGGGCAGACAAAAAAATCCGCATCACCCCACTCTTCAGGCCCCGCTGAACGCTTTTCAAAGTGGGTGGGCTAAAGTATTACGATCAGCCCCGGCGGGGTCAAGGGCGGATCCCCCCGAAGCCCAGGGGGTATGGGCATTTATTACAGTCAGATGAGCATATTTTGATACCTTATTCATGACACTGGCAGGTCTCTAATTGGCGTGGGGTCCGGGGGCGGAGTTCCCGTAAGCTCAGGGGTTTTAGGCATTAAATAACCGTAAGATGAGCATCTAGGGGCACGCCTTAGGGCCCTAGGTGGGGTCCAGGGGCAGAGCCCCCGAAAGCTCAGGGGGTTTAGGCATTTAATTACAGTCAGATGAGCATATTTTGATACCTTATTAATTTTGTGCACTGGCAGGTCACTAATTGGCGTGGGGTCCAGGGGGCGGAGCCCCCGGAAGCTTAGGGGATTTAGGCAATAAATTACGGTCAGATGAGCATCCAGGGGACCGCCTTAGAGCCATTGAGTGGGTCCAGGGGGCGGAGCCCCCGGAAGCTCAGGTGTTTTAGGCATTTAATTACGGTCAGATGAACATATTTTTATACCTTATTTGTGATACCGGAAGGTCACTTATTGGTTTGGGGTCCAGGGGCGGAGCCCCCGGAAGCTCAGGGGTTTTAGGCATTTGATTACGGTCAGATGAACATATTTTTATACCTTATTTGTGATACTGGAAGGTCACTTATTGGTGTGGGGTCCAGGGGCGGAGCCCCCGGAAGCTCAGGGGTTTTAGGCATTTAATCATGGTCAGATGAGCATATTTTGATACCTCATTATTTTGTGACACTGGCAGGTCACTATTCTTTCTTTCTTTCTCTCTTTCTTTCTATTTCTCTCTAATATACCTTTTCACAAAAAGTGTGTGGGGCTCGAGGCCCTCGAGCTCCGCCGTTCCGCGGGCCCTGACATGTAGGCCTCTAAATAAGCATATTCCATCAAACGCATACAAAAATAAAATTTACGAAGAAGTGAGGAAAAATCTCGGAAAATTATGTCATTTCAACAACATTTGTAAATCACCGGTATCGAATTAAAAATAAACCGCCTTTGAATTTTATTTGGGGGCAGCCCCCCCCCCAGGTCTACATCTTGTTGGCGGGAAAAATCGCAACTGATCTCCCCTACCTTTCTTCTTTCTCTTTTTTTTTCCCCCTTCCTTTCCTTCTCTCTCATTTAGGTTTGCTGGGGAGGTAGGCCTTTCGGCCGATCCACACTTTGTTGGCAGGATTAATCACAACTGATCTCCCTTCTTTTCACCCTTTTCTTTTCTTCTTCTTCTTTTTGTTCCCTTTTAGCTCTCCTCTTTCCCTTTCCCTTCTTTCTCTTTTTTTTGGCGGGGCGGGGAGAGGCAAGGCCCTTTCGGCCCCTGATCTCTTCTTTTCTTCTTCCTCTTCTTTCTTTCCTTTCTCTCCTCTTTCCCTTTCCCTTCTTTTCCTTCTCTCTATCTCTCTCTCTCTCTCTTTTTTTTGCTGGGGGTATCCAGAAATCCAGAAATTGCTATTCTTGTCAACCCGCGGTTTGCTCGTATTGATTCATTCTCCCTCCCTCTCTCTCTCTTTTAAAGGGGGCGCGTCCCGTACCTTCAGAGCCTTTAGAGCCTATTTGTCCCCGGATACGTTCTGGATGGATAAGACTTAACCATGGAATATGCATGTCGTTGGTCTCTTCCTATTAATTTTTTGTGCGACCCAGTTCAGACGATTTTTACCTGGCTTCTCAAGAGGGCGTCATATGCGAATTTTAGTGATATTAATTTTAGTGATATAAAATATACTTTGGAATAACGTCAAATTCATGAGAACAAAGTATAATCGACCGCAAGATGCCCAAAGATAATTTTATATCAATTTGGATATTTTGATGAGGAAATAGATGAGAGATAGTAAAGTATGTTTTTACTCGCTCGCAAAATTTAGAAACGGGATAGTTAATTTCAGGCTGCGAGGTTCATGAATATGATCCCCATAATGATATGAAGAGGCATTTGGGGTTTTCCCCCTCAAATTTTATGTTCTATTTCATGAAATTTTATTTTGACGAGTGCATGGAAACACTACCCAGTTAAGTACGTAAGGGAAATCCTATTGCCATTTGTTTTGCATCATGAATATGAATTTCAAATTGTGCATTGCTCGATTTTCCGATTCATTGAAAATTATCTTTTTCATATCAGATACAGTGCGATAATCAACATGAATAGGACTCAAATAAAGGATTCCGCCGTAGTTTTCTTTTATTGTGTCTTAGGGAAGTCCACTCTGATATATTAAGTTAATTTTAATAGAAGCAGAAAAATGAGACAAACAGGTCAGTGAAAGCCAAACCAATTAAAAATGAAAAAAAATTGAAGGTGCGATCAATCAAATACAAATTGGCAATTCTGTGACATATCTTGCGAGCTCCCCTTCCATTTGCCCTGTATATTACTAAAAAAACTCCATTTGGGGAATTTTTTTAAAGTTTCCCTCAACATTCAAATTTCAATCATATATTCACCTTAGATATAATTATTGCAAATACGTTTTTTATACAATCCCACGCCTGCTCCCCTCCCCTTATCTGGCTCTTCCCTGCATGGCCCTACCCTCCCCTCGAGCCTCCCCGATCCTCTTTCGGATCCATCGATCTCCGGGCCGGGCGCGTTTATTTTTTCCGTACCACTAACGCGTCACAACGGCTAATTTTATTCCGCTGAGCGACTTGGTCAGAGACCACGCTCGAAACCGTACGCGGATTCCCTCTAGCTCTCTCCATAGAGATATCTATATTTTAAAGATCTGCCTCTCTCTCACTCTTGAAGGAGTGCACTAGCACTATGTGCTTTTTGTTGGTGTCACGTGACGCTATCACGTGACTGTGTAAATGTGGTCGCCCCTTGATAGCAGACGACGTTGTTGCAAATGTTATTTTCAGTTTTGTTGTTGGCTACTAGTACTCAGATGTCCGATTTTAGTGATCTATATATCAAAAGCTCTTAGTGAAATTAGTAAAATAATGTAGATAAAAACCTATAGTTTTGATTTCCTTTACTTTAGGCCTATTTAGTCTGCTTGACAATTATTGTTAGAGCTGAACTAGATGTAATTTGAAAAATAATACGTCACAGCTAGTATAACTACCGGTATAAGTGGAAAAGGCTTCCATAAAATCAATGTATGATTTATTTTAACTTGCAATATATATTTGTCTATAATTATGCTGTAAATATGGTTATACATCAGCGGCGGATCCAGGATTTAAAAATGGGGGTACAGGCGGCAAATTTGAAAAATAGGGGGGCATCTAGATTTTGAAAATGCGCCCCCTGGATCCGCCACTGAAACATTGTATCTAGTTTATTGGTTTAAAAAAACTATATTATATAGACTTTTGATAGATTAAATGTATATGTTTATTACCTTCTTTTAAGCCAGAATCCTGGAGAAAACTCATAATCAAGCTTATCTTAATTGATTTAAATGATTATATAAAAGGCCTTTTGAAACACAAAGGATGTGCATTATTTGAATAGAGGGGAATAGCTCTGACATACTCCCACCCCACCTCCTGGTACTAGACTGCTCAGTCCAAATAAGCTGTAAAATATGAATGTTTTGGTTGGTCGATCTTGTTTAAACCCATTTGTTTTTGTTTGTACGATGTTCACATCATTATCACTATCCATCAATGTCAGCACCATCATCATATCTCCACCACCATGACAATCATCACTATCACCACCATCACCACTATTATCAATCTTTCACTAACACTACCACTGCTGTCATCATCACTATGTGGTATAACACAATCACGGTCATCCCCACCCAATTGGCTGCCCATCATCTCGAGTGTAAACTGTAAATCAATGCAATAAAGTGCTATGAAGAGAAACAATTGTACATTAACAGTGGTGTTCTTTTTATTTTGTGCGAACCCAAATCTTGGCTCACAATCCTAGACAATTTATTATCAACAGAAGCAGAAAATCCACAAAAATTCCAATCAGCTTAAATGTTATTCTTCAACACTCTTCTCTCACCATCAATGATATTTCAAACAACGTAACAACGCGATCGATGACACTTTCGTCATCTAATTTCATAATTTTTACAAATGTCTTTTTCTCATTTAATTATTTAAATTCCTTAAGAATTTTTATCATTTCTGTAAAGAAGATTTTCTTTCAGAGTTTTAGCTAGTACACTCAATCACCAATTTTCAGTTATGACTTAAAATTCCATCGTTTTTTTCTCTCACTATGTCTAAAACACGAGGTGATTCCATGCTAGGTGATTCCATGCTAGGAATCTGAAATAAATACATAAATAAAACGATGGTAAGTACAAGTAAATGTACAACAAATTCAAAGAATAGCTTCAAACAAAGAAACACTAATACTCTGATGAGTGCAAATCGAAAAGCTTTGTTTTGTCTAAAAATAAATAAGTAAACAAATATTTCTTGAAATAAAACTTCACAAATTCTGCATAACTTTAACCTGTTTTAATCTTCAGAAGAGATAGAACACACCAATATTAAAAATTTTTTAAAAATATTAATTTACATGTATACTGGTATTAAAAAATCCGGTCTTAATGGTATTATCTAAATGCATTTGCAAATACATTGAATAACACATTTCCAAATCGTAACTTGAATTAGTTTGACTTTATTTTTTTTGATTTTATTAAAAATAAAGAATAACATTTAAAAAATAATTAAAGATACAGACATAGTGTCCCAATAAAAGTTCCTCTTTTGAAAAAGGTCTTGTCAAATAAATATTTCAAAACCTACTCTGTCAATGCTTACCGGTATACCTTTCACCTTTGACTAGAACTGACTATGAAAACCAAATCCCAAATGAAATAATAATGATATCAAGAATATAATTCAACCTCCTTAGTGCGATGTTGATGAAAGCACAAACTTCATCTTGTTATAAGCGGGACTTCAATAAAAATGAGCTTTTAAACACATCATCAAGAGTATATGCCTATGTATCAACAAGCATAAACATCGTCATCCCTATGGCAAGAATATAATTATAACTGAGATTGCTATAATGAGATTTATCTGTAATAATTGTCATGGTTACCCTTTAACCCTATTTTATCTCCCCCCCGTAGTAATTTAGCGACTACTCCGGAACCGCAGCAGATCTAAAGTTTTCCTTTCATGACTTTTTTCTTTCGAGTCTTACGCATCTTTTAAAACAATTTTTTTGAAAATCGGACGTAAAGTTACAAAGTCACGTGACCTTTGTCTTTGCATGTCAGCCCAAAATTGCTCATTTTTGTGATTTGTGTACAAAACATATAGAAATATCATTTTTCCTAAAAGAGATAGAACATTGGTTATTTGGTCTTGTTTAAAGTTTAGGTGTTTGTTTTGGGGTCAAAATAGTTGAATTGTAGTTAGAAATTAAATAAAACAACAAAAACAAGAGATCAGATAACATAAGGAATAACCTGGCTCTTCCAATTTTGTTATCGTATTATTATTCCAAATGGTCTAACGAATATATGTAGTGAAAAAGAATGCTTAAATATGAAGAATATATGATTTATGGGTAAAAATGTGAATTTCATGACCTTATTTGCATAAATTACCATAAATATGCAAATGAGTAAATTTTTCAAACAATTGAAATTACCATAGTATTCTATACACTTCACTTGACTTGAAATGCATGCAAATTTTCGCGGCGATCGGCTGTGAAACGGCCGAGATCTTAGGGGGTCAAATTGACCCCAATTGACGGTAAAAAGCTGGTCTGAAATAGCCCGGTTAAAATAGGGTTAAAGGCCAAGTCCACTCCAAAAATAACTTACTTTCAATAGAAGCAGAAATATCAGACAAACCAATCATAATCAAGTCTCATAATATGTTCCAATTTCCTCACCGGATAACTGGTACCAAAATATCTAAACAAACATCAGATCTGAAATCAACAAAAACAAAAACTAGACGTTGTGGCGTGCGCCTGTAATCCAGCTAACAATGGAAGTTACAAACTGATTCAGCCGAGGACGCAGGTTCGAAACTGAGTCATGTCTTTCGGATGGTGACGTTTAAAGGTCGGCCCCAATCATATCTGATTGATACACGTCTGTAAAACCCAATACACACACACACAACAAAAACAGTGTCAGCAGTCAGCACATTATTCTCTGTGATCTTAGAGTATATATAATTCCTGTTTTACAACATGTATAATAATTCCCAAGGTGTGCACAAACTGTTCTATCTGAAAAGAATACGCTTTACTATAATGTCCTGAAGTTGAATCTGATTATTGGCATACCGCTTCAAGTATGTCTATTGTAGTTTATTGTACACTCTGGTTTACACTTCCAGTGCATGAAGTTTTTAGAAAGTCGGCCTTATTAAACACGCCGATGAGAGTATTTCCAATGTATCATTATAATGGGGTATTTTTCCAACTTGCACATTACCCCACAAAAATCTCAACTCTCTGGGAGGATCCTACAATATTATTCATGCTGTTGCTACAAGCTACCGGTAGTCTCTTGGTTCAGAAAAAATACACTGATTTGGCCAATGCTGCTATCATAGTTACAAACGTTTAGGATATACAGGAATCATCTGAGTTTTATAGGCTGATCATGCCTCTTATTTATTTGGTACTTTGTGTTTTTCAAGTGACTGGTTGTTAGTGACAGCATGGCTTAGATTGTGCGGTGCTGGCACTCTTCTTCTGCGTGGAACAGGAAAACAACAGAAGACTGGGATGATTGGGGGTGGGAATATCCGTGCTCAGGAATGTTAGAGGATTTTGATGGCAGCCCAGCATGAAGCCTTGACCCTCCTCTTCCCATTTGGATTCTGCGTCTTGCAGTGGCAGTCGGTTGCACACCAATGTGCTTGCTCCCACTCAAGCGAACATGCTTCACATGCCTGCCTTTTGAAGTGCCCTTGCTGCCCCTGAATAGTACATACTTGGCAGACACAAGATGGGTGTTGGTCTTTATTCTGCTGTAGCCTTCTACCATTGCTGCAATTGCTGGGTTGAATATATCTGGGGATTCATCGAATTTCGATGCCATTTCCTGACAGCCGACACATTTTCTGGAACTATTCCTTTAGATCTTCTGAAACAGAAAGGGAAACATTAATGTTACAATTTTTATCCGCTTAATCGAGACACTCAAATAATAACTTGATTTGATAATGTACAATATTTTCTCACTTGACAAAAGTAGAACAAATTGCCTTTAAAACATGAAAATAAGCAGTGATTCGTGAATACGGCCAATGAATAGCTAGACATCGTAAAACCAAAATTAGTACCTAAGGCTATACCTCTAATTGAGCTATTATTAAGAGTCAAATTACAATTACAATGGGGCAGTCACTGGTCACACTCACACATCACGGGGACCTCAAGTATTTAAAACCTTGGACATGTTCGGTTAATAGTCCGGTGGCTTAGTGAAATATTCGTTACTTCCCGGATAAAAGCACCATTTTGGGTACAGGGCTCCCTTAGGACCTTCTGAACGATATTAGGCTAGGAGCCCCCGGCAAGAATATCATATAAGGGTGTGAGGCAGGGGCGTCGCCTCGTAGCCCCCAAATAATTTAGAAGGTAATATACATGTAACATTTATTTGGTGTTGTACAAATGCCATTTTTGGTACATGGCTTCATTAGGAACTACTGAACGATATTAGCCTTAGGGTAGGAGCCCCCGGAAAGAATATCATATGAGGGTGTGGGTCAGGGGCGTCGCCTCGTAGTCCACAACTAATTTGTAAGGTAAAAAAACATTGAGTTTTTGAAGTAAAAACGCCATGGGGCCCCCAATCACACATATATGAATATTTATGCCAGGGGCTCCTACCCTACCATCATTCAGCAGGTCCTAAGGAAGCCCTGTACCAAAAATGGCGTTGTACAACAACAACTCAATGTTATATTATCTTACAAATTATTTGTGGACTACGAGGGCGCCCTGTCCCACACCCTTATATGATATTCTTGCCGGGGCTCCTACCCTAATATCGTTCAGTAGGTCCTAAGGAAGCCCTGTACCAAAATGGCATTGTACAACAACAAGTCAATGTTATATTATCTTACAAATTAGATCAGTTGCGATTTCTCCCGCCAACAAGATGTGGATGGGGGCCGAAAGGCCATTGGCCCCAGCAAGAGAGAGAGAGGACGGAAAGGAAACAGGAGAGAAAGGAAAAGAAAAGGAACAAGAAAAGAAAAGGGGGAAAATAAGGGAAGATCAGTTGCAATTTTTATCACTTCTTCTATCATCATTGTACAACTATCATTCTACAAATGTATTTATATATTTATTTATTTATTCCTGTGATATTAAACAATAAGTTCAAGTTCAAGTTTATTTGTCTTCTTCCAACATGAATGCAATACAATTTAACATATTTATAACATGTAGAGTATATAAAAGGAACACTTATAAGGATCAAGTTCATGTAATGCATTAAAGTGAGTAAAAAAGGGAAGAAAAGACGAGGAGACCTAATTAAAGCTAAGCTTGTAGAGGTCAGGTCCTCAAAACAATAACATTAGACACCATCAACATCAAAAACACCCTGTTATATAATAGATTAATACACGAAATGTACGTCAAAGGCGCTAAAGTACTAAAATAGATAACTATAAACTATATCCATATGATTATAAATATGGTTTAACGGAGTAATAAAAAAGGGTGGGGAGAAGAGACTATGTACAAAAGGAGGCGATAAGAGTGATTATAAAGTGGGATATAGAAATGGAGAGAGGGGTGCGGAGAGAGAGAGAGAGAGAGAGGGGGAAGAAAAAGACATACTTTCACTGTAAGCATATAGCTAGCTATAGGCGAGAAAAGGAAAGAAAAGGGAAAAGGTAAGTCGGCAGTTGCTATACAGTAGTAAATTAAGGAATGGATAAAGTTCAAATACATTTATACATGTAAATCACGACAGCATAGATTAAGAATCAACTAAGTAATCATTCAATAAGTACAACTTCAGTTTACGTTTGAAGACAGATATACTGACAGAATGGCTAATGCTTGAGTCAAGAGTGTTCCAAAACCTTGGTCCAGTGCAAACTAAAGTGTTGAGAGTAAACCTTGTCCTTGCATGGGGTAAGTGGAATGCAGAAGCACCTCTTGTGGCATAATTGTGAATTTGATTGTTTTTCTTGAAGATCTTGGCTAATGCCAGTGGCAGTAAGCCTGAGTTGAGATCATACATTAAGGAACCCAATTGCATATAATAAATATCTTCTACCTTTAAAATAATATGAATAACAAATCATAACATCAACAAAACAAAATGCAGAAAAAACTATTTTGCAGGCAGAAAGAAATTCAAAAATTATCATGAGCATGTAAGTGTATCATTCGTACTATTCATTTTGTTTATTACATCTTGTGATCTTCTGACCGTAATTAAATGCTCATGCCGCCTGAGCTTCCGGCAGCCCCTTGACCCCCGCCAGGGCTTTGCCCCGAGACCCCACGCAATTTACGTATACGTATACATTTATAAAAGTGATATAGTAAACAACCTTTTTCACTCTGGTTCAGAAGGGTATAAAACACAACTTGTAAACATATTATAGTTATCATATTACAGGTCAATAAAGTCTACTTTTTGAAACTTAATACCGAGCCCGACATATTATACCACGTACGACAATGACTTGTTTTCACACATAAAATATTTAGGCCGATCCTTTTGAAAATGGTTGATTGTATTGAAAATGGTTATTGATTTACAGTACATGACAATGATGACACCCACAGAAGCTAACCTTATTCATTTAGAGGCCTACATGTTAGAGCCCACGTAACGGAGGGGGTCGGGGGCTCGAGTTCCCCACCCCTCACTCTTTGAAAAATAGTATATTAAAGAGAAATAAAAAGAAAGAAAGAAAGAATAGTGACCTGCCAGTGTCACAAAATAATGAGGTATCAAAATATGCTCATCTCTGCCCCTGGATTCCACCTAGGGCCCAAAGGCGGGCCCCTGAATGCCGGATGCTCATCTGACGGTAATTTAATGCCTAAAATCCCGAGTTTCGTGGGGCTCAGCCCCCTGGACCACACGCCAATTACTTAGTAACCTGCCAGTGTCATGAATAAGGTATCAAAATATGCTCATCTGACCGTAATTAAATGCCCATACCACCTGAGCTTCAGGGTGCCACCCCTTGACCCCGGCTGTGCCCCTAAACCCCACGCAATTTACGCTATGCTCCACCCGATCGTAAATACTTTAGCCTCCCCACCGGGACTTTGAAAACGCTTCAGCAGGGCCAGGGCCTGCATGCAAGAGTGGTAGTGATGCAGATTTTTTTCTGCCCCCCAAAAAAAACGTTTTTGCTCAGTACGCCACTGCTGGTCACCATTGACATTACCTGATTAAGAACCAACTACCAATATTTGGCTCGCATGATTTCAAATTTGGGCCCCCCAAGAAATCCTGAATCATTCCTTGCTTGTTTGTTAGTAAAGTCTATTAAACTGTTCTTCTTCTTCCATTGAGTACAGTCCTCTTTAATTGTAGAGTATAGTTGTACTTGATTGCTGGGGCTACGGTTTAACAACAACTTATAGTTATACTCTATATAGATCTAGGCCTAGATCTAGTTTAACTCAGTCAGTCCATGGTCAGTCACACACTGCTCACTGTCACTGTGCACTGTCAATATTGATCTAACTCAGTATGACAGTAACTCGATCATCTAGGCTAGCTAACTAACTGTTGTTCATAATCATATATGTATAATAATAATATTATTAATTTACCCGAATAGCTGGATGCTCCAATCGTCCTTCTAAGGTTAGGTCATTTAGCAATAGGCCTTGCCTCGCCCCCTAAGTTATCTGGTTCCTCCTCAAGTTCGACTAACATCCATCATAATATAGGCTCTACTGTAGACTGTAGGCTCTACTGTAGGCTCTACTCGTACAAAGTTAGCAGAGTGCGATCTTCACATCCACAGCGCGTGTCGCGAATGATCGAGTTGATGGTCTCCATTCAAGACGCCCGATTCCAATTAAACGGGCAAATGTGACGCGTTAGTGGTACGGAAAAATAAACGGGCCGGGCCGCGAATTTGCGATTCCCAAACCATTCAGCTATGGGAGACTTTATGAGCAACGTGATTGGTCGAGAGAAGATATAAATATTACGTCATTTACTGCACGCTCGGGCTCGCTCACAGCTGACACAGACACACAAACACTCACAATGTTAGTCTGCAAGCACAGACTCTAATTTGACACTTTACGAAAGATATCATGTCTGAGGGAAGTCTATCTACATGAAATGGCCTACTGTAGTCTCACGATTCAGACTCTGTATTTTGCACAGGTATGTGCCTGCAAACTACTCACATGCCTTAGAATTCTGCTACTGAAGGTGTGTATCAGTAACGCATAGAGAGAGATGGGTCAGTGAGACTCGAGGCGAGAAAAAAGTGACGGGAATGAGAAGGAAGAGGGAATTTAAAGGAGCACATGCAAGTTGAGAGAAAGAGAGAGGGAAAGTACGAAAACAAGAGGGAGGAGGGGTGCACATAGTTTGCAGGCACCCATACCCATGTCCGTCCCATAGTGCATAATACAGATTCTGAATCATGAGACTACAATAGACCATGTATTGTATATATATTTTGACCATGGTAGGTCCATTTTGACACAGACGAGTAGCTGGACTAGTCTTCCCTCAAACATGATATATTTTGTTTTCAAAGTGTCAAATTAGAGTCTGTGCTTGCAGACTAGAATGAACAGATCAAGGAGAGACCCTAATTAGTTCTAATTTGACACTTTGACAAAATATATCATGTCTTATAGTGTTGAGTAAAGCCTAGTAAGTCCAGCTTCCGACTTTTTTCCCTCAGACTCAAGCTCTCATTTATACAAAGACATCTAGACTAGTCATTTTGAAGATTTGATGGTTCACTCGGACTTGGCCCCAGACACATTCGCACCGCCATGATGAGATGGCTCGCGTCGATGTGGGCGTGTCTTTATAAATTTTTTAACCAATCACGTTGCTCAAAATGTTTCCCATAGCTGAATGGTTTGGGAATCGCAAATTGGGCCCGCCGGCCGGGGCGTTTATTTTTTCCGTACCACTAACGCGTCACAACGGCTAATTTTATTCCGCTGAGCGACTTGGTCAGAGACCACGCTCGAAACCGTACGCGGATTCCCTCTAGCTCTCTCCATAGAGATATCTATATTTTAAAGATCTGCCTCTCTCACTCTTGAAGGAGTGCACTAGCACTATGTGCTTTTTGTTGGTGTCACGTGACGCTATCACGTGACTGTGTAAATGTGGTCGCCCCTTGATAGCAGACGACGTTGTTGCAAATGTTATTTTCAGTTTTGTTGTTGGCTACTAGTACTCAGATGTCCGATTTTAGTGATCTATATATCAAAAGCTCTTAGTGAAATTAGTAAAATAATGTAGATAAAAACCTATAGTTTTGATTTCCTTTACTTTAGGCCTATTTAGTCTGCTTGACAATTATTGTTAGAGCTGAACTAGATGTAATTTGAAAAATAATACGTCACAGCTAGTATAACTACCGGTATAAGTGGAAAAGGCTTCCATAAAATCAATGTATGATTTATTTTAACTTGCAATATATATTTGTCTATAATTATGCTGTAAATATGGTTATACATCAGCGGCGGATCCAGGATTTAAAAATGGGGGTACAGGCGGCAAATTTGAAAAATAGGGGGCATCTAGATTTTGAAAATGCGCCCCCCCCCCTGGATCCGCCACTGAAACATTGTATCTAGTTTATTGGTTTAAAAAAAACTATATTATATAGACTTTTGATAGATTAAATGTATATGTTTATTACCTTCTTTTTAGCCAGAATCCTGGAGAAAACTCATAATCAAGCTTATCTTAATTGATTTAAATGATTATATAAAAGGCCTTTTGAAACACAAAGGATGTGCATTATTTGAATAGAGGGGAATAGCTCTGACATACTCCCACCCCACCTCCTGGTACTAGACTGCTCAGTCCAAATAAGCTGTAAAATATGAATGTTTTGGTTGGTCGATCTTGTTTAAACCCATTTGTTTTTGTTTGTACGATGTTCACATCATTATCACTATCCATCAATGTCAGCACCATCATCATATCTCCACCACCATGACAATCATCACTATCACCACCATCACCACTATTATCAATCTTTCACTAACACTACCACTGCTGTCATCATCACTATGTGGTATAACACAATCACGGTCATCCCCACCCAATTGGCTGCCCATCATCTCGAGTGTAAACTGTAAATCAATGCAATAAAGTGCTATGAAGAGAAACAATTGTACATTAACAGTGGTGTTCTTTTTTATTTTGTGCGAACCCAAATCTTGGCTCACAATCCTAGACAATTTATTATCAACAGAAGCAGAAAATCCACAAAAATTCCAATCAGCTTAAATGTTATTCTTCAACACTCTTCTCTCACCATCAATGATATTTCAAACAACGTAACAACGCGATCGATGACACTTTCGTCATCTAATTTCATAATTTTTACAAATGTCTTTTTCTCATTTAATTATTTAAATTCCTTAAGAATTTTTATCATTTCTGTAAAGAAGATTTTCTTTCAGAGTTTTAGCTAGTACACTCAATCACCAATTTTCAGTTATGACTTAAAATTCCATCGTTTTTTTCTCTCACTATGTCTAAAACACGAGGTGATTCCATGCTAGGTGATTCCATGCTAGGAATCTGAAATAAATACATAAATAAAACGATGGTAAGTACAAGTAAATGTACAACAAATTCAAAGAATAGCTTCAAACAAAGAAACACTAATACTCTGATGAGTGCAAATCGAAAAGCTTTGTTTTGTCTAAAAATAAATAAGTAAACAAATATTTCTTGAAATAAAACTTCACAAATTCTGCATAACTTTAACCTGTTTTAATCTTCAGAAGAGATAGAACACACCAATATTAAAAATTTTTTTAAAAATATTAATTTACATGTATACTGGTATTAAAAAAATCCGGTCTTAATGGTATTATCTAAATGCATTTGCAAATACATTGAATAACACATTTCCAAATCGTAACTTGAATTAGTTTGACTTTATTTTTGTTGATTTTATTAAAAATAAAGAATAACATTTAAAAATAATTAAAGATACAGACATAGTGTCCCAATAAAAAGTTCCTCTTTTGAAAAAGGTCTTGTCAAATAAATATTTCAAAACCTACTCTGTCAATGCTTACCGGTATACCTTTCACCTTTGACTAGAACTGACTATGAAAACCAAATCCCAAATGAAATAATAATGATATCAAGAATATAATTCAACCTCCTTAGTGCGATGTTGATGAAAGCACAAACTTCATCTTGTTATAAGCGGGACTTCAATAAAAATGAGCTTTTAAACACATCATCAAGAGTATATGCCTATGTATCAACAAGCATAAACATCGTCATCCCTATGGCAAGAATATAATTATAACTGAGCTTGCTATAATGAGATTTATCTGTAATAATTGTCATGGTTACCCTTTAACCCTATTTTACCCCCCCGTAGTAATTTAGCGAATACTCGGAACCGCAGCAGATCTAAAGTTTTCCTTTCATGACTTTTTTCTTTCGAGTCTTACGCATCTTTTAAAACAATTTTTTTGAAAATCGGACGTAAAGTTACAAAGTCACGTGACCTTTGTCTTTGCATGTCAGCCCAAAAATCGCTCATTTTTGTGATTTGTGTACAAAACATATAGAAATATCATTTTTCCTAAAGAGATAGAACATTGGTTATTTGGTCTTGTTTAAAGTTTAGGTGTTTGTTTTGGGGTCAAAATAGTTGAATTGTAGTTAGAAATTAAATAAAACAACAAAAACAAGAGATCAGATAACATAAGGAATAACCTGGCTCTTCCAATTTTGTTATCGTATTATTATTCCAAATGGTCTAACGAATATATGTAGTGAAAAAGAATGCTTAAATATGAAGAATATATGATTTATGGGTAAAAATGTGAATTTCATGACCTTATTTGCATAAATTACCATAAATATGCAAATGAGTAAATTTTTCAAACAATTGAAATTACCATAGTATTCTATACACTTCACTTGACTTGAAATGCATGCAAATTTTCGCGGCGATCGGCTGTGAAACGGCCGAGATCTTAGGGGGTCAAATTGACCCCAATTGACGGTAAAAAGCTGGTCTGAAATAGCCCGGTTAAAATAGGGTTAAAGGCCAAGTCCACTCCAAAAATAACTTACTTTCAATAGAAGCAGAAATATCAGACAAACCAATCATAATCAAGTCTCATAATATGTTCCAATTTCCTCACCGGATAACTGGTACCAAAATATCTAAACAAACATCAGATCTGAAATCAACAAAAACAAAAACTAGACGTTGTGGCGTGCGCCTGTAATCCAGCTAACAATGGAAGTTACAAACTGATTCAGCCGAGGACGCAGGTTCGAAACTGAGTCATGTCTTTCGGATGGTGACGTTTAAAGGTCGGCCCCCAATCATATCTGATTGATACACGTCTGTAAAACCCAATACACACACACACAACAAAAACAGTGTCAGCAGTCAGCACATTATTCTCTGTGATCTTAGAGTATATATAATTCCTGTTTTACAACATGTATAATAATTCCCAAGGTGTGCACAAACTGTTCTATCTGAAAAGAATACGCTTTACTATAATGTCCTGAAGTTGAATCTGATTATTGGCATACCGCTTCAAGTATGTCTATTGTAGTTTATTGTACACTCTGGTTTACACTTCCAGTGCATGAAGTTTTTAGAAAGTCGGCCTTATTAAACACGCCGATGAGAGTATTTCCAATGTATCATTATAATGGGGTATTTTTCCAACTTGCACATTACCCCACAAAAATCTCAACTCTCTGGGAGGATCCTACAATATTATTCATGCTGTTGCTACAAGCTACCGGTAGTCTCTTGGTTCAGAAAAAATACACTGATTTGGCCAATGCTGCTATCATAGTTACAAACGTTTAGGATATACAGGAATCATCTGAGTTTTATAGGCTGATCATGCCTCTTATTTATTTGGTACTATGTGTTTTCCAAGTGACTGGTTGTTAGTGACAGCATGGCTTAGATTGTGCGGTGCTGGCACTCTTCTTCTGCGTGGAACAGGAAAACAACAGAAGACTGGGATGATTGGGGTGGGAATATCCGTGCTCAGGAATGTTAGAGGATTTTGATGGCAGCCCAGCATGAAGCCTTGACCCTCCTCTTCCCATTTGGATTCTGCGTCTTGCAGTGGCAGTCGGTTGCACACCAATGTGCTTGCTCCCACTCAAGCGAACATGCTTCACATGCCTGCCTTTTGAAGTGCCCTTGCTGCCCCTGAATAGTACATACTTGGCAGACACAAGATGGGTGTTGGTCTTTATTCTGCTGTAGCCTTCTACCATTGCTGCAATTGCTGGGTTGAATATATCTGGGGATTCATCGAATTTCGATGCCATTTCCTGACAGCCGACACATTTTCTGGAACTATTCCTTTAGATCTTCTGAAACAGAAAGGGAAACATTAATGTTACAATTTTTATCCGCTTAATCGAGACACTCAAATAATAACTTGATTTGATAATGTACAATATTTTCTCACTTGACAAAAGTAGAACAAATTGCCTTTAAAACATGAAAATAAGCAGTGATTCGTGAATACGGCCAATGAATAGCTAGACATCGTAAAACCAAAATTAGTACCTAAGGCTATACCTCTAATTGAGCTATTATTAAGAGTCAAATTACAATTACAATGGGGCAGTCACTGGTCACACTCACACATCACGGGACCTCAAGTATTTAAAACCTTGGACATGTTCGGTTAATAGTCCGGTGGCTTAGTGAAATATTCGTTACTTCCCGGATAAAAGCACCATTTTGGGTACAGGGCTCCCTTAGGACCTTCTGAACGATATTAGGCTAGGAGCCCCCGGCAAGAATATCATATAAGGGTGTGAGGCAGGGGCGTCGCCTCGTAGCCCCCAAATAATTTAGAAGGTAATATACATGTAACATTTATTTGGTGTTGTACAAATGCCATTTTTGGTACATGGCTTCATTAGGAACTACTGAACGATATTAGCCTTAGGGTAGGAGCCCCCGGAAAGAATATCATATGAGGGTGTGGGTCAGGGCGTCGCCTCGTAGTCCACAACTAATTTGTAAGGTAAAAACATTGAGTTTTTGAAGTAAAACGCCATGGGGCCCCCAATCACACATATATGAATATTTATGCCAGGGGCTCCTACCCTACCATCATTCAGCAGGTCCTAAGGAAGCCCTGTACCAAAAATGGCGTTGTACAACAACAACTCAATGTTATATTATCTTACAAATTATTTGTGGACTACGAGGCGACGCCCCTGTCCCACACCCTTATATGATATTCTTGCCGGGGGCTCCTACCCTAATATCGTTCAGTAGGTCCTAAGGAAGCCCTGTACCAAAAATGGCATTGTACAACAACAAGTCAATGTTATATTATCTTACAAATTAGATCAGTTGCGATTTCTCCCGCCAACAAGATGTGGATGGGGGGCCATTGGCCCCCAGCAAAGAGAGAGAGAGAGAGAGAGAGGACGGAAAGGGAAACAGGAGAGAAAGGAAAAGAAAAGGAACAAGAAAAGAAAAGGGGGAAAATAAGGGAAGATCAGTTGCAATTTTTATCACTTCTTCTATCATCATTGTACAACTATCATTCTACAAATGTATTTATATATTTATTTATTTATTCCTGTGATATTAAACAATAAGTTCAAGTTCAAGTTTATTTGTCTTCTTCCAACATGAATGCAATACAATTTAACATATTTATAACATGTAGAGTATATAAAAGGAACACTTATAAGGATCAAGTTCATGTAATGCATTAAAGTGAGTAAAAAAGGGAAGAAAAGACGAGGAGACCTAATTAAAGCTAAGCTTGTAGAGGTCAGGTCCCTCAAAACAATAACATTAGACACCATCAACATAAAAAACACCCTGTTATATAATAGATTAATACACGAAATGTACGTCAAAGGCGCTAAAGTACTAAAATAGATAACTATAAACTATATCCATATGATTATAAATATGGTTTAACGGAGTAATAAAAAAGGGTGGGGAGAAGAGACTATGTACAAAAGGAGGCGATAAGAGTGATTATAAAGTGGGATATAGAAATGGAGAGAGGGGTGCGGGAGAGAGAGAGAGAGAGAGGGGGAAGAAAAAAAGACATACTTTCACTGTAAGCATATAGCTAGCTATAGGCGAGAAAAGGAAAGAAAAGGGAAAAGGTAAGTCGGCAGTTGCTATACAGTAGTAAATTAAGGAATGGATAAAGTTCAAATACATTTATACATGTAAATCACGACAGCATAGATTAAGAATCAACTAAGTAATCATTCAATAAGTACAACTTCAGTTTACGTTTGAAGACAGATATACTGACAGAATGGCTAATGCTTGAGTCAAGAGTGTTCCAAAACCTTGGTCCAGTGCAAACTAAAGTGTTGAGAGTAAACCTTGTCCTTGCATGGGGTAAGTGGAATGCAGAAGCACCTCTTGTGGCATAATTGTGAATTTGATTGTTTTTCTTGAAGATCTTGGCTAATGCCAGTGGCAGTAAGCCTGAGTTGAGATCATACATTAAGGAACCCAATTGCATATAATAAATATCTTCTACCTTTAAAATAATATGAATAACAAATCATAACATCAACAAAACAAAATGCAGAAAAAACTATTTTGCAGGCAGAAAGAAATTCAAAAATTATCATGAGCATGTAAGTGTATCATTCGTACTATTCATTTTGTTTATTACATCTTGTGATCTTCTGACCGTAATTAAATGCTCATGCCGCCTGAGCCGGCGCAGCCCCTGACCCCGCCAGGGCTTTGCCCCGAGACCCCACGCAATTTACGTATACGTATACATTTATAAAAGTGATATAGTAAACAACCTTTTTCACTCTGGTTCAGAAGGGTATAAAACACAACTTGTAAACATATTATAGTTATCATATTACAGGTCAATAAAGTCTACTTTTGAAACTTAATACCGAGCCCGACATATTATACCACGTACGACAATGACTTGTTTTCACACATAAAATATTTAGGCCGATCCTTTTGAAAATGGTTGATTGTATTGAAAATGGTTATTGATTTACAGTACATGACAATGATGACACCCACAGAAGCTAACCTTATTCATTTAGAGGCCTACATGTTAGAGCCCACGTAACGGAGGGGTCGGGGGCTCGAGTTCCCCCACCCCTCACTCTTTGAAAAATAGTATATTAAAGAGAAATAAAAAGAAAGAAAGAAAGAATAGTGACCTGCCAGTGTCACAAAATAATGAGGTATCAAAATATGCTCATCTCTGCCCCTGGATTCCACCTAGGGCCCAAAGGCGGGCCCCTGAATGCCGGATGCTCATCTGACGGTAATTTAATGCCTAAAATCCCGAGTTTCGTGGGGCTCAGCCCCCTGGACCACACGCCAATTACTTAGTAACCTGCCAGTGTCATGAATAAGGTATCAAAATATGCTCATCTGACCGTAATTAAATGCCCATACCACCTGAGCTTCAGGGTGCCACCCCTTGACCCCGCCAGGGCTGTGCCCCTAAACCCCACGCAATTTACGCTATGCTCCACCCGATCGTAAATACTTTAGCCTCCCCCACCGGGACTTTGAAAAACGTTCAGCAGGGCCAGGGCCTGCATGCAAGAGTGGTAGTGATGCAGATTTTTTTCTGCCCCCAAAAAAAACGTTTTTGCTCAGTACGCCACTGCTGGTCACCATTGACATTACCTGATTAAGAACCAACTACCAATATTTGGCTCGCATGATTTCAAATTTGGGCCCCCAAGAAATCCTGAATCATTCCTTGCTTGTTTGTTAGTAAAGTCTATTAAACTGTTCTTCTTCTTCCATTGAGTACAGTCCTCTTTAATTGTAGAGTATAGTTGTACTTGATTGCTGGGGCTACGGTTTAACAACAACTTATAGTTATACTCTATATAGATCTAGGCCTAGATCTAGTTTAACTCAGTCAGTCCATGGTCAGTCACACACTGCTCACTGTCACTGTGCACTGTCAATATTGATCTAACTCAGTATGACAGTAACTCGATCATCTAGGCTAGCTAACTAACTGTTGTTCATAATCATATATGTATAATAATAATATTATTAATTTACCCGAATAGCTGGATGCTCCAATCGTCCTTCTAAGGTTAGGTCATTTAGCAATAGGCCTTGCCTCGCCCCCTAAGTTATCTGGTTCCTCCTCAAGTTCGACTAACATCCATCATAATATAGGCTCTACTGTAGACTGTAGGCTCTACTGTAGGCTCTACTCGTACAAAGTTAGCAGAGTGCGATCTTCACATCCACAGCGCGTGTCGCGAATGATCGAGTTGATGGTCTCCATTCAAGACGCCCGATTCCAATTAAACGGGCAAATGTGACGCGTTAGTGGTACGGAAAAAATAAACGCGGGCCGGGCCGCGAATTTGCGATTCCCAAACCATTCAGCTATGGGAGACTTTATGAGCAACGTGATTGGTCGAGAGAAGATATAAATATTACGTCATTTACTGCACGCTCGGGCTCGCTCACAGCTGACACAGACACACAAACACTCACAATGTTAGTCTGCAAGCACAGACTCTAATTTGACACTTTACGAAAGATATCATGTCTGAGGGAAGTCTATCTACATGAAATGGCCTACTGTAGTCTCACGATTCAGACTCTGTATTTTGCACAGGTATGTGCCTGCAAACTACTCACATGCCTTAGAATTCTGCTACTGAAGGTGTGTATCAGTAACGCATAGAGAGAGATGGGTCAGTGAGACTCGAGGCGAGAAAAAAAGTGACGGGAATGAGAAGGAAGAGGGAATTTAAAGGAGCACATGCAAGTTGAGAGAAAGAGAGAGGGAAAGTACGAAAACAAGAGGGAGGAGGGGTGCACATAGTTTGCAGGCACCCATACCCATGTCCGTCCCATAGTGCATAATACAGATTCTGAATCATGAGACTACAATAGACCATGTATTGTATATATATTTTGACCATGGTAGGTCCATTTTGACACAGACGAGTAGCTGGACTAGTCTTCCCTCAAACATGATATATTTTGTTTTCAAAGTGTCAAATTAGAGTCTGTGCTTGCAGACTAGAATGAACAGATCAAGGAGAGACCCTAATTAGTTCTAATTTGACACTTTGACAAAATATATCATGTCTTATAGTGTTGAGTAAAGCCTAGTAAGTCCAGCTTCCGACTTTTTTCCCTCAGACTCAAGCTCTCATTTATACAAAGACATCTAGACTAGTCATTTTGAAGATTTGATGGTTCACTCGGACTTGGCCCCAGACACATTCGCACCGCCATGATGAGATGGCTCGCGTCGATGTGGGCGTGTCTTTATAAATTTTTTAACCAATCACGTTGCTCAAAATGTTTCCCATAGCTGAATGGTTTGGGAATCGCAAATTGGGCCCGCCGGCCGGGGCGTTTATTTTTTCCGTACCACTAACGCGTCACAACGGCTAATTTTATTCCGCTGAGCGACTTGGTCAGAGACCACGCTCGAAACCGTACGCGGATTCCCTCTAGCTCTCTCCATAGAGATATCTATATTTTAAAGATCTGCCTCTCTCACTCTTGAAGGAGTGCACTAGCACTATGTGCTTTTTGTTGGTGTCACGTGACGCTATCACGTGACTGTGTAAATGTGGTCGCCCCTTGATAGCAGACGACGTTGTTGCAAATGTTATTTTCAGTTTTGTTGTTGGCTACTAGTACTCAGATGTCCGATTTTAGTGATCTATATATCAAAAGCTCTTAGTGAAATTAGTAAAATAATGTAGATAAAAACCTATAGTTTTGATTTCCTTTACTTTAGGCCTATTTAGTCTGCTTGACAATTATTGTTAGAGCTGAACTAGATGTAATTTGAAAAATAATACGTCACAGCTAGTATAACTACCGGTATAAGTGGAAAAGGCTTCCATAAAATCAATGTATGATTTATTTTAACTTGCAATATATATTTGTCTATAATTATGCTGTAAATATGGTTATACATCAGCGGCGGATCCGGGATTTAAAAATGGGGGGGGGGTACAGGCGGCAAATTTGAAAAATAGGGGGGCATCTAGATTTTGAAAATGCGCCCCCCCCCCTGGATCCGCCACTGAAACATTGTATCTAGTTTATTGGTTTAAAAAAAACTATATTATATAGACTTTTGATAGATTAAATGTATATGTTTATTACCTTCTTTTTAGCCAGAATCCTGGAGAAAACTCATAATCAAGCTTATCTTAATTGATTTAAATGATTATATAAAAGGCCTTTTGAAACACAAAGGATGTGCATTATTTGAATAGAGGGGAATAGCTCTGACATACTCCCACCCCACCTCCTGGTACTAGACTGCTCAGTCCAAATAAGCTGTAAAATATGAATGTTTTGGTTGGTCGATCTTGTTTAAACCCATTTGTTTTTGTTTGTACGATGTTCACATCATTATCACTATCCATCAATGTCAGCACCATCATCATATCTCCACCACCATGACAATCATCACTATCACCACCATCACCACTATTATCAATCTTTCACTAACACTACCACTGCTGTCATCATCACTATGTGGTATAACACAATCACGGTCATCCCCACCCAATTGGCTGACCATCATCTCGAGTGTAAACTGTAAATCAATGCAATAAAGTGCTATGAAGAGAAACAATTGTACATTAACAGTGGTGTTCTTTTTTATTTTGTGCGAACCCAAATCTTGGCTCACAATCCTAGACAATTTATTATCAACAGAAGCAGAAAATCCACAAAAATTCCAATCAGCTTAAATGTTTTTCTTCAACACTCTTCTCTCACCATCAATGATATTTCAAACAACGTAACAACGCGATCGATGACACTTTCGTCATCTAATTTCATAATTTTTACAAATGTCTTTTTCTCATTTAATTATTTAAATTCCTTAAGAATTTTTATCATTTCTGTAAAGAAGATTTTCTTTCAGAGTTTTAGCTAGTACACTCAATCACCAATTTTCAGTTATGACTTAAAATTCCATCGTTTTTTTTCTCTCACTATGTCTAAAACACGAGGTGATTCCATGCTAGGTGATTCCATGCTAGGAATCTGAAATAAATACATAAATAAAACGATGGTAAGTACAAGTAAATGTACAACAAATTCAAAGAATAGCTTCAAACAAAGAAACACTAATACTCTGATGAGTGCAAATCGAAAAGCTTTGTTTTGTCTAAAAATAAATAAGTAAACAAATATTTCTTGAAATAAAACTTCACAAATTCTGCATAACTTTAACCTGTTTTAATCTTCAGAAGAGATAGAACACACCAATATTAAAAATTTTTTTAAAAATATTAATTTACATGTATACTGGTATTAAAAAAATCCGGTCTTAATGGTATTATCTAAATGCATTTGCAAATACATTGAATAACACATTTCCAAATCGTAACTTGAATTAGTTTGACTTTATTTTTTGTTGATTTTATTAAAAATAAAGAATAACATTTAAAAAATAATTAAAGATACAGACATAGTGTCCCAATAAAAAGTTCCTCTTTGAAAAAGGTCTTGTCAAATAAATATTTCAAAACCTACTCTGTCAATGCTTACCGGTATACCTTTCACCTTTGACTAGAACTGACTATGAAAACCAAATCCCAAATGAAATAATAATGATATCAAGAATATAATTCAACCTCCTTAGTGCGATGTTGATGAAAGCACAAACTTCATCTTGTTATAAGCGGGACTTCAATAAAATGAGCTTTTAAACACATCATCAAGAGTATATGCCTATGTATCAACAAGCATAAACATCGTCATCCCTATGGCAAGAATATAATTATAACTGAGCTTGCTATAATGAGATTTATCTGTAATAATTGTCATGGTTACCCTTTAACCCTATTTTACCTCCTCCCGTAGTAATTTAGCGACTACTCCGAACCGCAGCAGATCTAAAGTTTTCCTTTCATGACTTTTTTCTTTCGAGTCTTACGCATCTTTTAAAACAATTTTTTGAAAATCGGACGTAAAGTTACAAAGTCACGTGACCTTTGTCTTTGCATGTCAGCCCAAAATCGCTCATTTTTGTGATTTGTGTACAAAACATATAGAAATATCATTTTTCCTAAAAAGAGATAGAACATTGGTTATTTGGTCTTGTTTAAAGTTTAGGTGTTTGTTTTGGGGTCAAAATAGTTGAATTGTAGTTAGAAATTAAATAAAACAACAAAAACAAGAGATCAGATAACATAAGGAATAACCTGGCTCTTCCAATTTTGTTATCGTATTATTATTCCAAATGGTCTAACGAATATATGTAGTGAAAAAGAATGCTTAAATATGAAGAATATATGATTTATGGGTAAAAATGTGAATTTCATGACCTTATTTGCATAAATTACCATAAATATGCAAATGAGTAAATTTTTCAAACAATTGAAATTACCATAGTATTCTATACACTTCACTTGACTTGAAATGCATGCAAATTTTCGCGGCGATCGGCTGTGAAACGGCCGAGATCTTAGGGGGGGGGGGTCAAATTGACCCCAATTGACGGTAAAAAGCTGGTCTGAAATAGCCCGGTTAAAATAGGGTTAAAGGCCAAGTCCACTCCAAAAATAACTTACTTTCAATAGAAGCAGAAATATCAGACAAACCAATCATAATCAAGTCTCATAATATGTTCCAATTTCCTCACCGGATAACTGGTACCAAAATATCTAAACAAACATCAGATCTGAAATCAACAAAAACAAAAACTAGACGTTGTGGCGTGCGCCTGTAATCCAGCTAACAATGGAAGTTACAAACTGATTCAGCCGAGGACGCAGGTTCGAAACTGAGTCATGTCTTTCGGATGGTGACGTTTAAAGGTCGGCCCCCAATCATATCTGATTGATACACGTCTGTAAAGACCCAATACACACACACACAACAAAAACAGTGTCAGCAGTCAGCACATTATTCTCTGTGATCTTAGAGTATATATAATTCCTGTTTTACAACATGTATAATAATTCCCAAGGTGTGCACAAACTGTTCTATCTGAAAAGAATACGCTTTACTATAATGTCCTGAAGTTGAATCTGATTATTGGCATACCGCTTCAAGTATGTCTATTGTAGTTTATTGTACACTCTGGTTTACACTTCCAGTGCATGAAGTTTTTAGAAAGTCGGCCTTATTAAACACGCCGATGAGAGTATTTCCAATGTATCATTATAATGGGGTATTTTTCCAACTTGCACATTACCCCACAAAAATCTCAACTCTCTGGGAGGATCCTACAATATTATTCATGCTGTTGCTACAAGCTACCGGTAGTCTCTTGGTTCAGAAAAATACACTGATTTGGCCAATGCTGCTATCATAGTTACAAACGTTTAGGATATACAGGAATCATCTGAGTTTTATAGGCTGATCATGCCTCTTATTTATTTGGTACTTTGTGTTTTTCCAAGTGACTGGTTGTTAGTGACAGCATGGCTTAGATTGTGCGGTGCTGGCACTCTTCTTCTGCGTGGAACAGGGAAAACAACAGAAGACTGGGATGATTGGGGGTGGGAATATCCGTGCTCAGGAATGTTAGAGGATTTTGATGGCAGCCCAGCATGAAGCCTTGACCCTCCTCTTCCCATTTGGATTCTGCGTCTTGCAGTGGCAGTCGGTTGCACACCAATGTGCTTGCTCCCACTCAAGCGAACATGCTTCACATGCCTGCCTTTTGAAGTGCCCTTGCTGCCCCTGAATAGTACATACTTGGCAGACACAAGATGGGTGTTGGTCTTTATTCTGCTGTAGCCTTCTACCATTGCTGCAATTGCTGGGTTGAATATATCTGGGGATTCATCGAATTTCGATGCCATTTCCTGACAGCCGACACATTTTCTGGAACTATTCCTTTAGATCTTCTGAAACAGAAAGGGAAACATTAATGTTACAATTTTTATCCGCTTAATCGAGACACTCAAATAATAACTTGATTTGATAATGTACAATATTTTCTCACTTGACAAAAGTAGAACAAATTGCCTTTAAAACATGAAAATAAGCAGTGATTCGTGAATACGGCCAATGAATAGCTAGACATCGTAAAACCAAAATTAGTACCTAAGGCTATACCTCTAATTGAGCTATTATTAAGAGTCAAATTACAATTACAATGGGGCAGTCACTGGTCACACTCACACATCACGGGACCTCAAGTATTTAAAACCTTGGACATGTTCGGTTAATAGTCCGGTGGCTTAGTGAAATATTCGTTACTTCCCGGATAAAAGCACCATTTTGGGTACAGGGCTCCCTTAGGACCTTCTGAACGATATTAGGCTAGGAGCCCCCGGCAAGAATATCATATAAGGGTGTGAGGCAGGGGCGTCGCCTCGTAGCCCCCAAATAATTTAGAAGGTAATATACATGTAACATTTATTTGGTGTTGTACAAATGCCATTTTGGTACATGGCTTCATTAGGAACTACTGAACGATATTAGCCTTAGGTAGGAGCCCCGGAAAGAATATCATATGAGGGTGTGGGTCAGGGCCGCCTCGTAGTCCACAACTAATTTGTAAGGTAAAAACATTGAGTTTTTGAAGTAAAACGCCATGGGGCCCCCAATCACACATATATGAATATTTATGCCAGGGGCTCCTACCCTACCATCATTCAGCAGGTCCTAAGGAAGCCCTGTACCAAAAATGGCGTTGTACAACAACAACTCAATGTTATATTATCTTACAAATTATTTGTGGACTACGAGGCGACGCCCCTGTCCCACACCCTTATATGATATTCTTGCCGGGGGCTCCTACCCTAATATCGTTCAGTAGGTCCTAAGGAAGCCCTGTACCAAAAATGGCATTGTACAACAACAAGTCAATGTTATATTATCTTACAAATTAGATCAGTTGCGATTTCTCCCGCCAACAAGATGTGGATGGGGGGCCATTGGCCCCCCAGCAAAGAGAGAGAGAGAGAGAGAGAGAAGGACGGAAAGGGAAACAGGAGAGAAAGGAAAAGAAAAGGAACAAGAAAAGAAAAGGGGGAAAATAAGGGAAGATCAGTTGCAATTTTTATCACTTCTTCTATCATCATTGTACAACTATCATTCTACAAATGTATTTATATATTTATTTATTTATTCCTGTGATATTAAACAATAAGTTCAAGTTCAAGTTTATTTGTCTTCTTCCAACATGAATGCAATACAATTTAACATATTTATAACATGTAGAGTATATAAAAGGAACACTTATAAGGATCAAGTTCATGTAATGCATTAAAGTGAGTAAAAAAGGGAAGAAAAGACGAGGAGACCTAATTAAAGCTAAGCTTGTAGAGGTCAGGTCCCTCAAAACAATAACATTAGACACCATCAACATCAAAAACACCCTGTTATATAATAGATTAATACACGAAATGTACGTCAAAGGCGCTAAAGTACTAAAATAGATAACTATAAACTATATCCATATGATTATAAATATGGTTTAACGGAGTAATAAAAAAGGGTGGGGAGAAGAGACTATGTACAAAAGGAGGCGATAAGAGTGATTATAAAGTGGGATATAGAAATGGAGAGAGGGGTGCGGGAGAGAGAGAGAGAGAGAGAGGGGGGGGGGGAAGAAAAAAGACATACTTTCACTGTAAGCATATAGCTAGCTATAGGCGAGAAAAGGAAAGAAAAGGGAAAAGGTAAGTCGGCAGTTGCTATACAGTAGTAAATTAAGGAATGGATAAAGTTCAAATACATTTATACATGTAAATCACGACAGCATAGATTAAGAATCAACTAAGTAATCATTCAATAAGTACAACTTCAGTTTACGTTTGAAGACAGATATACTGACAGAATGGCTAATGCTTGAGTCAAGAGTGTTCCAAAACCTTGGTCCAGTGCAAACTAAAGTGTTGAGAGTAAACCTTGTCCTTGCATGGGGTAAGTGGAATGCAGAAGCACCTCTTGTGGCATAATTGTGAATTTGATTGTTTTTCTTGAAGATCTTGGCTAATGCCAGTGGCAGTAAGCCTGAGTTGAGATCATACATTAAGGAACCCAATTGCATATAATAAATATCTTCTACCTTTAAAATAATATGAATAACAAATCATAACATCAACAAAACAAAATGCAGAAAAACTATTTTGCAGGCAGAAAGAAATTCAAAAATTATCATGAGCATGTAAGTGTATCATTCGTACTATTCATTTTGTTTATTACATCTTGTGATCTTCTGACCGTAATTAAATGCTCATGCCGCCTGAGCTTCCGGGCGCAGCCCCTGACCCGCCAGGGCTTTGCCCCGAGACCCCACGCAATTTACGTATACGTATACATTTATAAAAGTGATATAGTAAACAACCTTTTTCACTCTGGTTCAGAAGGGTATAAAACACAACTTGTAAACATATTATAGTTATCATATTACAGGTCAATAAAGTCTACTTTTGAAACTTAATACCGAGCCCGACATATTATACCACGTACGACAATGACTTGTTTTCACACATAAAATATTTAGGCCGATCCTTTTGAAAATGGTTGATTGTATTGAAAATGGTTATTGATTTACAGTACATGACAATGATGACACCCACAGAAGCTAACCTTATTCATTTAGAGGCCTACATGTTAGAGCCCACGTAACGGAGGGTCGGGGCCTGAGTTCCCCCACCCCTCACTCTTTGAAAAATAGTATATTAAAGAGAAATAAAAAGAAAGAAAGAAAGAATAGTGACCTGCCAGTGTCACAAAATAATGAGGTATCAAAATATGCTCATCTCTGCCCCTGATTCCACCTAGGGCCCAAAGGCGGGCCCCTGAATGCCGGATGCTCATCTGACGGTAATTTAATGCCTAAAATCCCGAGTTTCGTGGGGCTCAGCCCCCTGGACCACACGCCAATTACTTAGTAACCTGCCAGTGTCATGAATAAGGTATCAAAATATGCTCATCTGACCGTAATTAAATGCCCATACCACCTGAGCTTCAGGGTGCCACCCCTTGACCCCGCCAGGGCTGTGCCCCTAAACCCCACGCAATTTACGCTATGCTCCACCCGATCGTAAATACTTTAGCCTCCCCCACCGGGACTTTGAAAAACGTTCAGCAGGGCCAGGGCCTGCATGCAAGAGTGGTAGTGATGCAGATTTTTTTTTCTGCCCCCAAAAAAAACGTTTTTGCTCAGTACGCCACTGCTGGTCACCATTGACATTACCTGATTAAGAACCAACTACCAATATTTGGCTCGCATGATTTCAAATTTGGGCCCCCCCCCAAGAAATCCTGAATCATTCCTTGCTTGTTTGTTAGTAAAGTCTATTAAACTGTTCTTCTTCTTCCATTGAGTACAGTCCTCTTTAATTGTAGAGTATAGTTGTACTTGATTGCTGGGGCTACGGTTTAACAACAACTTATAGTTATACTCTATATAGATCTAGGCCTAGATCTAGTTTAACTCAGTCAGTCCATGGTCAGTCACACACTGCTCACTGTCACTGTGCACTGTCAATATTGATCTAACTCAGTATGACAGTAACTCGATCATCTAGGCTAGCTAACTAACTGTTGTTCATAATCATATATGTATAATAATAATATTATTAATTTACCCGAATAGCTGGATGCTCCAATCGTCCTTCTAAGGTTAGGTCATTTAGCAATAGGCCTTGCCTCGCCCCCTAAGTTATCTGGTTCCTCCTCAAGTTCGACTAACATCCATCATAATATAGGCTCTACTGTAGACTGTAGGCTCTACTGTAGGCTCTACTCGTACAAAGTTAGCAGAGTGCGATCTTCACATCCACAGCGCGTGTCGCGAATGATCGAGTTGATGGTCTCCATTCAAGACGCCCGATTCCAATTAAACGGGCAAATGTGACGCGTTAGTGGTACGGAAAAAATAAACGCGGCCGGGGCTGGCTCGTATGGGCGGCCAAAGGGGTCAAAATTAACGTGACTTCAAACAGACAAGGACAGTCATAAACAGACAAAGAACGTAGCGAAACAAACAAAGACTTAGAATGGTGTAAGGTCCATGCCATTAAACGAACAAAGGACGTTTAGAAACAAACGAAGGACGATTAGAAACAAACAAGGGACGATTAGAAACAAACGAAGGACGATTAGAAACAAACAAAGGACGATTAGAAACAAACAAAGGACGATTGGAAACAAACAAAGGACGATAAGAAACAAACAAAGGACGATTAGAAACAAACAAAGGACGATTGGAAACAAACAAAGGACGATAAGAAACAAAGGACGATTAAAAACGACCAAAGGACGATTAGATACGGACGTCAAACCTTGAATCATGAAAGGTCTATGCCAAACGAACAAAGGACGATCAGAAACAAACAAAGGACGATGAGAAACGAACTGAACATATGAGGACAACAGAGGGCGTACTCGAGGTTTTTCTAATTAATCTACTACCTCGTAGGCTCAGTCTATGGCTCATGCAGTCAGTCCGCAGTAATATAGTGTGTGTGAATCTCGCTCAGAGAACGTACTGCGTAGACCGTATGCACATTCAGAATGGTTATGAATACGCAAATGAGTTTACGGTGCATGCATCACTCATTTGAAGTCATCGTAATGTAGCGTCCTTAAAATGGTTTTGCCTCATTTTGGTACCAAATGAAAGGAAATAAATTGAACTTTCACTTCTTCATATCCTTTTGATGATATTTCAACGAAATTTGGGTAGATGACGAGAACTCGTTTAAAATTGAACCCCCATTTGACTTTCAACACTTCTAGAGCTGAGATAGCGTTTAGCCTAAAGTAAACACTAGCGCTGTCCAATGTAATCCCCCTCCCCCTCCTGCCGAGACCTAATTCAAGGGGTAAGAGAGGGAGAGAGAGATAAGTGGGAGAAAGAGTGATAGTTTTCAGAGTTAAAATTGTTGTTATATCGCCAATCCTGGGTCATTTTGCTTCGTTCGAACTTTCATTTTGGTCTTCATCTAAATTACGAGTGACTTTTGGACATGAAAATATATTTAAACAAGCAAAATATATATTTCCTACTCATTTCCTTTCAGCCAGAGCCCCAGTAAGAGTTTGTTTACACTATTACGTAAGATGATGAAGAGTACAGCTGCAATCCAATATCATCATCTCTCATGCACGCAGATCGAGCTGCATGCAAGGCTCTGTCCAAGTTTTAACGAGAGAAACGAAAGTGGGGTCGTGATACCATCTCCTTGGTGATACCCCACCTGATTTACATTGGTTCCTGTGTTATAGTGGTGGGGTATAGCTTTAACGGGAGCTTTTCGTGATGAAATGCGAATAATTTATCATGCCAAAAATAAAAAAATATATGGGGGAAATGTAAGTGGTGTAAATCGAGTGAAAACCATCATGCATCTATCTCTTATGTTCAAAACAATGTTTATGACTGTCCTTTGTTTGAAGTCACGTTAATTTTGACCCCTTTGGCCGCCCATACATATAGGCACGCGCTAGGCATGCCGAGCATATTGTACGAGAGTCCATAGACACGACTCCAATCACGGTAAGTCTGCAGAAAGTGCGAACTATTTACAATTTACGATTTAAGTCAAATTTTAAAGTTAGTGTTACAGCATAAAGAGGCTTTGAAAGGATAGGAACAAGTCATAGGATGTACTAAGAAGTAAGTTAGATCTAGATATATTATATTTTAAAAAAAGTATGAAAGTATAACTAGATAGTCGACTCTACATCATGCGGGGCATGAACTTTTAGCCTATAGCCTTGTATAGGTAAAGAACTTTTAGCGGAGACGTACACCTCGTGTTATGTTATAGGGGCACATCAAGGCAAGGAGGATGACGGCATGTTTGCTGTGTAGCTTGATGACTGTGGCCGTGCGCGCGCGTTGTATACTTGACATATTGCTACAAAAATGCTAGGCTCGGTAATTGAAGAACATTGAAAAAGCAGTGTGCAATCTCCTCATTGTATTGACTCATTTTTAAAAAATTGAAAAGATTCTTGGACTTGGTGTGACTATTACAGTATTAGTAGTATACGTCTGTTTATAGTCGATAGTAAATACTGTGTAATTCTTGTTCAGAACTTCAGACTCAAAAGTACTTTTACTATTTTAGTTTTATTAAAATATATTAGGCCCCCTATATATTTCAGGGAATATTAAAGTATGGAGAGAGAGAGAGAGAGAAAGAGGATGAGACTAAGCTAAGCTCTTTTTCATGGTGGGGGTGGGGGCAGATAAATACGTATATATATATACAGAGCTGTCAACTTTGGGGAACTGCTGGGATCTGGGAGGGAGATTTTTTTCTTCTTCAGAATAAACCAGCGTACTGTATCGCTGTATCGTATCGCTTTATCAAATTCTTTTGCTCAAGGGGATATCGAGGGTCTAAATGAATAGGCCTAGATGAATGATCTACATGTACTGTCACATTAATGATGCTATTTTGTTGTTGCCAGGCCCCTAAGGCCCGCCATTTTGTACGGATCCATTAGAAGCCAAAATAAGCCCTATACATAATTCATGAGCCCTTATGAATTATGCATTCTGTAGGATGCTCCCGCCAAAGTGTACTGGAATGATGTTTACTACTTGGTAAAAGACAATACGCGTATCAGCGTAATTAGAGAGGTCAAATCGCCTACTGTACGGAATTATGGGTAATTTATTCATCATGCTGCGCTCTAGCGACGCAAGTGATTAAGCGAATCAGCGTGGATTATTCTGATGTGATCACCGTTAGGTGAAGTACGCGCTTTAACTTGTACTATCGATCACAATCATAACAGCTGGTGTACCCAGGATGCATCGGGGAGTGGACCTAAAGTTCCACTCTGACCATAGAGATATAATGCCTTATTATATATATCTCTATGACTCTGACCCAACTAACTTAGCCTTTCCAAACATGAGTACATGTACACCTCTAATTAATTAATATTCCAGCCTAAGATTTTAAAAAATCTCTTTATTGACCAAAAAATGATAATTACCATCCATTTTTCACAGATCTCAAGCTTGCTAAGCTCCACCCCTCATACCCAGGATGCACCGCGATATCGGGGAGTGGACCTTAACTTCATTGAATAAGAAATACTGATATTTCTTACTGTTTAGATCGTATTCCATTTTAGTCTATCAAACATGGGTCTGTTTTTGTTTTATTAAATCAAACATGCTAAAAGCCATATAACAACACATTCTCTGGCTATGATTATACATTTTAAATATGCTGATGTATTAAGTTTCCTTATTTTAGGCAACCAAATCATGTGGCACAGTGGATGGATTTTCCCCCCACTCACTCTCATCGTACCTTAATGATTCCCTTTCTCTCTCTTTCTCTGTCTTTCGAAAATTATCTTCTGAAAGGTTTGTTCTCTTGACTGAACAACCTGTTGCAATTAATGTCCACATTTCACTTGGATTCCCTTCACTCTTTTTACAGCCTTGCAGGAGCTTTGCTAGTAGAACATTTTAAATGTAGAGACCAGAGAGACCGGAAAGTATGTTAATCATTTTATTCAAATTTTCTAACTTGAAAAAAGGAAAGTGAAACATTGTTTAATTTCAACATCTTGACATAATTTTGTTTTAAAGACAATTGAATTTAACACTGGAAATTTTGAATTGGGTTGCCAGCCCCCAAAAAAAAAAAACAACAACAGAAGTGGTACTAGGGTTTTTGTTGGGAGGCCCATTTCCTGTATAATTTTTATTTTTAAGAATGTTTTTCTTTTGTATTAATTTTACATTGGTATACCGTTAATTTCAATGGATAAACCATCCCCCCTCTCCTTAACAATCAACACTGCCATTACTTCTAGCAACATTAATGCTATAATTCAAAACTTTTTCACTTTCTAAATCCTTCTAATATAAACATATAATTATATTGTTTACACTTTTGCAACCCGTTACATGGTCCATGTAGTAACAGCACCAGGAAGAGGATAGCAAGCCCCTCCCCGTTTTCTCAAGTTAGGAAGTATCAAAACATGATTTTATTAAAATATAGCATTAGTTTGGATACGAAAGGCAATGATGAAGTGATGAAAAGACAGTCTTTCCATATTTAATGCATTTAGAGGGTTGACTTTCAAACCTTACATACAATACTTAAAGTAGCAATAATGTAATAATCTACAAATCTTCTAATACAGAAATCCATAGAGGTAAATGAATTTCAAACATGTATAATTATAATTAAAATATCATTGATTAATTCAATCTCTGATATCGACTGATAGATCTTTATCACTCAAATTTCAAGGCAAATCTTTTGCCCAGTCCTCAGTTTCATTCTATAAGATGGTAGTTGACATTGTTAGAATTTTAGTGTTTATTCTTTGAGAATTAGTTATCTTTAATTATTTGAAAGTTGACAAGATGATTAACTTCATTAGCTTTATTGAATGTGGTAATCTACAAACATATAATACAAATAATAAATAAATATCATGTAAATATTCAAGTTCAAACCCATTATCTCTACTGTCCTCTTTCATTATATTAGAGGGTGGCATCTTTAAGACGTAGTCCCATGTAGATGTCTTCTGCATTCATCACTAAAGTTGTAGCCCAGTTTTCAGAAGCAAGGGCTGTAGTGATAACCCAAGTCTGTTGAATGAAAAATGAAATAAGATATAAGAAAATCAACAATGAATAATAACATACACCCTGATACCTGCTCAGAAAAAGAAAGGACTGAAATTCACTTGGGGTTCTAGTGGGAAAACCTAAACTATTTTTCCTACAAGACTAGTTACTGACCACATCTTAGACTATTTCTGATGATCCCATTAAGACGATAGGCCTGCTGGAGCTTGGATCAGACAAGGTATGAAATAAGTAATACAATGTACTTGTAATGTAAACTCGTGCTCATAATTGAATGATATGCGGTTAAGTATGGGACATAAAATGACCAAACAACTTGGACCAGAGAATGTACCAGAAATAATGCTAGTGAAACATACGTAATGTAGACTTATATTTCATCTATATTGACATTTTATTTTAAATCTAAATCACAATTGTGATATTCAGTCAAGTATTCTTTTACAAGTCAATGGACAATGAAAAATATCTTTGTCAGATCTATGATTTCTGCATGACATGTGTTCCACAATAGTTTATTGGGGTACTTACATGTATATTAGCACACTTTTGACTTTCTCGTATGAAGTGTAGTAGGCCCTCATCTCTAGATTGATCCCGTCAATATCTGTTCTTTGTTCCTTTCCCGAGTTTGTAAACCAGCTTGCCTTCATCATCCACTGTAGAGAAGCATCATCCTACATGAGAGAAAACAATGTAGGTACTTCAATTAAAACTGATAATGGATACATATCAACCATAATACATCCTATAAACAGACTTTCATTAATCTCATTTTGTGTTCTACTTCATCTTCATTGCTCAAGAAGTGAAAGGACCCTCACGAAAAAAATGAATAATGAGGGGTCCTGTGTATACCCTACATGTAGTGCTTTGAATGTGCATTAGATATGGCTCTTCTACACACAGGACCAGTGGATCAGGGAAATCAGAAAAAAAACAGCTAAAAGCACCCTTTTTGAAAAAAAGAAGTTGGGCCTCTGGCGCCCAAGGGGTGGTGTGAAAAAAATTAACCCTTCCGTAGAAAATTTTTTCGTGCCAAAAAAAATTGTGCTCATGCCCTGGCGCAAAAAGCGAAAATCGACCGCACGATTTTCAAATTTTCGCACGTGGGCCCTTTAGCCCTCCCTTGCGGCTGGATCCGCCTGCACAGGACCTCCTGTAAGTAAGGACAAATTTCCTTTGTAAATACAGAAAGAAAAGACATCAATATTTGTATGCTAAGTGCAGAACTAGAATAAAATATACCCTCCACTATATAGGCTTGCAACTTAAACTTAGTTCCATTTCCTTTATATTGAATTAATAGGTGGTCGTTTAATATTTGTGTGCTAAATATCCTGAAAATTTTACCTGCATGGGACTTTCTGCTTCATCTTGCCAATATAAGAGATGTTGTATTGTCTACTCATCAGTTAACTCCTTCAAGCTCTTCAGTTTCAATCTGTTGGAACAAAAAGGGGAAGAAAAAAATCAATATGACAATCAAGGCGTCCCTTTGTCCTTAACAAAATAAAATAGATCTAGCATAATAGCTATTTTTGATGTCATGGTTGGACTTGATTTTAATAATATGGTGTGGAAATCAACATTTCTATTTAATGAACCACAGTTCAAAGTAGAACTAAATGGAAGATTTAACTTGTGCCTCAAACAGTGCTTTCTATGGCCTACAAGTTCAAGTAGTAGATTTATCAACATGAACTGTACAATTTGGAGGAAAAAAATCTGTAATAGTCTATGTCATATGATTTATGAGTTAGACTATGTCATGACAACTTGACAAGCACGCTGGACCCACACAAAATCTAAACAGTGAGAAAATAAACAAATCCTACTTTAAAAAAAAAATTTTATTAATAAGTTCCAGAATCCAGGATTACATATACATGTAAATGAAATAGGGTATGGAGTTGTTTGATTATTAATGGTCACAGATAAGTTTGGTCTCAAGTTGACACGCACCGATGATGCAACTGAGCGAACGGATGGCATTGAGTAATTAAGCCAACAGAGTCCACATCTACTAGAGATCTAGATCTAAAGATTTAACAAGAATTAATCCACTTGGATTATTAAAAAGATCATACTTCATAGATTATTTTAAGGTGTAACGTTAAATCTAGATTTAAATTCAATTGATGATTGGTGAATTAGATTCATGATGACGATCAAATTTGGAATTAAACCAGATTAGAAAGTTTGATCTTGATGCAGAAATTCCCCGGGTGGGCCTGCCGGAACCCGGGCCCGAACTGGAGTACTAGGGTGACATGACGGCAAACCGCAGTCAAACTACTTCATGACGATGAAAATCAAAGTGCAATTTCAAGAGAAATATTTTCCTAGCCTTTTCGCCCAAAATCTGTTAGAACTGTCTCAAAATGTAAAGAAATTACCGTAGATCACGAAGACTATTGCAGCTTTTTCAAAATTAATGACTAAATTCACTTAATCTACTCATATTTCAATCAATTACTCACCCATTCTCCGTGAATTAAATCTTCTCACTTTGTGCGCGCGAGGCACTAGCACTGCACACTGCGAGTATAGCGTCGTGCATAAAATCTGCATAATTAACAAAATGGAAGTGACAAAAAAAAGGTCAATGAATTTTTTAACCGATACTATCGATAAAAATACATATTCATTAGGGTCTTATCCAATCAGAATGCCGCCTAGGGTGCTTATTTCGTCTTCAAATGATCCAAGAGGCGGAGCCTAATCCCATTCGTGTAATGGTTTCCGCGCGTGCTGCTTTCCGTCTAGTAATTATATTTAAACGTCTTTGGTTGTTGCTCTCTGGCCTCTAGGCTCTGCATGCCTTCTTTTAAACCGTTTACATTGTTATTAAAAGGCTCACCCAATCGGTAGGCCTACATAATGGAGTAAGGTTCTGAACCATAGGATCCAGTTTTTAGTTATTCTGTCGCTTGCAGGCAATACATCTCTGCTTCTGATAGAATGTACGATAAATAACTTGAATATAGTCAGGCGCGGATCCAGGGTGGAGGCCGGCAGGCCTTGGCCCCAAAAAAAAAGAGAGAGAGAGAAAAGGAAAGAAGGGAAAGAAAGAAGAGGACGAAGAAAAGAAATGGGGAAAGAAGGACTGTTACCTACCTCCCTCCCTCCCCCCCCCCCATCAAAAAAATAAGAGAGAAGGAAGGAAAGGGACAGAAAAAGGATTAGAGGAGACAAAGGGAAGGAAAAAAAGAGGAAGAAGAAAAGAAAAGAAGGGGGTTATCAGTTGCAATTTGGTAGTGAGCGCTAATATATTTTTTTTTTCTGGAAAATTTGAAAATCGGGCTGACCGATATATCGATCAGTGGGGAGTGAGAGTGGGCACTAATTTTTTTCCCACAAATTTGCAAATCGGGTCTACCGATATTTCGCTCAGTGGGGGGTAAAGAGCACTTTTTTACTTTTCTGTTTGCACCCTTTTTTACACTTACAAAAGTTGAGGGGTTTAACCCCCAACCCTGCAGGCGCCTGCCCCCCAATATAATTCAAACATGGTTTATTTTTAATTAGATACCAGTGATTTACAAATTTAAAAATTGCTGAAATGACATTATTTTCCGAGATTTTCCTCACTTTTAAGTAAATTATACTTTTTTATGCGGTTGTTGGAAAATGACAAATTCCTAAATTTACAGTCAGGCAAGTAATATGCTTATTTAGAGGCCTACAGTCATGTCAGGGCCAGCGGTATCGGCGGCTCGGGGCTTCGATCCCCTTCCACTTTTTCGAAAAGGAATTTAAAGAGAAATAGAAAGAAAAGACAAAGAAAGATCAAAGATCGAATAGTGACTTGCCAGTGTCACTAAATAATGAGGTATCAAAATATGCTCAGCTGACCGTGATTAAATGCCTAAAACTCCTGAGCTTCCGGGGGCTTTGCCCCCCGGATTCCACCTAGGGCCCTAAGGCGGGCCCCTGGATGCTCATCTGACGGTAATGTAATGCCTTAAACTAAGGCTGTGCATAACCGTAATGAGGTACTTGAGTACACTCCCAGTCTTGCCCGCGAATACCGAATACTCGGACGCCATGTTTTTTTTTTTTTTATATTTAAAAATAAAACTTAATACCTAGCTAGCCTTTATTTTGGTGATTTTACTCACACAAATAAGCCTGATTCGGTACAGTCCCGACTGTTTTTTTGAAGCCGACGCTCCGATAAAAATAATACAAATAGATCTAGTCTAGATCTAGTCTAGATCTAGAATCTATCAGCGTGTTTCGACAGAAAAAAGTATGTCACCGAAGAAAAGGATTATGTCGGAATGTGGACTTTGGACTTGCGCGCCCCTGTCAATCACCGAAGAAAAGGATTATGTCGCAGTGCGGACTTTGGACTCGTGCAGCCATTGTTAGTGCGAAGAAAATGATTATGTCGCAATGCGGACTTTGGACTAGGGCAGACATTGTCACCGAAGAAAAGGATTATGTTGCAAAGCGGACTTTGGACTCGCAGCCATTGTTACCGAAGGGAATTATGTCAGCGCTTTGGAGGCCTAGCTACCTTGCTCTAAAAAGATCTCCTGCGTAATAAATCAACACTTTTTATTAAATCTCTTCCCTTCAAATTAGGAAGGTAGGTTAGCTTAAAATAGTATTCTTTATTCGCATTATGTTGAGACACAGAGATGGTTGTAAAACCACTGAAAAATAGCCCCAAAAAAAAAATAAATAAAAATGGCGGCCGAGTATTCGAGTACGAAAATCATACCGAGTAGCTGTCAACAGTGCGAGTATTCGAGTATTCTCCTACTCGCAGCCCTACCAAACCCCTGAGCTTCCGGGCTCCGCCCCTCAACCCCACCAGGGCCAGAGGGGGCCTAAGGCGGGCCCCTGAATGCTTATCTGACCGTCATAAATGCCTCGAATCCCTGAGTTTCAGGGGCTCAGCCTTTGACCCCATGCCAATTAGTGTCCTGACAGTGTCATGAATAAGGTATCAAAATATGCTCATCTGACCGTAATTAAATGCCCATACCCTGAGCCTCGGGGCTCCACCCGTGACTCCCGCCGGGCTTTGCCCCTAGACCTCACGCCAATTTACGCTACGCTCTACCTGATCGTAAATACTTTAGCCTCCCCACCCACTTTGAAAACGTTAGCAGGGCCTGCATCATGTATTAAAGAGTGTGGTGATGCGGATTATTTGCCTGCCCCCAAAAAAATTTGGCTCACATAATTTCAAATTTGGGCCCCCCCCTAAGAAATCCTGGATCCGCGCCTGAATATAATGTCTATAATCATAGTACAGTCAAACCTGCTTTTAATATAGAAAGACTACCTGTCTACAGAGACCATATTTTGTTGGTTCCCCTTGATGATTTTGTTTTGACTTCAAAGTTTAAACATGTGTTAAAGTACATTGTAAGTGTACTTAGTACTTACTACATATGTATAGGTCACCTGCCTACAAAGACCGCTTTGTGTGTCCCCCTAATGCAGTCTTTGTATACAGGTATGAATCTACCATGCAAGGTGCAAGGTGCTAAATATGCTCCAAATATTACTCTGGCTCAACTTCTCAAGCAAGGTTCCTGATTTTAGTACTCCCAGCATTCAATGAATTCCTTCCTGGTAGAAAGTGGACAATGTAGATTAATGTATTTCCAAAGACATTATAGTGCTGTGCCAGGGCTTGACCTGATGAGCTTCACATCTTCAATTGAGTGTTTAAAAACCATTTGACTACAGCACCTTCACAAACCACTGGCTATGACATTTCTACTATGAATGATGCTAAGTGATTGGTGATACGATTAAATAACCTTGCACTACATGTAAAACAAAATACAACACCATAATAAGACATTCAGCTTTCTGCAATCACCACACACACAAAAATCTGCTGTACAATGCATGGATAAATGAAGTTTGATAATTGTTTTCTAAAAGCAGCATTTCATATCATATGTATTATGTAGAAATCCTCAATGTTTCTGTTTTACCCCAAAATATGATTTGACTGAGAATTTTATCTTCAAAATGCCTCTCATATTGTTTTCTGTGAATCTGTGAATGTGCATGGTTACTTTTTCCAATCTACTATTTTAATAAATTTCTTGTACACTTTTGTTTTCCTGCAAATTTAGAATTGTCCTGTGTGAGAACATCAATGGCTGACAAAAGAGGCCTACAGCACCCCCAAGGGCTGGCCTGCCCTCTTTGTCTTGATACTTTCAAGAACCCCACCCTTCTTCTATGTGGACATACATTCTGTAAGGCCTGTCTGGAGGATTACGATCAGCAACGAAATGGTGTTGATCACATGGAGTGCCCTGTGTGCAGAAAACGCACAAGCTAGAGGAAAATAGGGTTGCCGGACTATCACCCAACTTTTCACTAAAGGGGCTTCAGGATGAACTCCACGTAGATGAACATACGTCACAAAATCTGTGTCCGCTACACGGCTGAATACAGGAACATATTTTGCGAAGTTTGTGAGAATTTCATTTGCATTACTTGCTTCATCAAAAATCATCAAGGGCACAAGATCATAAAGAAAGCGGACTTAAAAGTGGAGATAAGAAAGAAGAAAATAGCTCTCATTCAGGAGAGTAAGGCAAGGAAATGCCAAATTGAGGAGATTTTAAAAGATGCAGAACAACAAAGCAAAGAGATTTGTTGCCACCTTAGCAAAATGGAGAGGGAAATAAGGGAAGCTCACGCTAAAAAAGTTACCACTCTCCAAGAAAATGAGAAGAAACTAATAGAACGGGTTCATAGTATTCAAAGGGGCTCTGACAAGCAATTGAATTGCTGTATTGCTCATCATATAGAGTTGATAGATAGCATAAGCATCTCAGTTGAAATATTAGAATCCAACAAATCAGAGCATTTACTAGATCATGTTTTGTTGGAAGATCATTTGCATTGCATTGCTCTTGAAAACTCACTTAAGAAAGTCAACAAACCCAATGATGAGAAGTCCATGGCACAGGTGCAGGCAGCAAAGAACTCCAAGTTTCATTGTGCCAAAGGAAACTTCTTGATGTAGGTCACATTGAACTGGGAGGAACTGCAACAACAAGGATCAGTCAACAAGTGAAGGCAACTGCTCCTGTGGCTGTGCATACCCTAGGTCACAAAGGGCAGGGAGGAAAGGCAACAACAAGTAATAGTCAACAAGCGAAGGCAACTACTCCTGTGGCTGTGCATACCCTAGGTCACAAAGGGCAGGGAGGAAAGGCAACAACAAGTAGCAGTCAACAAGCGAAGGCAACTGCTCCTGTGGCTGTGCATACCATAGGTCACAGAGGGCAGGGAGGAAAGGCAACAACAAGTAGCAGTCAACAAGCGAAGGCAACTGCTCCTGTGGCTGTGCATACCCTAGGTCACAAAGGGCAGGGAGGAAAGGCAACAGCAAGTAACAGTCAACAAGCGAAGACAACTGCTCCTGTGGCTGTGCATACCCTAGGTAACAAAGGGCAGGGAGGAAAGGCAACAACAAGTAGCAGTCAACAAGCCAAGACGACTGCTCCTGTAGCTGTGCATACCCTAGGTCACAAAGGGAAGGGAGGAAAGGCAACCACAAGTAACAGTCAACAAGCCAAGACGACTGCAGCTCCTGTGGCTGTGCATACCCTAGGTCACAAAGGGCAGGAGGAAAGGCAACAACAAGTAGCAGTCAACATGTGATGACGACTGCTCGGGTTAATATGAACATTGATGAGATGCAACCAAGTACTAGTGGTAATGTAGGAGCTATTCCAGCAACGGTTAAGAATAATTCACTGACCATTGTAAAGGAAGTTGCATGTGCTGAAATATTTGGGATAGCAGCTCTATCTCCGGATTCTGTGGTGATAGGGTATGGTAATCTTGGTAGCGAGTGCATATCTTTGTCAGGTGAGACTGAGAGAACACCACATCTGGATGTAGGGGTTATATGTGACATTGCATGCCTTACTCATGGTAGATCAGCAGTATCAGATTTTTATGGGGTATGCTGTATCTACAAAGCACAAGGTAATGAAGGTACATGTATACAAGGTAATGGAGATATTCTATTTCAATATCATTGCAAGCAAGGCTGTGGCTACCGGTCTTATCCTAAGTTATGTAGTGACCAACATGATAATATCTATGCTGTCAATGGCAATCCAGAGATCTACATCTTCAGTGGTAGCAACCCTAACCCACAGACCATCATCCCAACTGGGAAAGTCAAGTCTAGACAGATCTGTGTTACCAAGACAGGTGCAATTATCATCTGCGGTAGTGTTCAACGCAAGGCAATACATGTGCTTAGGTCAGTTACTGTGTATGATAGAGAAGGTCGTGTGGGTAGCTCTATCAAATCCAACAACATGATGGTTGAATACCTGTATGCTGCAGTAGATAGTCGAGATAGAGTGTTAGTAGCTAGGGTGAAGAATAAGTGTAATGTGCTGAGATTGACCAGATATACTCTTCAAGGAGTGATACTCACCAAGGAGGTGATGTTCAAACAACTCAGATTCCCAGATACCTTCATCCCTGATTTCTGTTATATGGTTAGTCTCTCTCCTAGCATGATTGCCTTTTCTACCGGCAATCGTTTGTATTTCATAGAACTTGGTCTGTAGCTCTTATTCCTACCACCATCCTTCGTTCACCTAAAATGTAATAGTTCTTACTCTTTCAAATTATTGCAGTTTCATCTCTTCTGTTGTGGTTTCATTCTTACGCAGCAATGATAGTGGGGGAAAGTCAGTGGTATTTGACCGTTAAGGTACAAATTATAATGAACGCGTTTGTACTGTACACTGTACACGAAAGCATTTTCCTTGATACACTCTAAAAAGGCTATTAACCAAGTTCTTTGATCATTTGATGAGGTCGTAAGAAAAAGTGATCATTATGAGTATTTACTTGCATACAAGTAAATAATAGTATCACAAAAACCATTTGATGTAAACAAAGCAACTAGTATGCATCACCATAAGGAGGAACAGTGAGCAGTTTTTTTGGTTAGGGTTCATAAGGCTAATCATGGTTGGGAATATCGATATTAAAAATTGTATGTACTGTACAGTAGTATAGAATTTAAAAAAATCTTTGAATGTACAGTGTACATGTAGGCAGAGGCAAATGCAGTCGTAAATAGTAAATTCGTAATCATCTTTTTCCCCCTGCAAAATTGGAAGTGTCTTTGAATAGCAATTATTGAATTATACATGTAAGTCATTGTAGAATGTAGAAGAAGCAATTGCATAGAAAATTATAAGTAGCTCATTTAATTTGATGTCTTCCACAC